>VZRX01005395.1:170799-199166 GCA_013398075.1 Notiomystis cincta | reverse complement strand
AAAAAAAAAAAAAACACTGAAGTAAAAAATACTGACTGCTGACCAGTTACTTTGTGCCAAAGTGGATGCAGCAAGCAGTGCTTGGCTTGTGGTGAGTTTGTGGGCTGCAGCAGTCTCGAGCCTGCTGGAATGTACCAAAAGCAACTGCTGAGCGACACAGTGCACACCACAGAGCTGCAACAAGGTTTACATCTTGTTCTGACTGCAGCAGGAGAGAGTGGGTGCACAAGGGCACTTCATTATTTTCATCTGGTGGCATGTCAGGCAAGGCCCAAATCCAGGCTTTACACATTCATCTTGCTGACGGAGCAGAGGCTAAAAACAAAACAAGCCACAGACTCCAAATGAAAAACTGGCATCACAGAGTCTTGCTGCCTTTGGCTTTTTTAGGAACTGTCTTTTTTAGGAACTTCTTTTCATCTCAAATGGGTTTGTTGCGGTTTACTTGGACGCTGGGTACAGGGTTTCCTACATTTCTACGCTTTTGTTGTGTCAATTCCAGTAAGCACTTTAAAAAGAAAATTCTACCCAAGGCTGGAATCTGCTGTACCAAAATCTGATTTTCTTTTTGGTTTTATTTTAACAGCAGCTTACCAAGAATAACCAGGAGAACTCTCCCTTGGGGAGAATAAAACTGTATTACCATTGAACTGACCTAATACCTACAAACCTCCAGCACCATCCTGCAAAGAAACCATGTCTTGAAGCCTAAATAAGGAATGTTTGGGTTGAGAATTGAAAACTAATGTATTTTGCCAGGTTAGATTTGAATACTTGCAGATGGGCTTGAAACACCTACTTGTTCAGTATCAAAAAGACAGCAATGCCTCTTGTAAATGCTTCAAATTAAGATTTAAAGAGTTAAACTAAAAAATTATCACATTTTGCAGGTATTAATTTGAACACAAGTTATTATGACTTCCCAGATCTCCTCCTTTTTTATCTTCTCCCAGATATCCTCATATAACCAACACTTACTGGAAAAAATGTTCAGTAGAAGAAGGGGCATGGTTAGCCACACAAAACTTCAGGTCTTTCATTTCGTTGACATTTGGGTTCATTACGTTATCTGACACTAAATATGTGACATTTTTGCTCTGTAGTTTAAGACCCTGCACTGAACCAGTCAGTAGTCTTTGTTAGCTCATGGCACATACAGAACCCAGAGACAGGCTTTTGCAAAATTGTTATTTAATGAATTCAACTCAGTTAATACTTACCTTTATAATCAAACCAGAACCCAAAGGTTTAGTAAGACCTTGAAATCAGCATAGGACAACTGAAGTGCAACACAGTAACAATGATAGCATTAATTCATAGATCCTTTAATTGCTGGATTAATGATACATCACATCTACTGAAGCTTTTAAAGATGTTTTTATTATGGTTTTATAAATTTTTATAAAACCACCAAAGCACTTTAAAGAATCATGCTTTCTTGTGTAATACATAAAACTAATTTCATACTGTGCTTCTGAAAGTCTATCGTGCTGTTTTTCAAGTTATTTTACAGATGGCACATTTAAAAAAAAAAACAATGGAAGCATGAATTTCTAGTGACTGCAATGCAACAAGGCATCCAAACCAAGATGTTTCATTACAACTAAGTTAAAGTGTGAGTGCATTATGTAATAAACAATAGCAGTTTGGTCATTTAATCTTAATTCTGTTTACAACAAAACTAACATTTGTGCTTCACAACCTAAGATCCCATAATATAAACATAAGTTCTCTGCTGTAAAATTCCCAACAAATTACTGTCCAAAAAAAAAAAAAAAATCTAAAGCAGGAGACCAAATCTATTCACTTTCCTGGAGAATTGCTATATTTAAGACTATTATGACATACCAGACACAATAAGGCACAATGGGTGGTACAAACAAATGAATACGGTTGTCCATGAAACTTGTTCTCTTCCACAAATACTAAAATATGTACCGCTCAAGATAAATTTTCTCTTAAAAATGAAATACATCATCTTGTTATGAAAGTCCTATACAAAAATTTAAAATTTACACCATCTGAGCTGCCAAAAAAATAAAAAAAGTGTATTGATTTCCCACAAAACTATATTTCTCACCAGCACATCCAGCCACTGGGAAGAAGATATCCCAGCACTCTGGAAAAGAAAATCATTATTTCCCCTGTGTTTAAGACAAAAATATTGTATTCTGCATACAGTAGTGTATTAAACTTAAAAAAGCCTAGGACTATTAAAATTACAATATTGATTTGGAAATTATTGGTTCACTGCCTGGATGAAATAAGGCACTTTCTTCCAGCGGGCCGCACTTTTCATGTGTATGGAGACGATGAATCAGGTTCTGGTTAAAAACAAAAAGGGGCTCAGTGAGGTCCCAGAAGACGACAGGAACATTTCAACAGCAGGGGAAGACACAGGAGGTAAAACCTGGAGATGAAACTCTACACGGAAGTGGTCACTCTGTCAATGGCATTATTGACCTCGTTTTTGTTTGAATCCAGTCCTTTAGCAGCATTCATATCATTCCGTAAATTCTCCACTGTCTTTTTCATGTTCTTTAATTCTCCTGGGTGTGGAGTGGCTCGCCTTAGAAGTGTTCTCTAAAAATAAACAGTGCAATAAGTGGTTTTGCCTTTGTCTCTCTGCAAAAAGAACATACACTTTCAAGGCTTCAGCATTCACATACCAAATATGAAGTATCAATTGTTTTCATTTCTTCCCCCCTTTTCTTGTTCAAACTATGGTGCTCTGTGCTGAACATTACTTTAAAAGCTGCTTGTTTATGAAGACAGGGAAAGAGGTTTTAAGAAGTCTCTAAGAGTAAATTTTGTCCTCTTTTGGACTACTAATCTGAAAGCCACTCAAGTGAAGTACAATTACGAGTTATGAAGATTCTTTCATAACTCTGCTTGGGGGATTTTTGTCTCCCCAAAACCATACCAGTGATGTAAGATCACACTTCAAACATAAAACTTTCATCTGATTTTGAAAGAACCCCATAAGATCTCTTTACAGTTTTAAATAGTGTTTGTGTGGAGCTCCATTTGCCTTTCAGCCCCACCACAGAGCCTGGTTCTCTACTCAATTGAGAACAAGCACCTTGAGAGGAAGAGGGAGTATTTCTCTCCCACCTTAGAATGTCTATCATTGTGCTGAAACCTTTACAAGGAAAACAAAATTTACAAAAAACTCCAGTTAGCATCCAGGCTGGAGACCAACAGAACACCACAAATATAATATACATGTAACACATGTATACATGCAGTTACTTTTTAGTGGCATGCGTGTAAACTGTGCAGAGTACAGCAGAACTGATGACCCATAAGTGGGTGCTTTGCTCAAGCAAGATTCAGAAATCTGCCCTTCCTTCTCCTCAGTAAGATCACAGACTTTTTTCCCCTAGGAAGGTTCTTGCCTCAAATCAGGCTGTAATACCATGACTGAAAGCAGTTATGTTCAACACCTGAGCCCTCACTACTGCATGGTTGTTAAGCAGCATCATTGTGAACTCCCTATCACATGGTCACTGAACCATGCCTGTTAAGAGACATTTTGTTTCTGCTGCTCTGGAGTAAGCAACCACCTTACTTCTTCATTTCCATACTAAAGTAAGAATTTTTGTAGTCACTTTTTAAACTAAATCAATCCATACAGTACCCTGAAGTATCTCAAGCTGAGACCTAATGAGGACCACCAGCAACGTTTCAGAGCCTCAGAAAGGCACGCTGAAAACGTGACTGAAGCAGTCTTAATCTTTACAAGGAGTTTTAATTGTTAATAAAAGCTGGTGAAACTACAGATCATGTTGTGTTTTGATCTTCAGGATATGCAACTTAATGGAGAGGTCTTATAAGTACAGTGACAGATGTTCCCACATCCTTTAAGTGGGAGACTAATGAGCAACACTCCTGCTGTTTATGGACACTATGGTTGTTTCAGTGTAAATGGTGGAGTTAAAAAAAAAAACTAATGAGAGAGAGCAAGAAAGAGATTGGAAATAGAAATTAGAGAGACAAACAATAGCAAACTTAATGGAGACACATGCCAGCGTGCTGGAATTCTAAATTAGACCCTATATACTTTCAGGCAGTAAAGCTTCACAGATGCAGAGAAAGATCCTATCTTCTTTCTGTAAAGAAAACATCCTGAGCAGACAGAGGAAAACAAAACAGCAAAACAGAAGACTGCCCTGCATCAGACTATAAAAGTTATATTCAAAGCAGAAAAAACCAAGGCATTTAAAGTCAACATAAAAGGTTTCAGCAGCCAACATGAACAGTTTGTTCTCCAAATGCACACACAAAGCATGCAGTCCAAGCTGAAATATTTACAGCAAGAATGCTCAGAGACTTTTTATACTCTTGCATTAGTGTCACAGTGTCTGGAGGTATCCAAAGGCTTGGGAAACATACCATTTCATTTTCCTCTTCATCTTTTTCATCTTCCAAGAAGCGAATTGCACTGACTCTATTCACTGCCCGCTCATTCCATGTTTCATCTGACATTTCATTTACCAAACTCTCCAATGCACCACATCGTGGTAGGTTATCTGTTAGAACAGGAAAATGTAACTCAAGATTCACAGCAACATGCACATGAAGCCACACAATCAACATGCTATATTGTTCATAATTGCAATGTCTGAACGATCACTCATCCAAGGCTTACAAGTGGCTACTTCTCCTGTTTTTGGAAGAAAACAGACCTTGCTTTAGTTTTCTGTTATCAAGTACATGCACTAAATGGTTTCTGTATAAATTAGGTATTTCTGTACCTGGACTGTCTCAGAGTTTTAGAGTACTGGTTATATAATTTAATACACTTGCCACTATACATGCTTTTCTTGTGGAACATGGCTGCCAGCTGACCTTAGCCAGTTCCCTAAATGGCATTCCATAACATAGGACCATTGCTTTTACTAACCTGATCTTTTCAGTATTGCTAGGCATACACATCCAACAATCTAAATTCCAAGCCTTCTACCCTTGAAGCCATGAGATTCATCTGGAGAGGAGGAAATCTAATTTCTAGTACTAAGGCCTTTAGAGAAAGTCAAATTGACCTCTGTTACTCCTCTTGAACTAGCTTAATCTTCTCTAACTCTAAAGGGGTTAATTCATATATTTAGTTTAATTCTTAATTATTCTTAAAATCCAGGAGCTGAAAACAGAGACATTTCTACACTCCTGCTGTTTTAATGGTTTCTATTTGCTCCAGCCACATACAACTGAAACACTGAAATTAAGTATAGGTACCTACAATACAGATACCCACAGCTGAACTTTTCTCCTCAGGCCCCTTTGTACTCAGTGGAGAAGAATCCACATGATTGTCTTTTAAAAGTCCATTCTTGGATGGGATAAATTACTCTCCAGTCATTACAGCAGAAATGTAAATATTAGCTCAGATGAATCTCCCTGAATGTTCACACACAGCTTTAAAAGCTTGAGGACAAAATACATTCAGAAGTTACTGGAGTAGCAACACAGCCAACAAAAGGGTTTATGGTTCCACCTGATCCAGAGGCAAGTTTCAGCACAAAAGGGAAAAGCAACTTATACTGTAATTCTACACTTTTTAATGAATATAATAAAGTTACTGTGTGGCACCTTTGCTGGAAAGAAAATTAGCTTGCTAAAAAAGTAAAAAGTCTACTGTTTATTATTAGCTATGCAACTTATTTTGGTGGTAAAGAGACTGCAGTTGGAGAGCCACCATTTTTCCATATATATGTATTTAAGATGTATAATCAATGTACACAAATATGGACACCACTGCTTGGCCCATTGGCAAGCCTCAGAATAATGATATGAGTAATTCTTTTTCTTCCAGATCTGTATTTTATTTATTGTAGCTGCTGTCAATGTATTTTCAATAACACTCAGTGCCAAGTTTTCAAGTCTTCTGAAGACTAGTAGGATAATAGAAAGAAAAAGTTTAATATCAAAAATTCAACCAGAACTTTGCTACTTTGCTCACTTGAGCTTATGCATGTTTAACAAACCTTTATGGGACAACTCAGTAAACAAAGAAGTAATACTTCTATACGTAATGAAAAGCTGACTCTAGGCACTTACCTTGGCAACCAGGCTCAGAAGGCATTTGAGGAAGTAATACACATGTTAAAATCTTTTCTCCTGTTTCAGGGTCTGTGTCAGTCTGAAATGTCAGCAGAGGTTGGGACTGGTTATCAGACAACCACAAAGCCTTCAGCTTTAAGGTAGTCAGTGAAATGGGAAGATACGTCAGCCTAGTTCAAAAAGGCAAAGTAAGAAAGTCAGGGCAATCTCTAGGAACTTAATAGATGGTCATGAAGGACAAGCATACATCACTGAGCTGGAACAAACAGGACTGAAATTAGTGCCTCTAACAGAAGGCACAGCAGCAGTCATCAACTCCATTCTTAAAAAACCCCCAAACCTCCAGCTTAACTTTATGCCATGATCCTCTGAAGCTGTGAATAACAGGTAAAACTACACTGAGCTTTCTCTACCGCACTGAAGTGCCCTGGAAGGCAGACAGCTGCCTCCTGTCAGGAGCTTTACACAACAGTGGCCACAACAGAAGTATGTAAGTGCTTGTGATACAATTATACTGCATAGATGAGATGCCATTCACTTCCATTCTAGTTTTGTTAGGTTTTTTTTTCATTTAACTTCCTACTAAGAAACAGAACTAATTTGCTGGGTTATGCTTTAATCCACTCGTTTTTGCACGTTGATGTTTGAAGCACTAAGATTTGTGGGAAGCTGCAAGGTCAAAGTGGCTTTCCTTGTTACTCACACTGTATCATGGAGGTAAGACACTCAGGTTTTGTGCCACTTGACATTACAGCTTGGTAGCTTCACCTGAAGCTTTACCCATTGCCTAGATTCTCAGTTTTATCTCAGAAATATATGAATCCAGAGGGTTTTCTTTAAATCTAATCTCTTCCTTGGGGGTCAAAGTAATTCAAAAACCACACTTGTGACAACACACAATTTATGCTACTTTTGGCCCAAGGGGAAGACTACTTCGACAATTTCAACAGTAACACTAACACGAATGTCAGAACTGGTTTTTACTACTCCATTCTTAGACATAATATGTTTTGCTATCAGAAAGAATTAAGTAAATACAGCAAAAGAACATGAAAATACAAAAAAAATCTCTTGCCTGTTTCCAGCAACATCCAGGACATGAAGTTCAGCGGCCTGTGAAATTTCAGAGGGAATTCGAGATAATCTGTTGTCACGTACAGAAAAGACATTAAGACTGCAGCAGCCCCCAACCTACATTGGAGAAGAGGGGAAAAAAAAAAGAAGCAAGTCTGGTTTTGTTGCAGTACCAGAGTGTAACAAAGGCATGCAGTACGGGTCACAGAGTGTGTCACAGCACATTCAAGTTACAATGCCTGCCAGACACTTCCCCCAGAGGTACAGAGTGCAAACAAGTGTTAGCTTAGAAGAAGTCTGACCTGAAGCAAGCCTGTAGGAGCAGTCCCTTGAACATCTGTATCTGGAAATAATGGATATCTTTCCATATAGGTCACATTCTAGCTACCTTTCAGAGCCTTCCACACACGAAGAAACCAGTAACCACACAGAAGCTACTCTGTGCCAAACATTCACTAAAAACCCTACAATTAATTTGCTAGCTCTATGTTTTACATATTAGTTCATTCTTTCCTCATGGCAACTCAATATTCAAGCAAGTGCAATGGGGCTTGAAGCAAGGCAAAATGCTAAATACACCAGTCAACTCCCAAAATCTATTGAGTCCACAAAGACTAATGAAGAGTTCACTAGAAGCAGAAAACTGAGTAAAATCTTTGATGCCCTGATTCATTAGAAGCACCTCATTTCAACATGATTCCCACATGAACTGGCCTTCTTTAATCTATTTTCATCTAATATCCTCTGTATCTATCAATTTACCCAAATATAAGCATTTGCATTCTCAAGCTAATTAGTTTTCTGGGTGCAAAGATGGGATTTTTCAGTTTTACTTTAAAAAATATCTGTATTTTGCACCAAAAGTAGCTGTTTTCAGAAAAATAAACCCTCCACATTTGATTAAAAAAACCCATCATTCCAACTTTATGTTCCAGAGGGAACTACTATAAACAGGAAGGTTATTAGCTGTAGCAACTCAAAAGCTGCTTCAAGTAACTCTTTGTTCCCATTAACAAAGGAAACTTACCTTTGTTTGCTTATCATACAGAGTTTCAAAAAGCACTTCTGTTTGTTTGCCAGTTCCAAAACTCAGCATAAGAAGGGGAAAAAAGATTTTTCTTCGCTTACTCCAAGTATTAGAGGCAAAATATCCCAATGCCATTTGAAGCTTTCAAGTTAAATGGACTTAGAATCTAATTACAGAGTTAGAGTCCGAACTAAACACAATGGAAAATCTCAGTTCAAAAATTAGATCACGTCTGTAGTGACATCTAAGAAGGTTCTCCTCTCACACTATGGCAAATTTGTAACTACAGCTTGGCCAGGAGTCCTCAAAACTAAGCTGAAATTGTTGTGTTCTTGTTAACTGTCAGTTACGTCTTTGCAAAACCCACAATTCAGTCCAAACCCTGAGATTACAGACAAATAGCAAAAAATATTTTAACCACTCAAAGAAAAACGGTGTCGATTTGACCTACACTACTTACTAAGGAAAAGGCCACTTTCAAAGGATGCAACTGTGACTCACAAAATAAAACAAACAAATGGAGCATTTATAACCCACTCACCTTCCTTTGTCTCATAAATGCATTTTAACGGAAGAAAACAGCAATCAGCTGCTCAAGGCTTCTGATTCACAAGCTATTTACAGAGCAAAGTTAAAGCGCCACACTCTTGACAAAACATAATCTGTGATATTTCCCTTAAATCACTGCACTCTTAAGATGCAGCTATTTCACAAGATTATCAGTTTTCCCAGCCCTGTGTGTACAACAGCAGCATGAACCTTGCAAGCTATTTTAACTTGTGAATCAAAGCTCTTAGAAACCAGCACTCAAATAATAAGCACACATTTCTTGGTGCAAGAATTCTGCTATTCACTTTAAAGCGTGTATAAATTCTTAAATAATGTGCCTTCCCACATCCACAGAACACAGTGTGATATTAAAAATAAATAAATAAATGCACACTAAGTGTCTAATTGGTGTTTCTAACATGAGGAGCCGTGAAAAGCAAGAAATACAATTAGGGAATGTTGATGAGCTGGCAAGTGATGCCCTCAGTGTACACAAAGTGTTCCCTTTTCATGAATGAAGTTGGCGTTACTCAGTCTTGGAGCATGGAGATCCAAACAGGTTAGCCAAACAAACAAAGTAAAGCCATGCAGCCCTGATGAGACCAGAACTTCTGTACTTTGGACAATGGAAAAATGCAGCAGTGGGATCAGGACGGCCTGAGTCATCATGCATTTAAAGCAGTTTAATGACAGGTAATAGTAGAACCATGGACTGAAGAATACTTACAGGGTTATCAATTTACCTGACCCATTATTTTCCAAGCGGCTAACAATTAAGAAAATACAAGAGATGTTCAATTTATTTTTCTTTATCCATACTGGACAAGAGCATGCCAACAAATGGAGATAGAACATACATTCTTCTACTGCCAAAGAGGGTTGTAACTCCTAAATCATTTAAACTTCAATTAATTTAACTTTGCTATCAGTCAACAGGCTGCTGTTCAAAAGTTTTGTTTCATTCAAAGGTAGTGAAGACCTTTTATTTTAATAGGGTAGTAGGGTAGATAAAAAAGAGACATTGAGTTTTTTTAATGAAACTGTTTTTAGAAAATGCAGACAGCATTTAACAAGCAGCATCGAGTGAGATATCACAGAGGAAAGAAAAAAGACAAGCTGACAGTTAGAAACCAATTAAAATCTTTGTCATTTCAAACAAAGATGGCACCCACCCAGCAGTACAGGAAGACATCAGGTCCAATGTTTGAAAACCTAAACATGAAGCAGTACCATGGAGGCAAAGGGCACACACTACATGGCATGCAGGAAGGAAAACACTGCTGTGGCCACCATGAAGTAACAGGGTATCAGAAGGTCGCTGGTTTTGCTCAGTCCTTCACTGAGGAAGAGCCATGCTTTCCAAAGGTCACATGCTCACAACAAACTGTGCCAAACCACCACATACACACCAAGGACATGGCTGAGGCCACAAGCCCATTCACCAGTTAAGCACACACTTCATGTCCAGCACAGACTTCACTTAATGGGTACAAGCATGTGCTTAGTCCTAGGCACATGAGTAACTGTTCAAGGACTGGAGCCTTAAAGAAGTCCTCACGTTCTTCTGTAGTGAGCAGGACATCAGGAAAAGATCTCACATGAGCTGTGCGTGCCTAAGTCACACTCCTGAGACTTAGTTCATTTCAGTAACTTCAGTTTAAGGGTTATTGACTTGTCACATCACACCAACTCCAAAGAACAATAAGCCTAGATAAAACCCAAAAGGAAAACCACAAAAACAAAGCCCACACATCAGTCAGGCAGTAAATGGTCACTACTATGAAGTGCTAATTTTAAGATCATTGATACTATGAAGATGGAACAAAACTGCATATTTGCATTCAGGTGGGCTGGATTGAGAGGATGAGTGTCACTAGGAGGCCTCTAGGTTCCACACAAAATTTAACCCTTTAAACCCTTTAACTTTAATGGATGATCCTATTGCTCTTTTCTCCTCTCTCAGACTGAGGCTCATCTTTCCAACAGCTTCCTCATTCTGGAGAAGCAGTAAGACTTGGACAAACACAGACAGGATGTCAGCTTGGTTGCTACAACTCCCCCCTATATTCTCATCATGACCAGCATTTAGCACTTCACCCTCCTGCTTTTTTGCCATTCATACACCCAACTACTAGTCCATCCTAGACGGTCCTCCAGAACTGCAAGTCTTAACACAACCTTCTCTGCTGGTGTTTCTTATGATTCTCAAGTAGATACCAGCACCTGTTTACTACTCAAAAGCTATGAATCAATTCTGCTGTCCTTTACCAGCTAGCATCTTTCATAAAGCTATCAGCAATGCAAAAAAATTACATTATGACAAATACTCTAATGATTAGTCTTCAGTCGTCATGTGAATAGCTAAAAGCCCAGCATGTCTTTTATTCAACTCTCAAAACAGCTGTCAGCATCAAAAACTCTCAGACTTATCAGTCTGATAAGTGTAGTGGCAATTTAAACACAGTTCCTCTTGCACTGTAAAATCTTTTCCAGTATGTCATATCCAAAATTTTGTTTGGGTTCAAAGTAAATAAAGTCAGAATTTTTCTTGGCTCCATATAAAGTATATTAATTCTTTAACTGCAAGCAGAGAATACATTTAGGGGTGGAAAAAACTGTCCAATTCACTATTAACTATTATTTCCTGCACTTTTCCTTAGTGCCCTTTTTTTCCCCAAGACACACATACTTCTACACAAATGAGGAAAGGGACAGGACATGAGAAGTTAAAATCAGGAAAAACAAAATGGTCCCAAATTGTTAAAAAGAAAATAAATTTAAAAGCACTGTTATTGAAAAAAAAAAAAAAAAAGACAAAAAAAACCCAAACCACCTGTAGTTTTACCTAATGGAGTAATAATTCTCACAATATACCTCAGAGCCAGGAAGGACACATGACCAGATCTCTGCAGGTTGTAAAGACTCATTAACAAAAGCATATAAACTGGAAAACATTCCAAGGAGGTTATTTATGCAAGTGCCAAAATCAACACACCAGTTTCATCAGAGTTCCTGCACCAGGGTGGGATTTCAATACCAAAGAGTCACCAGGCAGGTCTTGCAAGTTTAAGGGGAAAAACATTTGTAACTGTGAACAGGTTTAGACATTCTCAGTTCTTGCTGAAGTCTGTTTCACCACTTCAGTCAGAGAGGGACTAAGCTGCAAAACGAGATACTGAAGATGAAATCTGTCAGTGACTCAAGCCTTGGTCATACATTCAGTTCTTCCACGTTTTACTTTTATCAGCACACAGTACAGAAGAACCTTTGAACCAGGAAACTTTGAGGGTGTATTTGCATACAAATTCCTCAATAATCCCAAGTCAGGAAATTTTACACCAGAAGATAAAGAATGGTTTTTACGAGTGTGCCTTAAAGCAATCTTGCAATGTGATGGTTTAACACGCTCAAAATCCAATTCTCTTAAACTGTTAAAAAATAAAACTAAATCAACATTCTTCTACTCTCCTCCCCCAAAAACCACCAAAAAACACACACACCAACACAGAAAAGCTACAACTCAGAGATTATCTCACCAGGCTACATTAGAGCAGGCACATAATTTTCAGCATCCTATGTATAAAAGTGGTCTTTGCTGTGGGAATAATTCTGGATGAAATGACAGTGACACCAAGCAGGTACAGTATTGGGTACATGTACTCTTCTCTCTAGCTGAATTCCACTTTTTTCTACACACATTAAAAGGTTTTATCCCTCTCCAACAGAAACCAGTAACAGCCTGTCCCACATCCATTTTTTATAGGGATAAAGACCACATAGGCACAGCTGCTCTAGAGCTCTGTAAGGCAGAGAAAGAATGGAAAAGGTAAGAAAAACATAGAAAAGAGGGAAAGATACTGAGGAAAACTATCTGTAGTGCATACTCCTCTGCCCTTGTGAAAGGGGAACCATTGTACAAGTACAAACTGATGTGCAAAGGTCCGAGACCCCAGTCTTTGCCAAGTGTCTCAGGAGACATCTTTAGGCAACACAGAGCAGGCAGGGGTGTTGAAAATTACTGCTGCAAGAAGCTTGTGCCTGGCTTTAAATCTTAGTTTAGGATGAAAATAAACAGAAAATGTAGTACGTTTTCTCACTGTCAAGCAGAGCCTTCCAACAGACAGAAAAAGAGTGACACGTTTTTGTCTTACCTAAGTGCACTACCAATGCATTTTGTATTATTTTTTTCCAAGTCAATAATGATGAGAACAAAGACGGAAATTGAACATTTCACCCAAGACACCAAATGGTTCCTCCCTATCATCCAAAGGGAAACTCAGAATTGGAATCTTTGGCATTATCAGTCCCTTAAAACTGCTCCTGTGATGCTTTGCACAACAGCCATCAGTTGTTTATGCTTTCTATTTGTAACATTACCAGCTTGGAATTCAAAAGCACTGATCAAGGGTGAGATGACCGTGCAGTTAGAGAAGGGCTGACTTCCTTTAAAATTAAATAATAAAAACTAAATATCTGCAGAGCAAAACATAAAATCTTACATTACATGTAATTTCAAAGCATTTTTTCTAAAGAGTCAGACACGTTGGTGTGGACAAACCTTTAAAGGAAAAATAAAAACCTCTATTTCAAAGTCGTTGATAGAGAGCCAAAGAGCTCTGCTTCCTCTGTTTCCCTGCCAAGCTCCCTTGGGAACCACCCTCTCCCATTTTGATTTCCTGGACTTCCACAACTCCCCAGCTCGCCTCATGCCAGACACTACCTTCCATTTCCTCATTATTCACCTTCTCCAAACACAGGCTCGCCCCTGACTTCATTCCACTTCTTTGCCTGTCTCAGGTGCACTGATGTTCTCTAGACACATTCTCATTCTTCACTTCACCCTTGGATATCCCCCAACTCCTTCACCAACAGAGCAACACATTCCACCTCTGAAAAACACTGCTGGTTCCAAGTCTTCAGTACCTTGCTCACTATTAATCCCTCTATTGTTCTGCACTGAGCTCTTGACCCCACTATATCCCCAAACAGACACACTCCATATTCACCCTGCTTTACCTGCTCCTCCAGCTGAGCCTTCTCCTCTTGCCTGCTCCAGCCCCTGCTTCTTCCAAGCCACACTGACTGCCATGCACCTTCTCCACTACCATGTATTCCATTAACTGGGAAAAAATGCTTATATGCTACACAAGCTATTAATGGCCAGTCTGGAAATAAACTGTACCAATAAAACTTTCCATGCAAAACTCAGAACAATTCTGCTCAAAGGTGGAGTACACATAAAATTGTAGAAGTCTCAAGTTACAGGTATTTTACAATACCTGTGCAATGCACTGAAGTCCTTTGTAAAGAAATGGAAAGTCTTCTGCTGAATGAGCACAAGATCAGAAAGTTATTCAGCTATAAGACAGCATCCAAAAGAGGCAGGCAATAAAGATGGTGCAGCTGAGGGCACTTGGTCTGTTTAGCCTGGAGAAAACTGAGAGGAGAGCTCACTGCAGTTACAACTTCTTCGTGAGGGGCAGAGGAGGGGCAGGCACTGATCTCTGCTCTGTGGTGACAGTGACAGGACCTGAGGGAATGGCCTGGAGCTGTGTCAGGGGAGGTGTAGTTGGATATCAGAAAAAGGGTCTTCACCCAGAGGGTGGTTGGGCACTGGAACAGGCTCCCCAGGGAAGTGGTCACAGCACCAATCCTGACAGAGTTCAGGAAGTGTTTCGAAAATGCTCTCAGGCAAAGGGTGTGACTGTTGGGGTGTCCTGTGCAGGGCCAGGAGGGGGACTCCATGATCCTGATGGGTTCCTTCCAACTCAGCATATCTTATGATGAAAACTGCCATCACATACCAATCCAGGGTCCTGCCTCTTGCCAGCCCTCCTGCAATCTGTGTGGGTAAGCCCTGTCACAACTCTCTGTTCAGAACCAGAAGCACCACTGCAGAGAGGACACTGTTCTGCTAGAAAAGCTGCACTACTCACATGTCTCCCCCCTCACCTTTCCCCAGTTAGGGGACTGGCCTGTGGCAGCCCAGACCCAGGACACTGGAATTGTTGCTGCCAGTGCCACAGCAGCATCCTCTTCTCCTGCTTGATCCCTCTTCTTCAAACAATCAGCTCTCCCTCATTTCCATCCTTCTCATACCTCCTCTTTGAGCTGTCCAAGCTCCATAAGGAAGTGAGCCAAAGCTGATACTCCTCTCAATTTGCATCCATTGGCTGTCACCTGAGTACACAACCCTCCTGCTCCTTAGGTGACTGAAAGGGGAGAACAAAAGCTCAGAGCCACACATTAGATAAGAAAATTAAGAGGGAGAATTACTTGGACAAAAGTTAGAGAGAAAAAGTAGTACAAACAGAACCAACTCACATCCCCATGCTCCAATCACAGGATGCTGATTTCCTGACTTCTTTCCACAATTTACTCCTGAATTAAACTTGTAAAGCCTTCATTATATTTAGTTTCACAACACAAACTCTAGCCTCATTTCATTCCACACACTGTAACAATAGACAAGAAGTCCTAGTGCTCATAGCTGCAAAATTTGAGGTATCTTAGTCACATCAGGTCTTTATATTTAAGGGCAAAAGTAGTCCAGAGATCTCCAAAGACAAAAAGACTGTCAAGACAATCACAGAGCCACTTTTCAGAGTATGAAACCTTCCCTTTGGTATTGGTCACGGGAGTGAGGTGAGGAAGAGCGTGGCAGTAGTTTCATACTACATGCAGAAGAGACATATTGGTGCTGCATTCACCCTACCAGAACTCCAAGTCTTCAAATAGTGCAGGACCTGACATCCACACCAGGAATTACCAGTTAAAAGCTAATTAGACCAAAGTTAGTTACAAGTTAATTAGATCCAAGCCTTTTTGTTCAACTAGAAAAACATTTTGCACTTCCAAGCCACCAAATCCCCGCAGTTCAGAGCCAGTGGACAAGTTTCTGGTTGTGATCAGTTTGAAGAGAATACCCACTGGACCAAAAGTTGCCTGCTACTTCCTGTAGGCATTTGAAATCAGGAGTTTTCTGTTTCTACAGTCTCATCTGCACAAAACTTACCTCTTTGGGCAAAGATGTTAATTTGTTTCTATCAGCATTCAAATTGTTCAGCTTCTTTAGTTTTCCAATGCTCTTCGGCAATGACTATGCCAACAAAAACAAAACAATATACAAACAGAATTCATAAATACAAAGTCAGGAAAAACCACTTAACTCACTTCTAAAATTAATTAACAGTCTGATCCACTTTCAAAATTGAAGTGTAGTTAATCCTCATTACTGCCACAGTTTCCAAAGAAGATCCAAAGGTTTATAATGCAGAACGAATGTTGAGGAATGTCAGTTTCTAACACAAATTCACTCACTAATTATCTCTGCACTGTGACAAACACACAACAGCAGTGCACAGAATGCATGCACATAGGATGTATGTATTATCTAAATACACTCCCAGAACTGCTTCTCAGTTAGCTACCTTCTAACTCAGGTGCTATGAACTGACTGTTGGAGAGGCATCTTTTTAACAGTCTTAAGCTTTTAACTCAACCACCAACTGAGCCTAAGAAATGTTCAAACCTAGTTTATTTAAAGACAGCTGCTCTCCAAGTGCCAGTGTCATATGAAGTTTCAAAATAATAGGAAACACCTAACAGAAGAGTTTCTGAGATTTTATTTTAATTGACCACATATGGTATTTAATACCTGGCTAGAGCAGATCAGCAGAGCAAGGAGCAGTACAAGCTCTGCAGTGCTCAGGGCTTCTATTCAGTTCCAGCAAGCCTGATCCAGATAATGCACATCAAAAACTGGCAATAATGCAATACAGCACAAATCCCCACATAAAAAACACAGCAAAGTAAGTGATACCTGCACTCCACATGCTCCAATTCTCTCACTGGTCATGCAAGACTCAAGAGTGAATATGTAATTGCTTAAGCATTTGAAGGGTGGATTGTTACTACACACAACTTGATCTCCAGCATTCATTTAACAGGTAAGAAATAAAATGCATTTAACGAAAATGCACTACTTAGCAGTAGCAAGGGTGAGTAACCTAATGAGCTAAGTGATTCAGCACTTAACAGCAGGTCTTATTACCACCTGCCATTTGAGCAGCCATGACCATGCATACCTGCAGTTGGTTTTCTGTGAGAACTAGTTCAGTAAGGCTTTCACAGTCCCCAATGGAATCAGTTAGTTGAATCAGTTTGTTCTGATCAGCCTTCAAAATGGAGAGCCTCCGCAATTTTCCTGGACAGAGAAAACAATATGGAGTTTTAGTCTAGTATCCTCCAATACCTTTAATTACATACATTTTTACTGCTGCAAAACTTCCAGAAATCCTCTAAAACAATGAAATATCTTTTTTAGGTAAAATAAAAGAACCCAAGCGCTGCTTCGCTTAGTGCTTGCACTACTTTTGCAAGTTTTAATATCACTGAATTAAAACTCAATATAAATATTCATATCCAACATTTAAGCATAATACACTGTAATAAAGTTACAATTTTAATTATATCCCATGTAAATATCCAGGATGTGTCAACTCAAATGCCTATAAACAAGTGAAAATTATCTGTCTGCTCCTCAATTATACAATGCTTATTAACAAAGGAATGTCCAGAAGATCACCTACACCTAATCAGCCATAGTGAGAACCCTACACTGAAGTGACAAGCCCAAACCCAAACAGAATCAAGGTCTCTTTGTCCTAACAGAGAACCTAGTTAGTCAGACATGAAACTTGAGTTTATTCTTTAGATGAGAAATCAAACTTCTTTGAAAGTGATTTTCTCATGAAGAACAAAATACTATTTCAGGGCAGAAAACTCACTTTGTTCTACTCTTTTGTATCAGAATGGTCTTTGGTGCAAAAGCTAACTCAGGCTGAACCCAAGACAGAGAATTCAGGAGGCAACACTAGCTGCTGATACCTCCCTGCATCCCTGTGTGGTCCAAAATAGCAGTAATAGTCTTGAGTACCAAATTCACTGATGATGCTAAATCATGAAGAGATGTCTGACACACAGAAAGATAGCAACCTAAACAGAAACCTGAGGTTTAGCACAGAGGAGTGCAGAGCTCTGCACCCAGACAGAATAAACCTGTGCAGCAGCACAGGCTGGGAAGTGAAATATACAGCCATACAAGAGCCCTGCTGGAAAGGACATGGATGCTATGGTGAGCACCAGGTTGAATACTAAACAGCAGTTAGCTCTTATCAGAAACAAGCACCAACTGGACTACATTATAATTATAGCCAGCTGATCAATGGAAGTTGCTATACCCTATCAACCTGCAATTAGTGAAACCACACCTGTAAAATCATTCTCGGTTTCATGTCAGGTCCTGTCTTCCCCCTCAACTCCTCTGTTCAAGTGATGGGAGTCCAGTAGGAAGCTATCAGGATGGCCAGAGCACATATGAGCTGAGGCTGAAGGCACTGGCTTTGTTGACTCCCACCAAGAGACAGCCAAGGAGGCATTTAGGAACTGCCCAGAACCACTTGCAGGGCAGTTACAGACATGACTGAGCCAAACTCCTCTCTGCAGTGGCAGCTGAGGCAGCGAGGGATGTAAATCATAGCATGGGAGTTCCCAGCTGGACATCAGAAGCAGCTTCCTCAGTGGAAGGTGATGCAGCACTGGCAGAGGCTGCCTGGGGGTGCTGGAGCTCCACTGGAGCTCTGGAGACTGGGTGAGACACGGCCACAGCTGACCTGAGCCTCTGGTGCCAATGAGAGCCCTGCTTCAAGAGCTCTACAGATCCACCAATCCCACCAAGGATTCAGTGACCAGCTGGGCAACTCCCAGGAGCTTCCACAGAGACCAGCAAGGTTCACTTCTGCCAACAAGCTCCATCTAGCCAGGTGCATGGGCTGCTGACTTTCAGAAGCTGCAGCTCCATTTCTGATGTACAACTGTACTGGGCAGCACAGGTCACCAGAGAGGGCTGCTACAACTCCCCAAATCAAACACATATTAGGCAGCTGTAGGACCCACAGTTGTCACCCCACTCCCCCAGGTCTAACTTCAAGAGAAACTTTTCTTAGTCTTATATAGAATATATAGCAAGGGGGAAGGTCTGACCATTTTTTTCCAAATGTTAGATATGGTTAAACCACATTCACGAGTCCTCCTTCCCCTTCACATTTAATTTGGGGGAGGGGGGCCAGGAAGTCCTCTCAAGGAGAAGGCACAGTCCTACAATGTGGAACTTTCCAGAAAAAACAGCTCATGAGTAGGAAAAAATGCTTGTTCGACTACCTGTCACAACTTAGGCATGGGTAAAAACATACACCTTAAAAAAGGCACTGGTAATGCTTCAGGAAACATTCTTCAGTCACTGAACTCAATCTAAGGGATCAGACACAGAAAGTGGTAGTTTAAATCCTCAAGGCAAACAGTCTTCCACTAGGCTCAGTAGAGGATTAATCACATTATCCAACTGAAGATAAATACACATCGCCATTAAAAATTCTGTATTTTTCGTAGTGATACTCTCAGACAGTCTCATCAAGTGACCTACAGCATGTTACAAGCTAAAATTTTACAGTGTTAGGGAGTTCTGATGGTGAAATGGATGCAATGGGAACTGAAGGGACATATAAACTTTTATGTTGTTTGGGAGGTATCAAGTGAAGACTGAAAGAGGATTATAAGGGAGTCATTATGCAGATAATTAAAATGCAGCACTAACAAGGCTATGCATTTCATACTAACCAAAAGGAAAAAAACAACCAACGTGAGACAAGCTCATCTCTTGCACAAAAAGACTTAAAACACCCAAATGACTTCCACTTATGGTGGATTAAATGGTTCTGTGTGATTGCATTCACCTTGTACTTACCAATGCCATCAGGTAAGACCTGAAGTAAATTCTGAGAAACAAGCAAGTCTGTTAAAGAAGTCAGACCACTAATTTCTTCAGGAAGGCATTCCAATTTATTTTCAGAAACATCCAGACAAAGCAGGTTTTTCAGGTTTCCTACTTCCTGCGATACAAGTCAAAAAATTTAAGTCATGCCCAAACACGTCAGAAAGCATTTTGAAAAATGTACCATCACAATGAAATTCCACAAAGAAAAACAATTATCTGTATGACCTCTTAATTGGCCATTCTTTGTACGACCTCTAAAAGCAGAAAAAAGTAGATAATTACACTTTACATAGGATAAACTAACTGAGTGATTCAGTCACGGTTCCTTATTTTAAATATTAAACTGGCTTCAGCAGTCAGGCAAGCTATGCTGAGCACACCCAGGCAAGCACCAGCCAAACCTGGAGTCTTCCTCAAATAAAGACTGCAGAGTTGTTTTTTTTTCAGAATGGCAGATTATCAACCACTACATAATTAAAGTCTACCCCTCCCAATTAACCCTAGGCAAATTAGGCTTGGTCTCTCCTGGCTGCTACAGCAACATGCCATGACATCCAGGGATTTCATATCTTCACATCTCCCAACTACAACAAATGTAGAAGTAGGAATTGGGGCTGTTGCTGTAGCAAGCACATTTGAACTGCCAAGTTATACTGCCATCATCTACTGTTATTAATGACTACTTAAGTTTTTTATCATGGCAGTCCAACAATTAGACAGAGAAATACCTTTGCCTCTATTAGCTATCAGAGCACCCTCCCATTCCCCATGCACACAGACATCCCTATACACACTTGAGAATAGATCTCATTTTAGTCATCCAAATCACCTTTCAGAGAACAGAACAGCTGAGGAAGAAGTGCCTTTTACATACATGAAATTTTCACACAGCAACAGCCTTGATCCTAACTTACAAGATCAGTTCTTTTACTTTTGAAATGTCTGCCTTTCAAGAGGATCTTTCATTAAATATATTCCCTTTATCCTACAAGTTCATCCTTTGGACATTGGACAAAATACACAATAATGGCCAGTTTCAATAAAAATGGCTGCTGAAGTCACACTTGACCTTTTATGAATGATCATCTCTACTTATTAGGGCAAGCCAACAAAAACAAAGTCAACTAAACCCATTAAACTGTAACTGATTTACAAGACACACAGTTGACAATGAGATCCATACAGCAAATAACAGCAAACTGCAGGAGGAACAGAAGAAAACAGGTTTTGACTTGGGTGTAAGGGGAAAAAGAGGGAAAAGGAGCCATCCCACATTATAAAAGTTCTTAAGGAATTTAGAACGCTGTAAGCTTTAAATGCTAAGTTCCTTCATCCCGTGACTGATGGCAGATGGGGGATTTGCCTGCATAAATAAAAATTTCCATTTATGGCAACAGTTCCATAATTGTACTTCTTCCAAACACTATGCTTAAATGGATGAAGATGGCTACAAAAAATGAAGGGGAAAAAAAAGGGGATTCATGCTCAAAACTTTTAAAACTGCAATTCAGGTAGATACTCAAGGTGAGTGTTAGCTCAGACAACTAATGGCTCCTTGATCTTAGGGCAAGAACTATAAACAAAGGGTGTGTCATCCTACAAACTGAACAATGTGCCTATTAGGAAACAATTCCTTTGTCAAAATGCTTAAAAGAAAATTTCTGACAACATATGGTATCATGGCCAATCCCTTGCAGAGGAACTTGTTAAGAGAAAACATTTACACACCCAAAACCAAACCCAGGCAAAGTATACTGAGAAAAAGATTCCATTCTAAAGCACTTCCCTTTAGGAATGAACAAAAAGGTTTTCTTTCAAAAGCATCTTCAAAACAGTATCAGTAGAGCTCATTTTTACCTGAGGTATTTCAGCTAATTGGTTTCCATCCAACCAAAGGTCTTTAAGATTGAAAAGTGCACCAATTGTTTCTGGCTATAACATAAAATGCAGTAAAGTTAAGCAGGATAGGAGCTTCAAGTAAAAAACAAACAGCTACCCTAGAATTACAGTCTAAGTAATTGAATTCTTACTGCAAGCACTATTTAGAGGTACCTTGGTTAGAAGGAGCAAGGGTGACTGCAAGCATTTGGGAACTCCATTGTACAAATTAATTGCTATGGCTTAATAAGAAGCTACCGTTCTTTCCCTGGCATGCACTGACAGATTGCCTGCACAGCCCTGATCTATTGAAAATCCATCCAGCATCCACCTGAGTCACCTTAGGGAAGATGGCAGATTTTTCTGGTGGATCAATCTGCAACAGTGTAGGACCTTTCAACCCCCAACAGTTTTGCCTCAGCCCTTTCCCAAAGAGTGCCCCTCTCACCCTGGAAACTGAGCTTTCCTCTGTGCTTAGCCCATCCAGCTCCTGACACAATTCCATGTGGTCATTGTAACTGCAGGCACAGACAAGAGTTTGTGTCCCCCCACTCCTTTTTACTTCCATAAAAAAAGCTATGCTGAGCTCTCACTTCTTAGAGATCCGCTGCAGTTTTTTGAGTAAAGTGATACTCTACTGAGCAAGACTAAGCAGATATGAAAGCACCAGCTCACTGTCAAAATTCATCTGTACATATAAAAAGACTCTCCTTCCATGCATTTTTCTTTCTTCAATTTTGGACATCCTACAACCTATTTAATCTGAATGATGCACAGAACAAGACCAATGTGCAGTTTCAGTGGTTTGTTCTCTTACCAAATGATAAAGTTCATTGTTTCCTAAATCAAGTTCTTCTAGTCGCTGCAGCTGGGCAAGTGATCTGTGAGATGAGATAAATCAAAACAAAACCACATTACACTAAAGCAACAGAAACTCCATGTATTTGAATAAGCTCATTTTACTGAAACTTGAATTTCAAATTAGTGTACTGTAGGCAGACAGTTATTTTACCAGGCACAGACTGTTTGCAGTCATATCTTACTGAAAAAATAATTTGGTTTGTCAGTGTAACTGTATGCCCTTGAAACTTAAAACTTAGTATAGGCAATCAAATCATTACTTTTTTTTTTATTATTTTAACAATAAGTCCCCTAGGGTAGCAAATACCAAATACTTTAGCACAGTTAGTTAGATTTATTTTTAGGGGAAATTTACAGTTATGCAACTGGATAAAAATTCTCCATAGTGATCACATAACTGTGTGACTCAAGACTCAATATCCATCATTTATCTTCTCAACATGATCCATCAATTTCTGAAATACTTCCATTTTTGAGACTGCAAACAGAGGGAAGCACAGAACGATGTAAAGGAAGTTTGAACCGACAGACAAGAGAGGGCCACCCTTCAAAACTAGGCTGTTGTAGAGCTCTTGCTTACTTCCCCCAAAGCTGGAGAGCACAAAACCCAGAGAGAATTGTCAGCTACATTACTGACAGTCAGAGTTTTCCAGGAGCAATAAAACTGTCAACATTTGTGATGGCTCCATTCTGACACTGCATGGCCAAACTGAGCTAGCAATTCCTGTCTCCTGACCACTGGCATTGAAGTGTCTCGTGGCTCACTGCTGTGAACAGCCACAACTGAGGCACTGGGTAGACTGACAGGAAAAAATGACCCCAAAGCATTTGGGGAAGAGATTCCAACTGAAACAGGTTAAATCTTTTACCATATCTATTAGATTGTCTTAACTAGCAGAACAGGAGTCACCAAAACTCTTGCAAGAAGCAACCACATAGTGAAGGAAGGAAAATCCTTCAGTGGATAAAGCAGACAAAAAGAATCCCCAAAGTATAAGATACCAAATTACTCCAACAAAAGGCCACCAATTCCTCTGCCACAATACAGAAAGGACAGAGACATCTAGATAACTTTTTTCTCCAAAAATCACAGTGGGTGAAGTCAAACTTCAGACATCAGTAGGCCCAGTTTGCTACCAAGGGTTTGGTTTTAGAAAGCTTTTGGCTACTCAGCCCTGAATACAAATTATTTAAATGCTATAAAGGTCTAGAGTGAAAATCTCAGAGATCTACTGCCCTACTTTCACAGTTACAAAATTTCACCATAAGAACAACCCCAAACCACCACTCCCACTGCAGATGAGCTTGTTCAATGTGTGCAGGACGTGTTTGGTGCTGCTGTATTTCACACAGAATGCTTTTTTATAGAACAAAGCCAATCCATGCAGACTGCAGGCTCCTACTACCAACCAAGTACAACCAGAAATAAGGGATGTAAGTAGATGTTGCTAAAAGAAGGCTGTATCTCATGTTGTCAATTGGCTTTGAACATTTTTTTCTAGCTGTCATGCAGTTTAATACGTTAGCAGATTTTAAGAACAAGAACATTTGATGTTAATATAATGAAACACAAGCTATGTGACTTACTCAGGTAAATATGTCAGCAAATTTTCTCTCAGTTCCAGTGAAGCCAGGTTATAAAGACTAAAACAAACAAACAAACAAAACCACATTTTAATACCATCTTACTTTTTATATTCCACATTTTAAGAAGGAAAGTGTGTGTTTACACAGTTTAAAACAAGTTGCTATAAACTGGGGGTTTTTTTGTTGTTTTAATTACACCAGATCATCATGTGGAAGGCAGAAGAGAACAACTAAGTTTTTGCTTGTTTCTCCGTGATACTTCAACAGATTAAAGCTAGAAAATAAACACAAATTCAGAGAAAAACAAAACACAAATTTCCACTTGTTTAAAGGTTTGTAGCTTCAAGTGTCTAAGCAGAATATATTATATATGAAATATATATGAATATGCTTTTCCTTGCTTGCCCCTGGAAGCTGGCATGGGCTGCCCAAGCCACCAGCACCAGGTGAACCCGCCCCTGTGGCAGTGACTGCACACTCATTACTTTAAGTGACATTCTGCTCCCTTACTGCCCAGCTCGGCTTTTACCAACATCACCATAGCAACATTCAGATTTCTCAGGGGTTTATTTATGACTAAATGGAACACAAGGAGTCAGGCATTATCCCAACACTATAATCCGCTCAAATCCGCCACCATCCCAGGGAAAAATGAAAATCAGATATGGTGACTGCAAATAAGGAGTTCTCTACAACAGAATCATGTTCCCTCCTGGTGTGCAGCGAAGGGGGACAGCCTTGAAAAAAATCTAGACAAAAAACAAGAATTCCACTAAATTTGAAACAGATGTTAATTCTTAATTGTGCATTTTAGAAAGAAAAAAAAAAAAAAGCAAGCAATTCCACGCATTCAGACTACGTAAAATTGAAATATTTTCTCATCTGAAACAATACCAGCTTACCAAATTACAGAATAATTAGCTCCAGTAAAAAAGCATTTGATAATAAAACTCAAAAAAAAAAAGAAAAATCTTCACATTGCAACTTCAACACCATTATCTAAGCAGAGAAAAGCAACAGAACTGATTTAACGACTAATTAAAAGGGAAAGAAAATTTTTTTATGGATTGACTTTTGGTGGTGTCTGAAAAATAAATCCTTATCTCCAGCACCTGTTTCATGCTGCATTCAAAAACCAGTGAATGAAATCTCACAAGAGCTTTAATTACAGTCTCAGAACCCTTTCCAGCTTTTAAATTAAGCACATTTTACCCAATGGATGCTGTATTCCTCCAAAAGTATAGTTTAAATATACCATATAGGCAAAGATACTTTCGTAGAAGTCTATCAGAAATTCAATTAAAAGATAAGTGAGAATAACTCTGCTATTGCCACTCAAAACCATTGACAGAAATGAGCAAGCTATCATTCCAATGAGACAGGAGAAAACTCACACATTAAAATTTTAGCACTCTAAAACACAAGTCAAGGCAGGACATGGTATCCGACATCCTGACAGAAACCAAACTCGTGGAGTGGGAGAGGAAAGGGGTGATGAGAACCATTTCCCTGCAAAAGGAATGTGGGTCTGATCTTGCTCACATTGCCACCCACAGACTGCCATTAGATTTGTGTTTACAGGTTTTCTAGAAACCTATTTCAACCTTCCTTTGAAATTTCCACTTTCTCTTCAAGCTTCTATTAGGTGAGGTCCATGATTCATTTTTATCAAGAGAATACAAAAATGATGTGCACACCTCCAAGCTGCCTTGTAATCTTGTGTTTACACATCACCCCACATCTACTTATCTCCCTCCTAATCACACTGAAGTGTTGATGAGTAAAATGGTGTGATCTCTTAATTTCTTTTCTTACCTCAGACACCACTTTGGCTGCGGCTGAACAGAAATCTTTGTCAGAAAAGCACGTTTAACAGCAAGAACTTGGGAACCAGCCTCATCATATCATTAGACTGGGGCAGGCCAGTAAATCAGCTCAGGAAACTGATCCTGCTTAAAAATAACCCAGCAAGGAGAGTAGAGTAACACAGATGCCCAATCCAACACAGAATAAATCCTCTTAAACACCTGGGCCAGTGCAGCTGCCAAGAAGGTGCAAGGAAGGCAGCCAGCTGTGCTGCAGCACTGGGAGCACTCACAGGCAGCTGAGCCCTTGGGAGTACCCTGTGAGCATCTTTGCAGAGACTGTGGCCCAGCACAGACCCAGCCTAGGCTCTCTCCTGGCAGCCAGCTACCTGCCAGATTACCTTCTCATCTCTCAAGACACAGCTTTCTGAGGGAGAAATGCTTTGTTTATTCTACAGCTGCTCTCACCCACAGCATGCTCACAACCCTAACTGTACTCTGGAACAGAAGAAAAGATACTGCCCCACACTCCTTTTATCTTTTCTACTTCTTCCAAGGACTTGAGTCCAAATCCAATGTAAGCAGACCCCAGAAAGCAAAATCAAGCTTCCCACCAATACAGAGCTATCCCAACAATATAGACCTAAGTCTATCAAGTTTAAACCAGCAAAGCTGCATCATTAGAGTGAAATACTTTGTTTAAGATAGATCCATTTGATAGAGAGGTCAAAAAATGAAAGGAAATTTGTGACTTATTATTCTTAAATCTTGACTAGTTATAGAAATGGCTCCCAGCAAACCTACGTGCTGCAACCTAAAATGGGATAGTTATTGTATAAAATAGTATCATATAAAAGACATGCTGATCTAAAAGCACTAATCTCCAATACATTAAAAAGCAGAGGTATAGTTTGTCCTTGCATTTGCCAACAGGTTCTTAAATTATATGTGAACTAATATTTTTCTGATTTTAAGTTCTGTTAAGAAACACAATTTTAAGTCTTTTACAAGAAAAATTATACACGACTTGTGATTTTTCAAGTATCTTTTCTGATTTAGTAATACTCTCTCCAGAAAGTGTAATCCTTCCTCTTCTCAGCTACAAATAGTTATTTTTCACAATATACTAAATGAAATAATCTCTTTTTTCCCTATGCCATTCATTTTACAGGTGCACTGTCAGTCCAGTATTTCTAAAATCCCTGAAAAAAACTAAAGCAAGCCATACCTTATCAATTTCAGAATCTTCCCCTAATTCTCATATCCAACTTGTAGAGAAAAATCAGTCATGGGAAGTTACCATAAACACAAAGGCAACAGCAATCTAATTTACTCAGACTAAAGACAGTTTTTTCAGCAGCTGTTCACCAACTGCATTTAGAAATGCAAATGCAACACAGAGCACTGCAGGCTGCTTTCCAACAAACCATCCTAACTCCCCCAAAAAATCCAACAGCAAATGCACAAGCAAATGCAATTTATATTCTAAAGGAGAAAGAAAAACAAAACAATAACAGCAAAAAGAGGGAAAAAATAAAACAAAACCAAACATACAAAAAAACCACCATCAGAAGATACTATTTCACCACAGCTTGTAAAAAGCATTAATACTGTAATAATTTGCTCTACAAACGCTACCACACAGACCTCAAACACTGAGCATGTGTGTGAAATTACTGAGCACCAGGAAACAGGCAAACCAGGCAGAGGATGAAGTTAACTGAAATAATTACAAGTTTTCCATCTCAGCATTCCAGAGGATTTCTCGAGCAAGGGTGGAGCCAAGCTGAGTTTAAAGGAACAACATGGCTCGAAGTGTCAGTTTCAGTATAAACCAGATATACTTGTTCAGCACTCTAGCTACAGTAACTCAGATATTGGTACTCATCGAGGGAGCTAGAAGAACGAGGAGAATGTGAAATCAATAACTGAGAACAAAACTAACAGCAACACAGTAGACACAAATGCTGGGAGTGTCCTTCCTGAGCGTTCCTCTCACGTTTTGGAAGAGAAATGTGCGATCCAACACAATCTACAGATAGGGAATACCACAAACACTCCTCAATACACTGCAGCAGTCTTCTCCAAAACAAAGGTTAGACTAGAACCATCCACTAAAACCAGGAACAAAGCCTGTTGTTCTTTTTATTCCAAAGCAAGTCAGTTTGGATTCATTACAACGAGATTATCAGCACCACCATGTTCTCCAAAACAACCTTTTCACAGACAGATGACTCTCTAAACAACAGAGATTCATTGCAATAGGTAAAACAACATCATTGAAAAAACAACTTTAAAANAAAAACAACTTTAAAAAAAAACTTTAAAAAGAAAAAAAAATACACAGAGAGATATTCCATAGTTACACTGGATGAAATTACATTTTCAGTGTACAGCATGCATTAAATGTAATTTATTTTTTAAAGTTATAAAATATAAAACTGCTATGAGTTTATCCTAGAACTTTAACCTTGAGGACAGTTGCAGCATATTCCTCTATCCATGGGGACAGGAAGTCAGCCTTAAAAGCAACAGCAGACAACACCATACATTCCCTTTTCTATCCCAGTCCCTGCAAAATGACTAGGAGCATCCAAGCCCTTGGTGGAGACCAGCAAAGGTTTCTGAGAGAAGCGTGATAAGATATATGCTATTTCCTTGTGGAAGAAAAAAAAACAAAACAACAAAA
>VZRX01005395.1:128033-164023 GCA_013398075.1 Notiomystis cincta | reverse complement strand
CAAAGGAGTAGAGAAGGGAAGTAAAAAAAAAAAAAAAAAAAAAAAAAAAAAAAGCACTAAGTACATACTGATCTCTGTACTACAAGAAGATGAGTTAGAGATTTCACTGACTGTATTAGGCAGTTTCCTAGACAGCACTATAAGACTGTGAGAAATTAGGATGCACTTAGAGAAGTGTCCACATATTCTAGTGGTCAGAAGACCTGCAACAAGCACAGGGACTTAGAATTTTTCCGCAAACAATCCTAACTATAGTGGAATAAATACCAGTACATATTTGTTTGCTCACTATTTGGCAGATCTCATGTGGAGCACATTGGTCCAGCCTATTCCATCAAATAACAACATGCATTATTATCCAAAGCATACTGAAACTCCAATAAGGCATTTGCAAACATATCAAAACACCTTTTAAGAGTCTTACTTAGTCTGCTCAGCCAGAAAAACAAAATTAGCATTACTTTTCAATTCCCAGCATTTCTGGAGTCTGAACAGATGAAAAAGAACAAAGGAGGGAACAAGCAGAAGTTTGTGGGGTTTACCTTTGGAAAAGCCACAGAGCATTTCACTGCTTTTGCCAAATACAAGGTGATCAGCAGTACCACCAAATTCACTTGCAGTAAATGATGAAAATTTTGCCAACCAAAACAGGAAAGTTGCACTTGTTGGTAGCCAGACTGAGAAGAAAAAAATCTTACTTACAGATCTAATATTAAAATATCAGTAAAATTCACTCTCAGAAGTGATCCGTAAGGATTTTAGGTTGCAGTTCCAGGTCACTACAAAGACCTCCCAATAATTCCCAGCTGGAATCAGACAGGATCTGTCCACTGGACATTCCTCAACAGACTTCAGGAACAGCTAAATTTTGGATGGACACCCCATGAGTTTCCCTCATGCAACATTATCATTTTTCCAAGTTGGAAACTATATACCATCAGTCCACGCTTCCTGTTGACTTCCCAACATATTCCCACCTATTTTGAACACCTGATGAGGCAAAACCAACAGCCCCACACATTTGTCTCTGCTTCTTTAAATATAAACCCGATAATAAAAAATTCTACTAATGAGATGAAAGCATTTTTGTAAAAATACAATATTCATACACCAAACAACTAATTTGGGAACCCTTCCCAGATCACAGCAGGCCCATCAGGACCCCAGATTTTTAGCTTCAATACTGAGGATCAGAGACTGACTTTGAGAGAGGATGGGTTGCATTGCTCTGTGCTGCATGAGCTCATGCTGAAATAGCATCACAGCATTTCCATGAACTGCTCAGGACCACTACCAGGCAAATTTTTACCTTTCTTTCTTGCACAGCTCCACATATTGACATCTCTACAAATTCTGGCATCCCCATTTTAACAGTACTTGTTCCAGTCACCTGCTCCAAAACAGAGGCTACCACCACTCACACAACCAAAGGAGAGGCAGAACAAGCAAGAAGCCAGAGCCACCACAGCCAGGGAGCTCTCAGGGAAGCCAACAACCTTCCTGTAGCTACTGTCTGCAAAGCAGCAGCCCACACCACACTCTGGGGAATCATGCTTGTCATGTTTCTTGTATTTATTGTCAGAATCAGGAGGGATCCCAAATTTTTGGCCTTGATTATCAGCAAATGTGAAGCCTGAACAGGCCTCTTCTTAGTGGCCAATGCTGAAAAAGCTGCATGAAAAGTTTTGTGAACTTTTACAATGAAGGAAGAATACACAAAAGTCCTGGCCCATGCAAGTTTTAGGTAAAACTCTGCCCTAGACACTGGGCACACACTATCTGTACCTGTTAGTGCTTGTGGGAGGTTTCAAAAGACATTTTCCAGTTCTGCTGCAGCTGGTGTGGTGCCAGCTGACAGCTTTCATGCCCATGGGAAGTGGCTGCAGTAATGCCAGTCTGAACTTGACTGCACTGCAGGAGCTCTTATGACTGAGGACTTTCTGCAGGACTCCTCTATTTAGAAACATTTGGATTTCACTGAACTACCAACAAACCAGTAAAATGGGTGATAGAGTGTGCAGCTGTTTGCCAGGGGAGAATACTGAAGATGTCTACATATGCTCAAGGAGAAACTGGACAAGTACACAAAAGAGAGATTTATTATGGGCTATCAATTAGACAAACCAAAATCCAAATCTCAGGAAATCCCCTGAACCAGAAACAGTCAGGGGATGGAAAAAAGTCATCACACACACACTGTTCTTCGAAACCCTCACTAGGCCTCTATTTGCTGCAACTGCAGAGGGAAGCTGGGCTGGATGAGCCTTTGAGATGAGTCAGCACAGTCATTCTCATATGATTTAAGTGAAGAGACATGGAATTACTACTTCTGCTTCAAACTGGAAGAGATACCCTTGTCTCCACTAAGGGGAAAGAGATTTCCTGTCTGCAAGTGTGGATGTTTATTTCAGTCAAAAGGAGACACATAAACATTGTTCACTTCGCTTTCCACATGTTTCCACTTTGAGAGTCTGTCTTTGCAACACTGCTTTATTTTCCAGAATGCACAAACATCTTAGAAGCTTATAAAATTTCATCTTAAGAGCTGTTCCGTGAGTTTTCATCTCCACAACTGTCACTGAAGTGTTTTTTTCTAAACCAGACTGCTCCCACAGCTAGTTAGGAACCTTCTAAATTTCCATCCTGATCACAGCCAGCTTTTACCCATCTGTTCTTGTGCCAGCAATTGCCTGGTTTTGAGCTAAGCTGCAAGCCATCTGACATGTTCACAATAATGGATCAATGGTCTACTTAGGAAAGCAAAAGGTCAGATCAGCATGACAAAACACCGAATTAATTTTGCACCTAAAATTCCAAATTACTCTAAATCCTAAAGAACAGAGTTGAGCTATACACATACACACTTTAGGTTCTGCATTAACTTGCTAATGTCAAGTGAAAATGTCATGTTTTAGGGTTTTTTTTTTTAACAGATCTCCCCAACTTGAAAGAATAGCAAAAATAAGGATAGACCTGTAAATAATTTTATTGGTGTATTAAATACAATTATGCAAGTCATTTATACAGTAAGTGCAACAGTAAAGAAAAAATAAATTTAAAAAGTAATAAAGTGCAAAGAACTTACTTCCCAATGTTTTCAGGTAGTGCTTGCAGAGAGATGTCATTTACTGAAAGACACGTTAGATTCTGCAATTCAGGAAAGCTTTCAGGCAACCTATGGAGATATTAATTCAAATCAAGGACTTCCAGAAGTATTCTCATTCATGTGAGTAAGACTTTATCTAGCAAATATACACAGAGGGAGGAATGCCCAGATTCCAACATGACTCTCAGAACATTCTAAGAATCATAAAAATCCACCCATGGTTTAGAGACTTTAAAGTTTATTCTGTGTCAAAGAGCAGGTGATATAACACACTCTTCCCAGCACCCAATCTGCAACTTCAAAACACTATAGGGCTTGAGAACATTTTAAGCATTTTCACAAAACTGGAAAATAAAATCAAACACATTTTTTAGAAACCCAAACAAAACAAAAAACCAAAACAAACAAACAAAAAACAAACAAACAAAACAAAGCAAAAAATGAAAACCACCCAAACCTTTTTACTATTATTTTCCTGTATAACCAAATGGCAAAATGATTACAGTTTATTTTTAATCAGCCTCCAGTTACATACATGCTTACAGCATGACCATTTTGCATTAGCTGCTAGGCTGCTTGCTCTTCAGTTGCTGCTTTTTTGAAGAAACATGCTGTTCACCATGAAGACAATGTTCTGCTGTTACAGCATTTCACATTTACTGGTTCACAACACAACAGCATGTTAATCCTCCCTTCTTACACTATAAAATGCAGTCATATGCAAAACACTTCCAAAGTTCCCAGAGCCTTTAGGTCCATCACCCAGCTGGTCTTCTGCAAGGCGTGGCTCCCGTGCCACTTGCTGCTCACTGGCCACACCAAGGAGCTCAGTGCACAGTGCACAAGAGACAGGATGAGGTAAAGAAGCAGAAGCTCCTGGCCCAGCCACTCAAGTTTTGCTTGACCCCCAGAGACTGCAACTTAAGATCAAGCTGTGGTTTGGTTCCTGCTCTCCCCGTCACCCAGCCCAAGGCACAGAGTGTGACCTGCAGGCAACTTGCCAAGTGGAGACACACCTACAGGCAAATCCAAACAACTCTGCACAGGGGGGATGGGGAGAAGGAAAAAGGCAAATTAGAGAGTGGGGCAGGAGGGAATTTTCATGTGATCAATTCTGTACTGCACTGCTTCATATTCTGGACCTTATTAACAGAAGATGCTCAGTATCCAGCTCCACTGGAACCATTCATTACCATTTAGACTCTAACAGGTTTAAGAGTGCAGTTAAATGGCTTGATTGTCTTTTGCTCAGCCCTGATGTTAACAAATAGTTGGACTCAATGATTATTGTAGATCCCTTCCAACTAGAACAATTCTATTCTCTCTATAGCAGCCAGTGGACTTCTATATCTATAATAAACCTATACATCTGGATAAATATAAATAAATGCATCTGCTTTTTACTGATATAAATAATAAATAAACCTGAAATAATCTGACAACAGCTGGAAAATTGGTCTGCCAAGGTACCTTTAATGCTCAGTTTCATCAGTGATTTAAGTTTGACACTGAGGCAACATATTGTATTAGTGGTAGGACATTGACTGCAAAGATTTCTGACTGGCTTTTAAGCTTAGAGGAAATAAGGACAAGTATCAATGGCTAAAAAGAAGTTCCAGAATATTACACAAAAATAACTATTTGACTTTCCCACTTTGCCTGGGCAAATCAGTGCAAAAACATTTATGCTATTATATAGGGAAAACTGAAATTCTGGATCTCATCACAGAAATACCTGGCAATCATATGTAAACAGTTTCTGGAATCTGTGCTTTGTAACTTACTAAAATGCTTGGAGTGATGTTTTCCAGGATGTGCATATCCTTTGGAGCCACTTTATCAAGAATTTTTAGAGTTCTCTTAAATTGTCAACAAAGAGTTATGAGATCAATTTCAACACCCCTGAAAAACTCTTTTGTGAATTCCACGAAGCTGTAGCTGTGCATTACAGGTATTGTTTAAGGAAACACATTACTCAGGCCTTACTGAGCACACAGAATGAAGAAGGATAACTAGAACACTACTACTGACACTTTTGATTTCAATACCACAAGACACAGATCTGAGCTTTATGCACTGCAACTGATGCCTGGAAAGAAGCTGCTCAGTGACCCTCACCACTTGTGTATCTAAACATCAGCTCAGCCTCAGTTTGCTTTGCCGGATTTTTGTGGTATTATTATCCTCACTATATAAATAGGCTACAGAGCCACGGGGATTAAGATCACAAGTGTCCCTTTAATGCTCAGCGATGTGACTTTCAGAGAACTTAGGAGGCACTATGGGCAATATTCAAAGCACACTTCTGGAGATTCTGAGCTGCACATGTGGGAGAAGCAGTCTTGCAAAACCACTGGAGCGGCTTAAGCTCTTACAGACTCCTGTTTGTTAGCACTGTTAGCAGCCAGCTAAGCCTGCAAGTATCTGCCATCTCAGTACAAAGCAAAGCAGGTCAGTGAGCACCCACTGTGAACACTCTGGCTTATGTGACTTGCTCAGCATCACAAAGCAGCTCTGTGGCAATGGCTGGTTCAAGGAATAGTTCTCCCAACAGGACTCAAAGGCTTTAACTGGCAGATCGCCTCTTCCTTGCCACCTCCACCCTCACTTTACCAGATAAATTCCTAATTCTTCAGCAAATTGAACAGAGAAATGTAAACAAAACTCCTCTTCTGTACTAAAAGTGTGCATAACCTCCAAGCCCCAGCTCATGAGAGCACAGGCTGGCAGCAGACACAGCAGCCACCGACATGCACAGCACATTTCTGCCTCCTGTTACTGCATGTCACCGTGTCCCAATTGACAGGAGGGTGATGAAATGCCAGGCCCAGCTTTAATCATTAGTAAAAGCCATTATCTGCAGCAGCTGATCTAAAGTCTATTCCAAATCATCAGGCACCTGGGTTTGTGCCAAGGCATTAGCTCTAACCATTGCTTTATATTTCCCAAGTACGAAAATGCATGGGTTTTCCTATGCATTTAAGAAAAGGAATGAAAATCATTTTATAGACAATCAGATTTACCAAATCAGATTTTTCTGATTGGCTAAGAAATTTTATCCCCACCCAAGGAAGGATGCAGATCACTTTTTGAATCTGAACTTTTGCTGCATTCCCTGCCAGAGATAAACACTGTTGGCAATATTGCAGAGTCTAGGTCACAATTTTTAAGGGCTTATTCAAAATTGTAATTGTTACAGCAAGGTTGCAATTCTGGTATGTCAGGTACTAAGAAGAAGGTGAAGTTACCTAGTCAGTGGATTGCCACTGAAATCTGCTACCTGTAGTGCTCTGCAGAATGAGATGCTTTCTGGTATTTCAGGAATATCTGCAGAAGAGAAAAAAAAAGGAAAAAAATGTCAGCAACTGTACTGCATCTGCACTGAAATTATTGCTTAATGACAGTAACTCTCTACTGCAAGGAGTTATCTTGGTATCTTTCAAGACATTTCAACATGCAAGACTGCTCCCTGTCCAAGTACAGAACTATAGAAGCAGAGCCATTTTGTGCTTTTTCACCCCATTTTCCCCTCCTGCTCCACATTCATCTTTCTAGTACTCACCTGTCCTTGGACTGCTCTTTATCAGACTCTGCCCACCAAAAGCATCAGAGAACCACAGTGCTAGGGCTGTCCTAAAGAGCCAATTATTACCTGAACCCCTGGTGATTTCATCAACACAGGCCCACATTCTGTAGTAGAAGAAAGTACTTGGGAAAGGGGAATAGTGGAAGGAAGAAGAGAATGTGCAAGTCTCTCCACGTGTAACATTCACTCCTGGAGCAGAAACATCCTCCCTTACACCATAATCAAGTAATTTGAAAATTACACTCAAACTGACAGGTCACAAATAAGAGCTACTGCACTATGTCAGACTGCCAGGAAGTGAACAGAGATACTTGTACATGAGTGGGAGTTTTTCAAGGAATTTCAGTACAGCACATTTATCTCCTCAAGTCAGGTACGTCTTAGAAATAAAATTGTCTTCTGTCCCTCTTACAGCAAACTGAATATCCACAGATAGGCTGTGAGTATTCTGACTAAGTACTTGTTTACTGCCACTGAGATCCAGCAAAAATTAAACAAATATTTTGGTTTCCTTGAATGTCAAAATGAATCTTTATGATTGATTTTGAAAGTAATTTCAAAAAAAAAAAGGCAAATTTTTAAGTAAAGGTCAGACTTCTGTTTCAAAGTTTACTGCTATTTCCATGGACCTCACCAGCCATGTATGATCTAAATACATTTTAAAAAATGTGGAAATTAGTTCTTTTCCTACCTAGCTGAGAAATTCAGAATTGACTATCTATGTATTTTGTTCCAATTTTCTCTCCAAAAGAGATGTGATAGAGAAAGAAGGGTAGAAAAGAGGAAAATACCTGTTCACCAGGTTCATCTCTTGCCAGGTAATCGCTGCAAAAGCATCCAGTTTGGATGCTTCCCAACTCAGAACAAAAATCACAGAATGGTTTGAGTTGGAAGGGGTCACTTGGTCCCATCCCCTGCCATGGGCAGGGACACCTTCCCCTAGACCAGGGTGCTCACAGCCCCATCCAAGCTGGCTGTGAACACTTCCAGGGATGGGGCACCCACAGCTTCTCTGGGCAACCTGTGCCAGTGCCTCATCACCCTCACAGCAATTAATTTCTTCCTAAAATCTTATCTAAATCTAGTCAAATAGACACTGTAACTTTTATCTTGCATTACAGCAGCAACAAATACTGACACTGAACTTGGCTAACCAATGGCAAGTAAGAATGTGTCACCCTCTGTCTAGTCTTCATGCTATTCTTCCCTGGAAACTAGCTGGAAACGTTCTGAAAGGGACATCTCTATCTCAAAGCTTCTGAGGACTCAGAATTACTTATTTCTTTGCAATCAAGCCAGTGTCCACAAATTTTAAAATGCATTTATGTACACACACAACCTTTTCACACAGAGATACACATTTTTGTATGACAATCACTTTGATTGATTAAAACCAAACCAACAAACAAACAACAAAAAGTAAAGCTGAAGTAAAAATAGCTATCCTAATTCGTTTAGGGGAAAAATATATACACATAAAAATGTAACATATAAAGCAGAAGACAAATCCTCAGTGCAAAAGCTTCTAAAACTAATCATGCTATTGATTGCCTCCACCAAAATATAGTTTCACTGCCATACTGCAAATAGTTTCTCTTGTACTTCTGTATTATGTACTACAAAGCCCAGAAAATGTATCTTCTCATCCAAACTATTTTGATAAGCTTCTTCTTTTATAACAGTCTTGGATAGTATCTGTAAAAGCCAACAAGTATTCAAGCTAAATAAAAATTACTACAATATAAGATACTATTTGCAATAAGATAGTACAGGCATTGCTTATAGTTTGCATGCATTTCCAAATTACTAAATCTGCTCTGGATATAAAATGTGCTTTCTCAGACTAGGAAGTCGCTACACGAGCAGAACTCTTCAATAAGAAATGTAAACAGACACAGGGAAAACAAGAGAAATTTCATTTTTGCAGGTTTTTTTTTTTTTCCCACATAATCTCTGACCCAGGAGACTGGGGTAAAGGAATGTTGGAAGACTTTCCCCTGGTCAGGAGGGACTGGGTTAGAGAACACCTGGGCAGACTTGACCTCCTCAAGTCGACGGGCGCTGTCGGTTCACATTCACATGTGCTGAGGGAGCTGGGGGACACCATAGCCAGGCCACTCATGATCATCTCTGAAAGCTCATGGGGATCCAGACACGTGTCTGAGGACTGGGCAAAAGCAAAAGTCACCCCAGCCTATGAAAAAGGCAAGGAGGAGGACCCAAGGAGCTGCTGGCCTGCCAGAGTCACCTCAGTCCCTCCAACTGGATGACAAGGAGGGAATCAGGAGTAGTCAGCACAGATTCACACTTGATCAAATTGATTGCCCTCTACAATGAAGCAACTGCCTGGATGGATGAGGGGAGAGCAATGGATATTGTCTCTGGACTTCAGCAAGGCTTTTGGCACTGCCTTCCACAATAACCTTGCAGGCAAACTCAGGAGGTGCAGACTGAATGAACGGACAGTGAGGTGGACAGAGGACTCTCTGAGCTGTGAGTGCAACCTGGAGAGCTGTGCTGCACCCTGGGCTCCCCACTACGAGACAGGGAGCTCCTGGAGCAGGTCCACAGAGGGGAACAAAGATGATTTAGGGACTGCAGCACCTCTCTTACAAAGAAAGGCTGAGGGAGCTGGGCCTGTTCACCTCAAGAAGAGGCAACTGAGAGGGGAACTCATCTAAAGTCTATTTGTATCTGAAGGGAAGGTGTCAAGAGGATGTTTCCAGGCTTTCTTGGTGGTGCCAAGCAACAGAACAAAAGGCAACAGACAAACAGATTCACAGGAAGTTCCACCTGACTATAAGGAAAATCATCTTTACTGTGCAAGTGACCAAGCACTGAAACAGATTGCCCAGAGAGGTTATGGAGTCCTCTCACTGGAGATATTCAAGAACCAGCTGCACACAATCCTGGGCAGCATGGTCTAGGACAATCCTGCTTGAGCAGGGAAGTTGGATCAATGACCCACTGTGATCCTTTCCAATATTACCCATTCCCTGACTCTGTCAAGTGCATTTTCCTCCCTCTCACTTGACACTTTCACAATTCATTTCTCTCCTCTGCCTATCTGGACAAAGGATGAACAAAAATTCAGTGCAGCTCTCTGAACTGAGGATCATTTACTGAATTCAAAAAGGTTGAAATGTAACTCATTTTAATTGCCAAGCATCTTAAAAAGATTGCTCAAGCAAAACACAAGTTATGAGAAGATACTTTATCATTACATGTGAAGAGTAGGGTAACATTGCATTGAATAAATGAATTCAGAAGAGAACAGGGGCATTTTAGTATATGACAAAAAATGGAGTTATAATTGTAGCAGAGAAGATAATGGTACATAATAAAAGATTAGCATAATCAACTAGAATGCAGCAGAGGATATTAAAACATGTAAAGAAGTCCTTGTGTTTCTTGATGGTTAAGAACCTTTCACCATCAGTGCTGACTACTTGATTTTGTTACAGACATTAACATATATGTACCTGCCAATATCAGCAACAGTAAAGTTGGAGAGTTTTCTTGCCACTGCTGGATAATCAGCTCAAATCCTACTTAAACATCTAGGATCCTTCTAATGCTACACTCTGACGAGTGCTCTGCATTTACATGATGCCCCAGATGTTCTGGCATGCAGATTGTGCAGCACTGCTAATAATAAAGCCATAAACCAAACATAAGCCCTGTGACGTGTGACAGCACAAAGACACTGACAGCAGAAGTGGATCAAAATCAAGCTCAGCAGTAATGCGTACAAGAGAGCATGTGTCCCCTTCTCCATTCAAAACACCTCTCAGGTGTTTATTGCTTGTAGTTTGCACAAGAATTTGCTCACAATTTAGAAAGCCCTGTGCAAGTAACTTTAGAAGTAAGTTTGACACTAGGGAATTCTGTACTGTGTCTGGATGAGGAAATTACTTCTAAAATCCTTCTGTTTGATGATAATCCTTTCTTCCCTCCCTTTCTTATTTTTTAATATTTTTACAACAGTTACATCACTCAATCCCTATTCCCCTACTTTTCTTCTTCTAATGACTGGGAGGGTGATTTTTGAACTGATAAAATTTTTGTATGGCACCTTTTTCCAGCATTTTATATTTCAAGAACTGATAATATTTCATCTACCCAAAGGCTACAGTACAGCCAGCATCCTTTATACATCCTGCAATACTGAACATAATTTCCAACACCTAATCAATATCACAACAGCAATGGCCAGGAAAGTCCCAGGCTGTGACAGGGCTGCAGACCAGAGCTACTCAAACAGTGACTCTTGATCTGATCAAAGTAAAAAGTATTTTTGCAAGACCTTTGCTGAAGTCTCAGACATGAGAGATGCACCCCATTCCTGAGGGAGAGTTTACCATGCTCAAGAGCCTTTCAGGGAGTAACTACTGGATGCAGTCATATTTTGCAGCTGTGAAGGCAACACAGAGCAGCACTGTGTGTTAGGAGCACTGGAGCTGGCACACTGCATTCACCCCAGCCAAAGTCAGCTGAACAGACCTGATTTACCTGGTCACAGTGGAGAGTCCACCAAGGGGTATATACAGCACTTTTACATAAGACAGAACACCTTTAACTGCTTAGTGACTAGTAGTAATTCATAAATGCAATTCAGCATTTGATCAGTTTACACCGAATTTTCACCCAGGGAAGCCCATTCTAGACTCAAAGACTGTGGATCCATGCAGCAATATCCCTCAGGAGAGATAACCAGCAGCAAACCAGGTCTCATCCATCAACTCAATACACAAGGTTATTTTTCATCCTCCTCTTTTCACATATATAATATACATTATCAACTACAGCATTTACACACACACACACACAAAAGGTCCATTGAAGCATTAAGCACTGCAATACTCAAGTGATTTAGGAGCCTAAAGGTTCACTTCCAGGGAGGTTCCTCTATGCCACCTACCTTCTCAGAGGGCTCTCTGAGAAGCCTGCCCTTGGAAAAGCTCTGTTTTCCAGCCCTGCTCTCCACCTCCTCCCCCTACAAAACATGGAAGGAAACTGCCCACTTTGTCAAATACCTTTCAAGTGGGAATTTGCGCTGCAAGCATTTGTTTGTCTTTTTGAAGGGCTCTCCAGCTGGAAAGCCCAGCTGAGCAGACTGCTGTGTCACAAATATCCCCACTACCTCTCTCCACCCTCCCAAAAGCAGCCAAATGCAGCCCCCAAAGGGTCTGATCCTACAGGGGGAAGGGATGGAGGAAGGTTACTCATCCTCTCCCTCCATTTCCATACTGAGATCATGATATTCACAATGATCAGGTTTCCCTGTTTTTTTTAAACCAGGAGGCTTTGCTACCAGCCCTGAAGACAGGAGTAATCAACCTCTTTAGGTGAAGTGCTACAATTTTTGCGGCACAATGTGACAGGAGTCATGCGGCTCTTGCAAAGTCTATTGAGACTAAGTGGTTCTTGAACACGTTGTAACATTTTCCTCTTCAGGCTCTGAGGCTGAGGATATACAACATACAAGAGATAAAGCTCTTTTAAAGAACTATCTTTAAAGCTGTAAAGAAAATTCACCGACCAGGTTCAGGTTGCACTTTCTCAAGTAAACCCCTTACTGAATAATTAAGAAGAAACTGAAGAGACAGGTCTCATTTCTCCTCCTCACTGCTTCTGGATACATCCCTTTTCCAAAGGGCACAGGGAACAAAGTCCTCACAAAACAGCATTTCATGCATACATGTATATGAGATGTGTTACTTGAAAGAAAACTGTGCAGGGACATAAGAACAAGCTGGGGTTTTGAACAGATAGCATGTGGTAATTCAATATCCTTCTCAGCTGCAGCAAGCAGCTGTAACAGAGGTCAGGAGCTGCAAATTCGAAATAAGAGGAAAAAAGGAGGGGATAGAGAGGGGAGAGCTTGAACACCAGATCACAAGGAAACAGTAGTTCCAGGTGAATTAAGTACAAGAGCCCAAGTCTGACAACAAATTTATGTCTTCTGCCTTTTTACTTATACATGCCACTCAAGAGCTAAACAGAAGAGTTAATGGAGATATTTTTATAAGAATCTCCACCTTGGACCTCAACAGGAATTACATACTTTTAGTCTGAGAAGTAAGAAGGTAAAAAATGTGAAAACTAGTATTCTACCTACGAAGCTGTGGATTAAAGTGTTTTAAGTGTTTTAGCAGTAAAGTTCCAGATTTACTGGATTAACTCTTCTGTAGCTTCACTGTCTTGTCATCTTACATTCTCAATGAAATAGAAACTGAAACCCAAGCAAATCTGTGAACACAAGAACTAACAACATCTGTCTGCAGATTACCATTTTATCTCTAATCTAGATTATCCAGAAAATTAAGTCTTTATTTTATGTCACTCCTATATGTATTGTCTGATGTTTAATGCTCTGACACTTCAGGCAGGTCTAAGGTTTCTGCCTCCCACCTGGCCTGCTCCTTTCCATAGTTTTCCCTTGAATTTGTATGAAGGCACTATTGCTAGAGGCACAAATAAGTACATCAGCCAAGTCTCACGAGACAGAACAGTTAAATGTGCCCCAATATGCCATGATGGAAAAATCCACTTTTCTGTAATCCATTTAAAAATAACATCTTATAGACTTCTCTAATTTAATCATTCTATCATGAGATTTCATTTCTCTTCTCTTTCTCAGTCAGAGTCAGCACTTGCTGCTTCTTCCTCCTCCTTGATGAGAAGCCCTGCACAAGGACAAGTCCAGTAATTTCTCTCCTTACCTTACTTCTCTTGCTGCATATAAAGCTCTCCTCTTCCTGCAACCTACTGACATCAAATTAATTTTGGTGACACAGACTGACAATTCAGATTCACTTCTGCATCACTTCTTCAAAGCAAGTAAGAATTTCTACACATCTGAGGCACTCTGCAGAACTCCAGAGTCCAAAAGTAATTTGCAGTAGGTTTCTTTCTTCCCTAATATGCTCCTGTACATTGATCCCTAAACTTCATGTGTCTTTATTAATCATTAAATTGATGATGCTTTTAAGTACAAATTTTAAACTAACCTCAAGGGAGAAATGGGAGGTAATACAAAGAAAAGGTATGTCACAAAAAATTAGATGTGTCAAAAAAAACCCCCACCCAAACATAAAAACTCAATTATGCAACACAACTGTTAGGAAACAATCATTTAAAAGAGAAAAAAATTCTATTATCTCCAAGTCTGCTTTGCTTTCATTAGCACCAAAAAAATCCCCCAAATCCCCACAAAACCAAAGTGCAGACTGCAGCTTAAGTTACTCTACCACCATACAAAACACAAGTCTCTGGTGGGATGTTCCATCACTTTCAGGTGTACACACACCAGGGTTGCAGCAACTGCATTCACAGGATGCCTCCTTGTATCAGGTAAGACATGTCCATGCAGGAATAGGAGAGCAATTCTTATTTGTCTCTAAGCACTCACTTGGACACAAATCAGTTCAGAAGGCAAACAAGCAACATCCAGCAGTTGCATGTGTTAACAAAAGAGATGCATTTGTCAACTATGCTGCTTTCCACCACAGGTTGCTGGCTTGGGGTTTTTTCTTTGCCCACTGAGCAAGAAAGCATCGATTCCCACCTCTTTCTCAGCATTCCAGGTTTTGCTATTTGCCACCAGACCTGTATCACCACATTCATGTCAAGGCAGCTGGTGGCAGACAGAGAAGAGGATTTCATGGAGGAAGTCTCTGCTCAGATGCAGATGTGGAAGTGCAGCAGAGCTGGACAGGCAAGAGCACAAAGCAACAGGAGCAGCTGCCAGACAAGAGAGCAGAGTCCATGAGAGGCTGCAGGACAAGATCAGCAGACTCAAAAGTGCTTCTCCCTACTTAGCTTATCTCTTCATTGTAAAATAGCTGGATCACCAGCCCAGGCTGAACCAAAACAAGTGGTCAAACTTTTCCTCCATCAGAATTTCTAGTTTGAAAAAATACTGGTTATCCTGCTCTCAGTGGGGGAGAGGAAAAGGGGAACATTTACCTACTTTGTGGGCAGAAGGGAACTAATCCTACAGCACAGATGACAGGTACACCCTGGAGAGCAGATGGCTGAATTAAAAAGGCAAAAGCACTGATGTGCAGGCACTGATACAAACAAGTGAGCTGAGTCTCAGAGAGCAAAGGTTCTACACCACCCTTCAGCAGGATGGACTGATGGACGCTCTGCAGGAAAGCTTCTCCCTACTCACCTGGCCCTCTAATAACTTCCTGAATAAAATTTACCTATCACACAATGCATATGGTGTCCTGAGGCTGACCAAGATCTCTAAGGAGACTTTCAGTTGTGGAAAAGTGGCTAAAAAGAACAAACACTTCAAATAAAAAGCAGAAATATCACATGACCTGCAACTGAAAGCTGAACAATTAAACACCACTGTTGTAGAGTTCTCCAGGTACCCTGAGAGCTGAAGACATAACAAAATATAAGTTTCTAAATTTGCAACTGTGACCTATAGTGGAAGCAAGGAAAACTTAAAAATAAGGCCCATGGACCACTTAGGATACCAATCTTCTAGAGACTGACTTCCAAAGTTTTGGACCCAGCTCAGACCTTGCATAGCACCAGTGTAGTCTTGCCTTACACAGTGTAGTGACTATTGACATGCTTGTGAGGAACAATCTCTACTACTACAGTAATCCTAAAATAGCATCTGTATCTGTGGTTAAATCTGTAATTATTTTCATATAAATGGCAGCATATGGGTAACTGTGTGGAGAGAGGATTTTGGAATGAGAATACCCTGATGTCAAAAGACTTGTGTCCAAAACAACCACATTATCAATACAGTCATAAGCTCAGTTTAACCAGAAACTACAAAAATGGGTAGCAACTAATGTACCATGTAGCCAGAATTCATCTCTCTGGTGGGTATGAAATATGAACTGTACACATTAAACAAACAGTGTTGTTCTTATCGGGTATCATAGTAAAGAACTATGTTGAGATTTTGGTATCAAGCATCATGCAGAGCCAAATGCAGCTTAACAAGATGTGCCCACACAGAGATTTCCTCAATAGATGCCACAGCAAAACCCATCACTCCTCAGTTCACAAAGTAATGATCTCGACTCCACTGAGAGCTGAATCAGCAAATAGAACCAGAATAATCTATCCACCAATAACACAAAAAAACATTTAATTCTCCCATTGCACTCACATTTGCATCTCTTCCACAGTTTTGAGTGTCAGGGCTCGGACACAACACTGAACTGCAAATTACAGACCACACCCTTTGAGCCCCCCTACCTGCTGCCAGCTGGAAAGCCACTACAGACAGTGCAAAACTGCCAGCACACAACAACTTGCAGTGCCACGGGCTTGCATGGCCAAGTCCTTGGTACACATTCAATGGAAGCAAGAGGAGCAGCAGAAAAGCCTGCCAGGCTTTGGTCACAAAGAGACAGCAACTCACAGGGAGACACAGCAGTGCAAGAAGCTCCTCTCCTACCAAAGCAATGGGGCTGGGCTGCATCAGGGAAAGGGGTGGACAGCAGGATGGTTCAAGTGGCACTCCTGAAGCTGGGAAGGATAGGAAAGCCACTCCAGTGCCCAATGCCTAGTATCCTCAACTCAGTGATTTTGGTTTTGTGCTGAAAGAGCTGAATGGAACAGGCTGCTGACAATCTGTCAGTGGCTGTGAAAGGTGTGTGACATTAGGAACAGAAAACCTGGCTTCCACAGCACACCTGTTATGAGAAAGTGTGTGCAGGATAGAAATTTCTTTCAAATAAGAATACAACAGTTAAATTAACACCTTCAGGGCATTTTAAGGAACATGTAATATCAAGACAAAAGCACATCAGTGCAGTTTGGAGGATTTAATACTTGTCAAAGGCAAACAAAAACGCTCTTCCTGGAGAAGAGGGATACTAAAAAGGATTGCACCACTTCTGCAAGAACACAGCATCCATACATAATGCTGAATATCAGCATGCATTAACTACAGAAACTTTATGCATTGCCCCTCCTGTCTAGAAGAAGCTACAGAACAAGAAAAGCCATTAACATTTTAATGAACCTGGGATGGCAGGGCCCTAAGCTTGAAGAATTTGGCCTCCAGGTGTTGTGGAAGAAGAAAAGGGGGGATGGAGTCGCTGAAGGAAATCTCTGGGGGATGAGCAGCATGGGTAGCAACCTGCTACAACTCACAGGGATCTGAAACATAAGGCATGCCTTTGGAAGAAAGGGAAGCTTAATGAAGTGCCAGTCCAGGCACCAGGAAAGAACTGCAGAAATTCAAGTACATCTTTCTGTCTTTGGAGATTGCACTTCATGAATCACAGGGTCTTTCAGAACTTACCTGGGAGAATGTCCAAGTGCTGTGGGAATAAAAATAGCACACAGGCACTTCTGACTGTGCTTAGAGCAGAACCTCCCCCTCTGCAAAGATTTGCACTGGATCTCAGTGCAAAGCACCAGAGTCCTACCCAAACTTCAGGGTCATCAAGCAAGAATGCTTCAGTGACCCAGTCTCTTCACAGAATTCACCCATGATATGAGAATCCAGGAGAAGATTTAATCAACCTCAGGGAGTCTGAGGGAACCAGCAGTAGCTTCAGACACACAGCAGCTGAGTATCTATCTCAGAAGATTCCTCAGTGAACACTCCTGAGTTTCAGACATGCTCTGCCAGCAAGTCAAAAGCTCAGGCATCCACCGCTGAAATCCCATGAACCTGTTTTCTTCAGCCTCAGAACGAGTACATCAGCTTTCTGAACAACTTGATACCAAGAGGCAGAGATAAACTGGATTGCCAAATAACCTTCAAAGTGTTCACCATCACTATGCTGTTTTCTTAGCACAGCTTCTCTCTGCCCTCTTATATTCCAATCCTTGATTCATCCTTTCAACCTTGGCGCAAATAACAGCCCCTGCCAGACTAGAAAAGCAGTGGGGATGCTTCCTAGGAAAATCTGCATGAACACATGGCCTTGCAGGGAATAAGAAACAGCATCAACATGCAAATACTCCAGGAAAAGCTTAAGAATATATGGCTGCTAGCCTTCCCAAATCCTCTTCCTTCTGCAACACTGAGGCTCTCCTAACCTTCCCCAGATTTCTCTCACAGACACAGGGAGCATCAAATTTACATCTGCTCAAGATTTTTTTGGTTTATTTCTTAAAAGGATTTTTGTAGTTCTAGATTTACTCATTAACCAAGAAACTGCTTAAAGAATTAATTACAGTAGCACATTTTAAACATATATACTAGCATGTCTTGGGCATTTTAAAACACCTGAGAATTTAAGAGAGACACATTTCAGAATTTCCCTGTGGACCCTTCCTGAGTGCCCACGAAGCAGGGCTACAGTGAATAACACTGCATGGCACAGGTATCCAGAGCTACCTCCAAAGATCAGGAGGGACTGTTCCCTCCTCTAGATTCAACACCTCACTGCTGCCCCAAGCACAGCTGGCCACTGCAGCCTGCAGGAGCACCCAAGTCTGCCCATACAATATCCCATCACCTCATGTGGCCTCAAAGATCATATGCTAACCAAAGGGTTGTAAAGTAGGAGAAAGGAAGACATGTTACCATTTTATTATGGGGAAATGGAAGTACACCATTTATTCAAAACCCTTTCCATCCCTCTGTGATGAGAGGTTAAAATAGAAAAAGCTATTCCTGTGCAGAGAACATTAAATGAATTTATATCAGCATTTTTAAGCTCTTGAGGAAACAGAATGGCCAGAACTGAAGGCAATTAGTGCACCAAACCAGACAACTAGAACAAAAAACACAGAACAATGATCTCTTATTTCCCAAGCTCAGATGTCACCATCACACTTTCCTATTCATGCAGCTTACTGCATTTTGAAAAGCAGAGCTGTTTTTCTCTGCCTGAAAGGAATAGGAAGAGTCTCTATTTTTTTTTTCCTAAGTAGTTTTGGGCAGCTAGAAAAACAAAACCTTTTGGAGTGCAAACCACTGAACAGGACAAACCTGTGGCAGGTTTAGAACGAGATATACTGGAAGGTGGGTTCAAAATACAAAGCTAATAAATTAAAATACTGTAAATCTCAAAAACCTTCTGTAAGGATTCCCCCTGCAGCATCCCAGATGGTGTGTGGTTTGCCTTTTGATTTGGAGAACCATGAGGCAACCATAAAACAGCCCAACAGTGGAAAGTAATACAAGTTATCTTCTGCCACAGCCCCCTGCACCACACTGCACAGTGCATTTTTCATTTGAAGAGTCAAGTCATGCAGTAACTGTGACATAATTAAGCAGAGGGAAACCATATCAGTCACCTTCTGCAATGAACCACAGAGAAAGGAAAGCAATGCAATAAAATGGGCAATTAACACTGAACCTTGGATATAGGAAAGCAACTGCTCCCTGCCACCTGCATTAGTTCAACCCATCACTGGGGAAAATACTTCCCTGAGCAGTAACTTCGAATGACACAGGCATCTACCCAGCCATAAACATTCACACCATCTGCTCTCGTTACAGTTGAGCTCTCAAGCCAACTTCCAAGTCAGGCTGACAAGAGTTCACATGGCTCTGATCCACCAGCTCTTTTCCAACTAGTTATTCATTTGCAAAGAGAATTACTAAGCCAACAGAGGGTTTCTTTTTGTATTAGGTCTGTCACTGACAGCATCCAACTCAGCCAAACTCAGTAGCCAAATACCACATCAACTAATGTTCATGTATTTCTAAAATGTTTTAACTAATCTGTCTCTTCAGTCTCTGGGTTTTTTTCCAGTTTTTTCCTCTTAAAAGGTTTTCCAAATGTGCATAAAATTATATGGTTCACAGCAATTTTTCAGCAATTGCCTGGAGACTCATCATGCTTCATCAATTATATTATCAGATAAAGATAGAATTTAAAGCACCAAACAAATAAAGGAAATATGCTATAGAAAGGAGAAGTACCAACAAAATATTCTTCAGTCACAAAGAGTCGATGTGAAGTTAAACCATAAAAAAAAGGCTCCCCATTACACTATTTATTTTCTCAAATATTCACTTACAACTCTCATATATTTACAAGGTTACACAACCTTGATCACTCCCACCCCTTCCATCACAGCTGAGAGAGCATTTTGTGCACATCCACTGGATGTAAGGAGGCAAAAATAGCTGACAGTTGCTCTAATTTGGTAGCACAGATTCCCTGTTTCTAGATCACTGGGTCATAAGACTGCTTAAAGGTGACCCACCAGCCCCTGAACTCCTTGCAGAACTAGTAAGTTCACCAGGCCACAGGAAAAAAGAGATGTTTTCACTCCATCACAGTGCAGGACAATATACACAGCAAGCATTGCCAGCAAACAATAAACACATGTTGTTTCCAACAACACATTTTAAAAGATAGTTTCTCCCAGCACTCTTTTCTGAATTTATCTCTGCAGTTGACAAACAGACTGATTCTTCTTCCAAAAGCACAGCTAGAAATACCAGCACTCTGCCTCTTGCTAATCCCAAGTAAAGAGCAGAGCAGAGATAAAGAACTGGACTTCTAACCCACTGGCAGTCCTTTTTTTAGGACAGAAAGCAGCTTTATTTTTTTTCAACTTCTTTTTTTTCTGTTTTTTTTCCTCTCTAAATGCCAGACATTTCAGAGATCTTGGGAAAAGAAGTCAACATTGTGACAGATACATATAAAACTACCCCATAAAGCATTTTTTTCAATTGGAAAATAAAGCAGGCTCTCAGAAATGCAGAACTACAGTCAATCATTATTTTATTACTGTATTTCTACCACAAGCTCCCCTCTGCTCTTTCCCATGTGGAACTAGAGGCAAACCCATGAATTACACAAAAAAAGTCTTCTGCAGGACATAGATAACAAATTCTGAGACAGAATAACCCTACTAACCCAGTTTTCTAGACCATGTCACAGGACAGTATAAAATCAAACAAATCAACTTTGGAGCTTACCATTTCGAGACAAATCAAGTTCCACCAGCTGCATGAAATTTGCTATTTCTGGAGGGAGCCGTTGGATTTCATTATCACTAAGTCCAAGTTTCCGTAATTTCACAAGCTGGAAGAAAGGCTGAAAGAAAGAAAAAATTACATGTCAGAAAATACTCACATAACTCACATACAGGCATGATAAATGATAAGGAATAATTGGAATCTCTTTCAAAATGTGAGCTAATAAAACTATTGCACGGCATTAGTTATGCAAATCTCTTTCAGACTGTATCAGAACAAACATTTTGTTTTAATTTTTACATGCAAACAAACTGTTTTAGCTAAAATAAAAATTTATGTAAAAAGAAAAATCCATAAAGCTTGCTGTTAAAGATCACTGCAGACAGATACTAGCAAAATCCAGAGTGTCAGCTTCAAGTCATTAATGGGCTCAGGCTACCAAGCAGAGTAATTAAAAGCATCCTAATTACACACCAGGGCTCATTAGGACGTTAATGCTGAGGGATGCTTCTAAAGAATGAGATCCAGAAAACTGAGGAAGAGAGGCTGACAAGGTCTTCTCCACCAGTGAGCACCAACTAGGTTACAGAACCAGCCTCCCTCAGGAAGGCTTTCTTTCCAGCCTCCAACACCCTCTGCTCCATGGCCCAGTTTCAGAAGGACTAATGAAAGTTGGGCAGGATTTCAGGTCTTCTTTGCTTGAGGAGAAGCCCAGCCCAGCCCAGCCCAGAGTGAGAACACAGGCACACAGTGCAGACAGGATGCTGGCACCCCCTACCCCAGCTATGGGCTCAGGAGGGCTGGCAGCCCCCAAGGCAAAAGAACAATCACAGAGGCCAAGCTGAAAGTCAGGCCAACCCCAGGCACCAGGAGCAGCTGGTGACTGAAAGAGAAAAAATGATCATTTAAAACCTATTGAGATGCAGCCATTCCTAAGAAAGTTGTGGAGCTCTTATCAAAACTTTCCCTTCTTCCAGGCAGGCCTTTCAAGGAGACTGACTGCAAGGGGTGAGGATTTGTGCAGAATTAAGTGACTTTACATGTAAGTCATCCTGGTCCAAACTGAACAGCGAGTTTTGTGCCCCTGCAGTGCTCAGGGAGTTGACCCAGCAGTCAGAACATGTGCATCTCACCTCTCTCAGTGTGTGTGCACACCTGAGCCCCCGTGGGTTTGCCCCCTTAGGGTAACTGGAAGCTATTTGTAAATTTGGGATACCTGCTTACATTTAATCACCTGCAATCCCGTCTAGGAAATTAACATCTCTTTTTTAGTTTCTATTTTATTTAGGTGATGGAGTATGTGCTCTAAATGTCACTCAGGTATGACTTAGATTGGCTCAAAAAGGGGCAGTTAAGGCATCTTATTAGGACACAAAAGCAGTCTCATGAGCCTGTATTGCTATACAGGTTTTAAATCTTATTTTGAGTGTCTTGTGGTCAAAATAATAAATCAGGATTTTAAGTGCAAAGTTTTGCATTTCTGCATCAATTTTTCAATAAACACTGTGTCACATTAAAATAAAACACAACTGAAACTAATGTGTTTTCTCTCAAAAGCATGGGTTCCTTTTAGGGGATAAAAAGGATAGGGCATTAAAAAGTTTACAAACACTTAGCAGCAAAAAATGTACCAGACCTGAATGGGAAATTTCAAAGGCATGTTTGAGTCAGAATGGCACTCCTCCACCCTCCCCCATATTAAAAGTATTTTATAACAGAGTTGAAATTTAAAGAGTAAGGTAAAATACCTCTATAATTTCATATTTCTATCTCCCTTAAAACATACATTTCAACTAAAATAGCCACAAATGCTTTTTAATCCTTCATCGACCTCAAAATATCCATAACTGCATTTTCATATAATTACAATTCTTATCTTAAAACAAATGTAGCCCTTTCTCTAAATATTTATTAATATGACTAAACCAAGAATCCATCAGAAGCTTAGAAAAGCACTTAAAGACACTTTTGTGAAAACATAGCAGGAGAACGTTCCACAGAAGAGATCCCAATCTGTCCTAACACTCCAAAATAAATACTTGCCAAAATGTGTTCCTCAATGCAGTGAGTAGCTGCTAAACTACATGACAGTTATAAATATTGATGTTCTTCTACAAATCTTATCCTAAGCAACAGTTGTCCCTGACAGACATTGAACAGCAAGTGAGCAAAGACAGAAGGAACATGGTTAAAAGACAGAACAGTCACCAAAAGCCTGTTAAGAGCTGGATATCTCTAGGAGGGTTTGAGGGCCCTCACAGCACCATGTGTCAGTGCAGCACATATTTATTAAATGTGCAGAGCACGTGTGCAACAAGCAATATTACACAATGTTTAAAGACATTCCTGTTTCTTTAGCTGACTCCTACTTAAAAGAAGCTTTATTTTCTCTTTGCATAACAATTTTTAATGAATTATACCATTTCCTAGATAAAATCAAACTGCAGTTAGATGAACTGCATTTTTTTTAACTTCTCATTTGGGTTTTTTCCCCTTTAAACTACAGGACTCCATCACTCTTGCATGTTTAGTGCATCCTACTCCCATTTCAGTAAGTGTTCTTGCTTTATCTAAGGCACATCATTAGTGCTCTGTAGCACTGCTGGAGAGGCAAGCAACTCCTTTTGGCCATATATGTTTTACTTTTCAAAAAGGCCACAGGGGAGAAGGAGAATTAAAAGCTTACTCAATAGAGTTCAACAAACGTAAATATATATACATATATATATGCATATGTGTATAAATATCTGCAATTTCTTAAGTACATGCCAGCAAGAAACATGTTCCTAATCTGGTGTATCTAACACAGTTCTGGCTGTACTTGATAAGCTCTACCACAATCCAGAGTGCAGTAGGGTTGCTGGCCAGAGCAGCATATCCACCCAGCACGCTCTAATAGCCGGTTTTGATTGCAGACCCAACGCCTCTGTGAGTATCTTGGCAACACTCTTAATGCTGCTTCGTTTAGCCAGCCTAATTAATAGTGCCTCAATGAGAAAAATAATGCCATGAGCACAAGCACTGATGTAGCCTACAACCTGCTAGTTAGTGACAATTCCCAACTCTCAACTGAACCTTTTCCTGATATCAAAGAATTTATAGAGGCTTCTATTATATGGATTTTCTAACAACGTACATCTTGAACAGATCCCTTCTCTCACTGGAAAATTAACCAAGTCTCTCTCACCCAGACACATATTTTAAAAAAATCTTCATTCTGACAAAATTGGGTCGATGTCAGCCAACGGAAAAAAAAGTAAAACACAAGTGCATGACTCACTGAAAAGTGTAAACAGACAGTGTGATCCCACAGCCCTCATTTTTTACACCACCTTTTTTTAAGAATACCACTACAACTGGCACTCAATTCTAGAAAAAAAATTTAAGAGAATTAAGCCAAACTAGTAGGATGTTTTCTTCCCTGCAAGTGGCCAAGACAATGTATCTCTGGGTTTCTTTCAATGGTTCCCTCCTGAAACAAAAAATATTCATGCCTGAGAATTTTCCCTGAAAATTCACCACCTTAGCTGATGGCAATAAAAAGAAACACAAGAAAACAACAGACAATTGAAATAAAACACAGAGGAGGGAACAAAGACGTATTTGCAGCTAATGATGTTTAGGGGGAGGAGCAACATTTCAGCAAAACCTGAGCTGCTGGAGCCTTTGCTGTGCTAGAGACATGTCACACTCCAAACCCATCTGGCACAGGCACAGGTAGCATAACTAAATGTTTACTGTGTTAAGCAAAACATTTCCATAAAAAGGCTACTACTAGCACCAAAGAGAATTAAAATTAGAACCCTTAGGAATCCACTGCCTAGTTCTCACAATGAGCCAGCATAAGCAGTAGAAATTAGAATGAGATGTAAAGGAGAAAGAAAATTGCAAATTAAGTTGTTTCACAGTTATATACACAGCAGATAGAATGAGGGTTTGCTGGGTTTTTTGCTTCAGTTTTGGGTTTTTTTCTGCAGGCACCTGAGCTGTTGCTGACAAGATTAAGAATTTGTAAGCATTTGCTCTTATGTCAAATTCCCTTAGAGGCCAATATGGATTTTCCACATACACATGCTGCCTCAGCTTTTAAGGCTTCTTAGGGCAATTACATTATTATATTAAAATTAATTAAGTAGCCTATAAGACAGAGTATGTTACTAGGATCTGTTCCTTAAATACATCTGTATTTATTTCATCCATTTTCCAGACTTACAAATGACCAACTAAATGCTATCTGTGCTTTAGAATTAAGAAGTGGCACACAGTAATTTAAATACAGTTTAACTCCTAAATGTATTCTTGTTTCAAATCTTACTTCATGCTCCATTTTCTTCTCCTACACCATAACCAAAAATCAGTGGGGACACCATTTCATTTGTTTACTTCCAATCACCAGCTAGGTGGCCTCCTTCAGTCATTGCATAAGGGAAATTACAGTCAATCCTTCCCCACACCTTTTATACTGCCTCAGAAAGATCTTTTCTGAGGCCTTTCTTCAGGCAAACACAAGTAGAAGAGGTAATTTTGGTAAGCAAAGCAGTGAACAAGAGATAAGGCACAAAATCCATGAAATAAGCTCGCACCACAGCTGCTCCCCAACCCTAGGAGGTCCCTAGTCCCTTGCTTTTGGTCCCTAAAAGTTACCATTTTGTCTGCATTGCTCAGTGAGAGCAGAGGAAGCCCAGCTAATTCAGGTGAACACACTGCATGGTGCTCAGGACACTATGAGGAAAACAAGGATTAAATGCTGTCATGAAGCAGCACCACTGAATTCCAGCATTCTGCTTCCTTGGGGTGGGTTTAATAACCAGGCACAAGCATACATGCACATTCCCCATCTGTCTGAAAGGTAAAGAGAAGAGGGAAGGGCGAGCTTTTCCTCATTCCTCTCCACCCCACCTCAGCAGAAGTCATCCACAGAATGGCCTCAGTAGGGGCCACTCAGTGCTAAGGATCCCACGAGGACAGGACACTCAATGCCCTACACTCACCAACTGGTGGGATTTCAAACACCACTCCCACTCCAGCCAGCCAGTGGACACACCAGTCTGGAGCTCCCAGCAAGCTGCAATGCACCCTGCACTCCCCTCAAGCCTCAAGACATCCACTCTTGGTTGAAATCCACAACTAACTTGTGAGCAAAAACTCCTTCTAGGATGCAATCCTGTACATCACTGTCTTAAAATCCAACCCAGAGACTTCTGCACGGGTGGGAGCCTGAGGAAAACCAGCAAGAGCACAGAAAACAGACACCTTTCCCTCAGAAGCACATCTGAAGTAGTTGCACAATAAAATGCTGAGAAGCTGAATCCTCCTCTGGATTCCTGAAGCGTGAAAGAGATCTCAGCAGACTCCAGTTAAGCCTGGCATGGGCATTTTCAGCTTGGCATCTCCCACAAAGCCTGCCAGCAACATTAGGAGCCCTCAAGTCCCTCCGCCTGCTGTCACCTGTGAGCAAGGATAGCTGGGGCAGGGGCAACAGGGCTTCACAAATACAGATCCTTTGGGCACAACACACTTTAATTTTCAAATAGAATACTCCCTGAGATACTGAAACAATTTCTGAGGGCAGGGACGAACTCACGGTGCAGCACAGCAGGGTCATCATGCAATTGATGCCTCTGCATCAAAGGAGCAGCTGATGGATTTCCTCTGGAGCCCTGAGGAGATGCAGCAGCAGCAGCTGATGGACAGCAGCACACAGACCTCTGCCCACCTGTTCTGTGGCAAGCTGGCAATTGGACAGCTACTCCAGGCAGCTGAGGTCTGTCTTCACACGTGCCATGAGCAAAACCAGAACTGTTACATATCTTTGGCACGATGGAAGATTGTTTCACACACCCAAGCATGTATGCAGAATATATTCAAGCTGTACTTTGGCCTCACAACATTCTACCACCAACTTTGTCATCATGAATATTAATGAAGGACATCATGGAGGCAGGCATTCAAGCAGGAGTCCATACAAAATATTAATAAAATTACTAGATTTCACAAGAGAAAAATATTAATGAAAGATCACAGTTCATGGGAACATATCCTAAACAGAACCAGATGCTGAAAGTGCTGTCTCTCCCTCCAATGGATAGTTGAAATGAAAGCCCAACAGAAAGATCAGCCAGGCAAGAAGGGCTGTGGGAGAAGGCCTGCAGAAGGCAGAGCAAAAGTGATACCAATGCCTCACTGGAGCTGGTATTCAGCATCGACCTGCTACACTTCTGACACCCTGTGTTCAAAGCATTTTCTGAGCACTGACAAGGATGGGCCAATTGCAGGTCCCAGTCTCAGCTGTTACCATCCCTTTTAAAACACAAAGAGGGGACTATCCACTCTCAAAAACTCATACACTGAATCAAAATGCTGTGCTACCAAGCAATGCATTGACCAGGCTGTCTCATACTGTTCCTGGCAGGCAAGGATTTACTCTCTCTTCTATGTCAAACAAGCAGAAGCAACAAAGGTTTAAGAGCACTCCATGCTAGAGCTATTTGTAAGAGCACAGTGGTGAGAGGGACTACCTCTGCCTTTAAGAGAGGCCAGAAAGCATCTACTACAATGAAACATGGATTCATTGCAGTTAAATGCATTTGCCATTTGGAGGAAAAAAAAAAAAACAAACAACCAAAGCCCACATTAATCTCTCTAATGAATTTCTAGTATGCATTTTTCCAGTGTACAAGACTGTTGGCAGGAGGTAATGTCTTTTTTTTAGACTGATATAATTAGAAAAATAACTCTGTGTATAATCATAAAATTTATTTTAGTGGTACAGATGTATAATCTCTGCCCACAAACCTTCTCTCACCTATGTACATGACAAAGAGAAGGGAATGCTACCAGTTTACTACAACAGTACACACCTTACAAAAAAGAAAGTAAAAGGTATTGAAACATAACTACCTAATTGCTTTCTTTCAACTCAGGTCAAAAATCAGTAGAGCTGAGCTGTTACTTAAAAAAACTGCCATTAGAAGATATTTCAAAACTGCCATTAGAAAATATTTCCAACCAAGCAGACTTCAAAAATCTTCTGAACAATCACAGGGACACTAAGAGGGAAGACAATAACCTTCTTTTCTTTAGGAAACAGTTAAGTTCTTCCTCTGCTCCCATCAGACTGTGGTCTTTCATATTTGATGTCAAAAGGTAAAGTACTTCTTCAAGTCTGAAGCAATACAACATAAAAATCTGGAAACTAGGAGGAGAAAATCTAGAGATTTTTATCTGGTAATAAACTTCTTTGTAGCCTTCAACACAGAGCTCTGTGTTTAGAGTTATGTTAATATAAGGATCCAGGATTGCTTCTCTACAAACCATTATGGATTTTAATAATTCAAGTACATACTGCACAATAGTACTAATTGACTATACTCAACAGGTTACAAAAGGTAACATTCTCAAGATACTGAAGCTGTAAAGTCACAGGTGTTCTTAGCAAGTATTTTAAGTAGCATTTGTCATACTGAAAAAAAATCTAGAACTTTCAATAAAACTACTTTTACTGTGTGCATACAGTCTGCTTCAGCCTCACTCAGTGTCACAGTTCTCTCTCTGACACTAACTGTACATACATACTTGTTCAAATCATACAGGTATTTCTTTAAGGATTTACAGCAAGATGTGCAAAAACACCGTGACACTATCAATGTACAAAGTAAAACAATTAAACATTTGAGGGTAACATGAAAACCATGGCAATTCAATCTGTATCATTAAAAACACCCAAGTTAAAGACAGGTAAAATCTTTGATATGCCCTCTACAGAACCATAAAACAGCTGAGGTTGGAAGGAGCTCTAGAAACCCCCTAGTGCACCCCCTGCTCAAAGCATGTGTCACTAGAGAAGGTCGCCTAGGACCATGTCCAGTCAGGTTTACAGCATCTTCATCAACAGAGACTGCACAACCCCTCTGGACAATCCATGCCAGTGTTTGACCATTCTCACAGTAAAAAAGTATTTTCATATTTCAGACAATTCCCTGTGTTTCAGCCTTTGCCCACTGCCTCTTGTAAGGTCACGGGGCACCCCAAGTAAGGTTTCATGATTTATATACAAACATGAGCCTTTTTCTTGTCAAGGCTGAATTACTCTGGCTCTTCTCTCCTGAGAGATGCTCCAAGCCCTTAACAGTCATTGTGGCCCCTACAGTGTGTGTCCAATACATCCCTGACCCTTCTTTTGGGATACCCAGCACTAGACAAAGCACTCCAGGTCTGTTTCCCCAGTGCTAGCCAGAGCACAAGGATCACCTGCTCACAATGCCTTGTGTTACACAGCCCAGGATATTGCTGGCTCTCTCTGTCATGAAGGAGCATTCCTGACTGATGGTCAACTTGTCCACCAGGTCTTTTACTGGAAAACTGTTTTCCAGATGGTTGGCCTCAACCTGCGCTGGAGAACGGGGTTGTTTCTCTCCAGGTGCAGGTGTATTTCTCTTTACTGAACCTCCTGAGATTCCTCTCTGCCCATTTCTCCAGCCTCTCCCTGTCCTGCTGAATGGCAGCATAAATATCTTTTTTATCAACCTCTTCCAAGCAGAATCCTAAACATAACAAAGTTTGTTTTCTCAAGATGCTGTTTATTGTCCTGTTCCTTCCTCCCAGGACCCTGAGCTCCAGCACCTCATGGTCACTACAGCCAAGGTGACTAAGGTCACTACAGCTACTGCAACCCTGGCCTTCACATCTCAACCTGTCTTTTCTTGGTTTTAAGTATGAGGTCCAACAGATCACCTCTGTCCCTTAATTCCTTGAGCACCTTTGTTAGGAAACCACCAAAGCACTTCAGAAATGCCCTGCTTATGTCCTGCTTCAGAAATGTCCAGCTGCTGTGTTGTCCTTCCAGCTGTCATGTGGTTCAAGACCCACAAGAGGACCTGGGCTTGCAAACATAAGACTTCTTCCAGTTATCTGAAGAAGGCATCATCTACTACTTCATCCTGATCAAGCAGACACCCAGAACAATGTCATCCACTAATCCAAATCTGCTCTCATCTGGCCCATCATACATTCCAAAGCAAAACTTCCCACATCCCTGCTGCTCTCTCATCTGAAGGGCAACTCCCCATCCTTGCCTTCCTGGCCTGCCCTTCTTAAAGAGCCTGTGTTCATCCACTGCAGCACTCCAGCCATGTGAGATACCCCACCACATCCCTCCAAACCCAAGAAGATCTAAGCATTCAAAAAAAGGAAATTAAGTTCCTATATATGTACAACTTAAGCAGCCCTAAACACAAATTTAAAGAGAGGTATAGTATGATAATCATGTCTTTCCACAGATTACTGGCCACTGACCAAACAAGTGTCTTTCAGGCTTATGGTTGCATAATGATAGAAACAATGATAGAACAGTGACATTCAGCCCAGAAAAGGGTTTTTCCTGAGACAAAGACGTGGTATGGAAAGAATGGAGGGACTTTTTCTTAAGGAGCTTTCCCATGATTTTGGTAAAATAACAGCATCCCAGATTTCAACCCATAACAGAGATACTGACAGTGCTGAACAGCAAGCAGCAGCAGACCAGCAGCATCTCTAACAAAGAAACTGGGACACAGGAAGAGGCCAGGGTTTAACCAGGTCTCTCGGGAAAAGGGTCTCACATCTACCCAGTAACTCTACAGAGAAGCTTTAGTTTGTAACACCAAGAAGAAAAATTACAGATGACAGATACAATTTGTAAGCTCAGAGATGCGAAATGATTCAGAGTTGCACTACATTAGGTTTACAAATGCTACATAAAAATCATCCCCCAAGGAAAAAAAAAATTAAGAAGTTCCTCAGACTCTTAGGCTAAACTAACTGCACAGAAAAAATATTTTTGTTTTTTCTTTTTTTTTTTTTTGCCACTGGAGTTTTTCCATAAACAACATCTGCTAGTAGTATCATGGGAAAGTGGTCTTTATTCTTTGAGTTAAAGAACTGAGCAGCAGCAAGAAAAAACAGCAGCAAAACAAGAGTCATAAGCTATTTCCACCACCCACCAATGCAAAGAATGCTGTGATTTAATACAAAGGCCAACATATAATACTGCATTCAAGGGTTCCCAAGTTGTTTTTTTTTTCATCACTGAAAAAAGAAATATGCAGGGATTCGGTTTTATACTGCAAATTTGAGTCACAGAGAAATTAAGCTGACAGGATGTATTTGCCCTTAAATTCTAATGTACAGGAGTAGAAAACAACATTTCATCAACTACAGGCTGATCTATAGAATTGAAAGCATTTTATTTTTATCTGATGCTTTTCATTAGAGAAGCTATTGAAACGCATCATGCAGAATGTGTTATTTTCTTCTATCAAAGCAATTTGCCAGAAAGCCTACTCTTCAGTGAAGAATAGTTTTTGACGTGTAGCAAATGATATACTACACATTACAGCCTCAGCTGAAAAATCCTTCAAGTTTTCACTCCCAAGGAAAACAAAAATTCTACAGGTTTAGAAAGAAACACACAAACCACATTTTTAAGTCACTCTATGCACACTGGCAACCACTTACATTTTTTCTTCCAATAAAATCAGATACACAAAATAATCAACAGAAGGCACTTGGGATGTAACACAGGAGAAGGAATTATTTAAGCAAGTTAAGAGCTACACTTTACCACCAACTCTACACATAGCCCACCCTTTTCAGACCAAAGGGTGCAGCTCTTTAATTTGTCTTGTAAAGCAGAAGTGGTGAGAAGCATGCTGACAGCTAGAAATTGCTGTGCTGTGGGCAAACAGCCGCATCTGCTGCGAAAGGCTTCAGAGGGACTTCATTATCGTGGAAAACCACCAGCAGCTTAATAGTATACAGCTTGCTCCTCCAGCACATCCCACCAGGCTGGCTTATCCTGCAAGAAGGGCAGGAGCAGAGGAGGGAACCTGGGAGGGAGCAGAAAGGAAGGGGAAAGAGCAGAGTACAAAGAAAAGAGATGTTTGCAAGGGCAGTCGAACCCAGCACAGAAGGGACAGGAGAGGAAGCAAAGCATCAGAAACAGACGGCAGACAGAGCTATTTAGGTTGGAAGAAAAAAGAAGATCCTGGAACACTAAGGATGGGGGAGGATAGGAAAGTATGAACACGCAGGGTGAGGACTCTGAGACAACAGTGGTAACGACAGAGAAAGGTTGCTGTCAACATAAGCACAAGTTCTGCATCACATAACTGGGGAATGGAGCAAAGAAGGGACCCAGGGACCCAGCAGAGCAGTTAAGGAAACCCTGCAAAAGAATCACTTACTGACACGGGAAACCAAATGTGCAGCAGCAAAATTATATAAAAACTCTTTCAAATACTCTACAAACAAAAATTACCACCTTGTATTCTTGAAATGCTGACAGATACAGCTTGGTGAAAAAAAGGTATTTGTAGGGGAAAGGGGGTTAGAGAAACAGTTCTTTTTCTGGTCCACGTTAATGCACAAGGAGGCAAACATGGGGAAGAGTAGAAACAATGGGAGCAACGACATCCACTTCTCTCTGCTTCTTAGACACTTCTTGTCAGGTGTTTTCTAGATGAACTCTTCCTACCCTCTCCCCTTAGAAAAAGGTGAAGAATTCTACCACGCATTTTGGTCAGCCTACAGAACAAAAATAAAACTAGCTAAGTACTTCCCTTGAAATTATTCAAGTGAGGATACTTCACATGACTCTCATAACATACAATTCAGCAAGAGTGCTGGGTCCTTCTGCTAGTCATTTCCCTTCAAGATGCTACAGCAATTCTCTAAGTTGTCTTCTGTATTTTGAAGGGATTTTTATGTATGTTTGTTCTGTTGGGTTTTTTCAGTAACACCCTAACATATGCCACACTCTACTGGCTTATTCTAGAATAAGAGGGGTTCTAAGTATGCTAGGAAAGACTGCAAATTAAAAAAAAACCTAGGACTACTACTGCATCTCAAAATGGAGATTTTTGGCTGTATTAGAGTGTGTTCTTTTACTGGTGTATTGGATCAAACCAACCAAAGAACAACTTTTATTCTACTTGATAGAAATGGGGGCAGAGAGAACCAGGGGGAAAGGGGGGGAAGCGTGTTCATCCAATAGAAATTGCCCCATCAGCTTGAGAGAAATGCAGCAGGTCCACATATTTCATCATGCCACTTGCTGATATTTATCTCCCTCAGAAAGCTTTACATTTGAAGGGATGAAAAAAGAATATGCAAGTGAATGGAAACTGGATGTCTAGAAACAAAGCCATTATCACTGCCTAACCTGTAGCCATGGCAAAGCTGGTGAAAGAACTCACCAATATCTACTCAATTTCAGAGAAGCATTACAAGACCTCCTGCCTGCTGTAACAGACCTTTCAGACCACAACTGCCCACACTGGGAAAATGAGTCTGAATTACCTGTGTGCACAAGGAAGAGCTGAGCAGCAGAGCTGGGGTTTCCTTCTCCATCCACAGCAACTTCTGCTGCAAGTGACAAGAGTTTACAGGGCAATTCTTCTTCACTGTGCCAACGTGAGGCTTTACAGCAGCAATTTCCTAAGGGGCATCACAACCATCTCAGCAATACAAACACCTTATCAGTGCTAAGGGATTATATTATGGCATCAGCACCAGGTGATTCACCAGGAATTGGCACAGATCACTGTGAACTTCAGAACTTCATGGAGTACTGAAAAACACCCAACTAAGCCACAGAGCGTTATGTAATTCTCCTGACTTGTTTAGGCCTCAAGTGAGCCCAAATCTAGCTTGAGTTTGTGTTAACTGCCTTTATGTACTTAGAGAAGAAACTTAATGGAGGTAAGGTCAAACTAATGTAATGAATTACACTAAATTAAGGATGAAACGACCACTTTTATCTCTGCTGACCTAACAGTTTATTAATCACACACTCTAATGATTTCCCCATGTTTTCTCTACAAGAGGTATGGTCTACCCCAGCTTTTTGCACTGATTTCCAATTCTGTATCTGTACTTTGCACTGACACTACCCTTTTAATGTAACAGGAATGAGCAATGTATGCTGTAGACTACCTTCCACTGAGAGATCTTCCATGATTCTCCTCAACCAGATTCCTAGAGGAGAACTTTTACAACTGTCTGCTGGCAGAAAAGTTGAACAGGGCACTTCTCATCAGTTTCACCTCCAATAGATTAGTTTCATATTCAGGACTGCAGCTCTGGTTCTGTACCTCACATTTCTGCAGAGTCAACACTTACCTGAGGTGATGGCGCTATATTCCATTTGTCAGGAATCATTAATATGGAACTGACAAGGAAAGGTCATAGGTTTGTGCAGGAAGCCCCAATAAAAATGCCTCCCTGCATTGCTGACAAGGCACAAAGTGCTTAGGACAGATACTACAAGTATCATTCTGTGGTTGTATTTCGTCAGATTCCTCCCAGTCCAGCTAAAAACCCACAAACGTATTCCTACAGTATATTTAAGAACTCCTGTAACATGATCCACACACATTAAAAAAAAAAAATCAAAAAAACCTTTCTAACTTCAACTCTTGCTTGATTCCACCACAATGCCAAAGAGCCTAGGTTGGTTTTTGGAGTTTGTTAACCCCCTCAGCTATTTCTTACATGTATGGGATGAAATGCATAGTCACAGGTAAATAATGAGAAGAAGTGGTCTTTTTATGCATCACAGGAAAAAAAAAAAGGTAGTTTCATATATTACGGTCCAAGGAAGAGAGGAGAAACAATAAATAGTTGCACTCTATCTACAAAAATTAATACCATGTAACACCATGAACAGATATCATCCTTTATATTTGTACACAGCAACCAGTTGGTGGTGGACTTATTATTTTCCTAAAAAAATCAGAGAGCTGTGGGCTTCAATGGCATTTCAGTCACACACACATTACATGCCCCTGGAATATGCTGTGTACAAGCCTGAAAGCCAACACTAAGAAGAAAGGTCTAGTACAAAGGGACTCCTGAGTTTGGTCTGTGCACAAAGCCAGTAAAAACTGCTGGAAGTAAAAATAGCACCCACACACAGGCTATGTAAACCAGTTTTGCTCCACTTCAGAAGGATAAAGAGTTCAGTCACAACAAGATGCAAACTTGTGCCTAGGTTTTCAAAAGAAAAAGCCAAATTTAATATGTCAGTTCAACTGAATATCTTTACTACTGTCTGAAGGAAAACCTAGCCACCACGATTACTCTTACTATGTAGAGTTCAAAAAGGAGAGTGTATGTGAGTGCACTGAATTTCAAAAAGGAAAAAGTAAGGCTGTTTAAGTCTGGGTTATGAACAGAGCAACTTTGATTCAGGTGCAAACAAAGGTGCTTTTCAAAAATTTTCTGGCTAGTGAGTTCAGTTTCTTGGATTCCAAGTTATTAAGAGTCCACACAGTTTTAAGATGTAGCTTCCAGGTAACACTTCCCTTCCCGTGTCAAACTCCACCAACACAACTCACAAAGGCTTCTGAGTTGTCCAAAGTTTAAAGGGGAAAAAAGCCCGTGGGTCCTCACGTCAGAAGTCGAGCATGCCTCCCACTCACTCTGCATCTGTGGAGCCGAACAGTGCCTCGCTGGAATCACTCTGATGGAGCTCCTCCGGCAAAATCCGCAAGTGCCACCCGGCGAGGCACACGGGCAGGTACCACCTCAAGGTCTCAAAACCATGTTGAATTTAAAGTGAATTCACCTTTGGCAATACTACCAAAAATACAGTACGAATAAAACTCTGACTACACGCTTTAAGTGAGAAGTAAAACATTGACAAGCGTGCGGGACTTAGACTGAGACACAGAAAAAGCTTATTCGTCTCTCGTGTTTTGCACAACTAAGTTTCCAGGAGTAGAAGGCAGAAACGGGAACGCGGTTATCTGCTGGAGGGTTTTGGTTTTCCCATGTACGGAGCAGATAGTATCTACCGAAAGGGGGAAAAAGGGGAGGGCTGAATACCCTCCAAGGTCTCGTAATTCCGATGACGTGAATGTTAATCACAATATACACTCATGTCCTGCGACTCCGGCACCAACCCCCCTGCCCTCCAACAGGACCTATCCTCCCGCAACTCGCGATCTCCAGGGTGTGCTCATGAAAGCTCATTTCCCACCTAACTCCGGGGAAACGCTAACCCGAACCTCCGGCTCTTCCTTTACCTCCAAGGGCTGCTCCCGCAGACCGACGGCCCCAGGAGCCCCTCACCGCAGCCTCGGTGCGGGCGCTGGACCGGGGAGCCCGGCGGGCACCTGCCGGGGCGGCTCACCTGGCCCCCCGCTCCCATTCCCGCTCACCTTGGGCAGCTCGCGGAGCTGGTTGGCGTCCAGCAGGAGCTCCTCCAGGCTGCGGCTGTAGCGGTAGATCTCCTCGGGCACGGCGGCCAGCGAGCAGTGCCGCTTGTCGATGGACTCCACATGGCGGTTGCACCGCCACAGGGGGATGCAGTGGAACATCGCCCGGCCGCCGGGGGCCGCGGGGCGGGCGCCGCCGCTCACCGCCGCCCCCTCCTC
>VZRX01005395.1:90506-127775 GCA_013398075.1 Notiomystis cincta | reverse complement strand
CCGGCGGCGGCCTCGGGCGGGCTCTGCCACCGCCATCGCCATCGCCCCGCGCGGCGTGCGGGAGCCGCTGTCGCTCCGGCGGTGTCCGCGGTGACCGCGGTGCCGGGGAGCGGCTCGGCACGCTCATTTCACCGACTTTGGGACATGCCGATCCCTACCTGGAGCGCCCGGGAACGCCGAGCGGGAGCGTGCGCAGACCACGCTCACAGTTTCTTTTCAATTGTTGGAACACTGTCTCGAAAGTAACAATAAAATGTATGGAGCGCACTCTAGGTACATGGCCGTGAGTAATGTTTTCCCTCTCAAATTGCATTGGTCTAACATTAAAAAAAGAAAAAGGGATATACTATCATCAAGGCTTTCTGAAGTATGCTTTTTTTTTTCAAATGCACTTTCAAAAGGGCAATTTTAAGGTCACAAGGGTTAGCAAAGACAAATACTCCGGCAGTCCTCTGCCCGTGTCTGCCGGCTCTGGGCTCCGGCACACCCCTACGAGTGGGGCGATGTGCTCCTGAGCTCCGATGGCAAAACAGTCTCAAAAGATCTCGTCTTTCTGGTTGCATAATAGCAATTTTGTAATCTACACAGCAACACAAAATACTTTGAAAACAGGCAGTTAACATCAGAGCTGTTCTTGAAATATTGCTAATTTCTTGCATAATTATAATTGGGTGCAGATATAGGAATAGGGGAGAAGGAGAGTTTGTTGTAATCGTCTCTATTCTTCAGTCCCTCCATGGTACCGACAATACTTAGTCTTACAAAGTTGCAATGTATTTATTGTCGTGTTCTTCTTAAATCAGCTGATAAATCTTGCAAGCTGGACTTGTTAAATTTCTGTGGGAATTGGCGTGATCTTCCTATTTTTTGGTTTTAAAAAGGACATTTTAGGTGCTTGCATACTGTAACTCTTTGCAGACCTACAATACAAGAAATTTTTAAAATGTAAACTTTTCCTTAAAAAAAAAAAAATTTTAAAAATAGCCATCAGAACCAATAGTTTCTTCCTTCCATCAATATATTCCATAATTACAAAAGAACATTCATAAATGTGCTCACATGTGCTTGGAAGCAGGGCAGGCACACACCAGCACTCCCAAGCCTTCCCAGCCCTGTGGCAGAGGATTAAATAACTTGGACAGGAGGAAGTCAAACGAACCTGGCGTGCGTTGGCAGAGCTTGGCACAGACAGGGTTGCAGGAAGCTGCCCAGCAGATTTTAGAGGTGGAGATGAGGAGGACCATCTCCACCACAGTTGGTGGGTCCCAGCCAGTGGCCAGCCAGGCACTTCAGATGCACTTCTTGCAGCTGGTGGTGGGACTGGTCCTTCCTGATGCCAGGTTCAGAAAATCAATCTTCTGATGGCAGCTCCAACCCAAGATTTGACATTGGAGGTATTGAACCAGATGCAGGGAACGTGGAGGCTGAGCAGAGACCGACTGAACAAGGATTGAGGCAGATACAAGGCTCAAGCCTCTGTGACCAACCGAGATTTGCCGCCAAGATTGCTTTGCCTAAATTCAGGGACCTCAGTGCCCCTGTTCCTAGAGAACCCTCTGAAAAAGTGAGACTACAGAGGAGCCATGCAGCAGGGCTGCATCTGACTGCCCCCAGTTTACCTAGGACATGCAGTACTACAAAGGACTACGCCATGGGGACGGGATAAATCAAAGCATTTGAAGCTGGAGAACAATGAGACTTGTCAAACAGAGGGATGAACACGTTGACTCCTGAACTCCAGCTCTAAAAAACAGACTGGTCAGTGGCACCTCAGGACCTTGGGTCCATCTTCTGCTTGTTTGGAAGCATCCACATTGCCCCACAGCTGATTCTAAAAGCAGGCAATAGCTCCAGCAGTGGCCTCAGTGGGAAGGTTCTCTCTGTAGCTTATGCTGCTCTCTGTCCCACCATCCTCTGTGCCATTTGGGAGAAATGCCCAGCATGCCCTCCAGACAAAGAGGACTTCAGATCCCAGCACTACACTGATCTGTCTCTGATGCTTGTAAACAGCTTGAGCCTTTCTTGCATGACATGGACACAAAGTCTGACATGAGATGTCACTTCTGCAGATGCTGTCATGTGTCTCATGAGCAGGCCTCACTGTGACAAGTCTAGGCAGTAGCAGGAGGGTGACTGACAGTCGGGTGAGTCTGTGTACTTTAATGAAGAATGAGTCAAACTATCTGCACACTTCTCATGAGTGTCAGGGAGTCCAGGGGACAGAGTGATGGCAAGAAAGCTTAATACTTATTTATGAGATCTGCCATCACCAGCTGACACTCAATATAAGGATAAAGATCTTTCCCTTCTCTAAGGTGGACAGCTACTGTCATAGGATCTTTGATAAAATCCTTGGAAGCTTAGGACATTAAATCAGTGTTTGTGCCCCTGACCCACTGCAGAGGTGAAGATATAGCCTGAAGCTGTGGTGTGGAAATAGGTATCAAGGAAGTCAGAAGGCAAACCGGTGCTGTTCTTGAAGAAATAGTACTCTCACAGCAGAAAGCTACCTCCCAAGCAAGCAAATTTGTTCAGCTTTAGTCAGTGTATTAAGTTACAGGTGTCTGTGGTTCTTCTGCATTAGCAAATAGCAGCAATAAAAAACCTTCCCTAAATGAAGAAGAGACCTCATATTGCAACCGGTTTTGGTGGGAGAGGTCTTGCAAAAATGGTGAGAAAAGAGAATTGTGATAAAATACAGTAACTAGGAGCTATAGCCAAGCATGCAAGTGGTGAGAAGAGGAGGACAGCAAGTTGCCAGGATTCATACTAACACACAGCTGACAACCTTAGCACTTGGGGATCTGTGCCCCCCGGGGCCGGAGCAGTATTGCCCTCTGATAGAAGCGGTCCTGCTGCATTACCCGTTCCCATGGCAAGCTAAGGTGTGGCTCACATGCCAAGGAATTACGTGTGCTGCTCTCACAGTCCTGCAGGGGGATTACCTGGCTCCAGCTGCCATTTGATAAGAGAGGTAAAGCCTCTTCTGCAGGAGGAGTAAATGAGTGAAAGAAGCTTTGTGCTTCTTTCCCAGCCGACCGCTTTCTTCAGCCTTGCGCAGACAAGGTCAGACTTCAACCAGCTCTGATTCGGAGGGGAACAGGTTAAGTCAGCTCTCTCTGCGATATCACAGTTCACATATCTTCCTGCTGTCCATACTGTGATCAGGCAACCCACATCAGGGTTTCTGACAGTCACTGTTGGCTCGTTAAATGGTGTTAAGGGGCTCATAAACAAAGGTTTCAGCCCCTTCTTTGCAGGAGATACACAGCAGGAGGTGGGCAAACTCTCCTGCATGGCATTGCCAGTGGAGTTGTGTTGAGTGCAAGAGATCACCCTGCTGAACAGTTCAGTGCTTCCAGGGCTCTCTGTTGGAATGACACCAGGGCTACCAGTTATACAGACAGTCACTTCAGGATGAAACCTGGGAGACTGGTCATGACCAAAAATTTAATGTCTTACAGTCCATCAAACAAAGAGCCATCCTTCAGTCACTACCAGCCTGGTCTGGGCACATAGCCAAGAGCTTCAGTGCTGAAAATCTCAATTTCTCTTGCTAGATACCATCATCCTGTGTGATCCTGAACAAAAAATTAGGTCTCTGTGACTTATAAAGAATTCAGACAATGAAATGTGAAATACAGATAAGGCTGGACTGATCTTAAGAGTGTTCCTGGAAGTTATGGTTTGAAAGAAGCAAGAGCAAGGTCATGCTGCAGCTCTCCCTCCTCAGCATAACTCAGACAGAATTGCTTTCTGGCTTGTCAAAAGGCAATTCAAGCAAACAACGCCAAGTTTCAACTTGAGATTCTTATAAAAAGGCCTAGAGCAGGGATATTCATGGGCTTGAGTGAGTGCAGAGGAGGTTAGTGCTGCTACAAGGAAAGCAGTAATATTCAGAATAATCAGAATTCAATAGTAAAGTACATGATAGAGATAAAACATAGAGAGAAAACATAGAGAATGGATAGAAATAGATATTGCATCAGCATAGTTTAAGTAATTCATAAAGCTCATAGTTCAAAATCCACTTAAATTAACACTAGGAAAAGTACAATGAATAATAATAACAAAACAAAACAAAAACAAACAAACAAAACCCAAACAGATAAAAATAAAACAGAACAAGTTCCTCAAGCCTCTTTCTGCATTCAGGACTTCTTCCTTCCCCCAGATTTCTAAGTCTTGCTATAAAGAGATATGGTTACATAGCACAGAGAATCCAGGGCAAAACAAGAAGACTGAAGACAGAAAGACCCAAGTACTATAGCTAACACGACTAGTTTGGGGGAAAATAATTTAACTAGCACTGGATTCTGCTGGAAGATAAGCTATGCAGCACCTCTGAGCAAATTAAACAGGAATACTACTGAACTCACAGTAACTGTATTACAGCCTGCAGAGCTGCTGAGAGCCAGCCCTGGCAGGGTGCTGGAGGTAATTAGCACTGACATACTTCTCTTTGCTCAGTTCTGCTGGCTGAGGACTCTGGTCTCATTTGCTCTTCGTTTCTATGTAAATTGTTTAGAGGAGGGCTGTAAAAACAGCAGGTAGATGTGACTGTAAAGTGTTCCCATACTGATTACACAGCTACTGTTACAAATTACGGTTTAATCATCACAGGTACCACCACATGTACAAGGTTTTTGTATGCCCGGAATAACTGATACAGAATCACATCACCAAGGCAGGGCTAAGAGCTGCAATGAATTATTACAGCCACGATACCGAGCTGAAGCGGCACGTGCTCGTGGCAGCGCATTTAGCACGTTCATGGTGGGTTTACAGGGTTATAAATAGCAATCACTGCGAGCAGAAGCTGTAGCATCTCCTGTCCTCTCCACCCCCACCACCAAACAAATCACTGTGTGAACATCAGCTTTTATTTGAACACAGTGAGCTGTAATCACATGAGGTATTACTTTGATTTAATCCTGCTCGCTTCGGTTTGGTTTGTAAGGAGTGGCCCGTCATGTGCAGTTGCATTGTATCCAGTAGTTTCATATTTCACACCAACTTTCAAGGGCTGACCCCCCTCCTCTTCTTTGGCCAGAAGAACAAATAGATGTGTTCTTGCAAATAAGCAAAAGACATATTCTGGCAGCCAGGATGGGCTTTTTCCTTCTTTCTTTTTTCCCCTTCCCAGTTGCTGGGCTGGCTCTCACAGCTGATGGATGATGCTGGGTCCCAACCATTGCTTCAGGTTTTTGCTGTTTTCAGCTGGTTCAGTACAACTTCTCACAGCAAATGCTGTTTCTCCAACCAGCATGAAGAGAACGAGACGAGACATGAATTCAGGTCTGTGTTTATTTTTTCAAATCAACATCATGATGTAACTAAATAATCCTTGACTGGATACAGTGTGGTGCTCTATTTCCTATGGCCAGATCAGAAACAAGCACGCTGCTGGATTTGGGGTGAAGTAAAAAGGCAGATACAAGAACAAGGTAGGTCACCCTGCCTCTCAGCCCAGCCTGAGAATTTGGGGAGGTATGAAACCTCACCTTCACTTCATGATCTCTATTGGCTGAATGATGAGAGACCCCCAGCTTCCCCTGGGCTTTCAGCACAGTGAGGGTCAGGAGGTCACATCTCTCTTGGGAAGCTGAGCTGGGGGTTCCCACCAGTGCAAGGGTAGCAATAAGGAATACCACTTGGCATGCCAGGAATCCATATCAGGAGCATTCTTACAGCCCATCATTTCATGGACTGATTGATGGATCTCGAGCATGTTTTATGGAGAGGAAGTAGAAGCAGCTAGCACCAGGACTAATGTGAATTTTACAGCAATTAAAAGTATTTTGACTGGCTCATAAATTTTTAAACCTTTTTTTTCAGACGTGGTTTCTTATTTTCTTCTCAGCTGGTAGGGAATTTAATGCCCTTACAATAGTCAAATGGGGTATTATCAACAATTGCACACACACAGTTCCACATTTAGCATTCATAAATGTGAGTTTAATGTTAAATCTACCCTTCACTAATTTCCTATATTAGCTCATATAAATGCATGTTAATTGGACAGCTGTACTTCAATGAATTTTACCACAGAAGATTTTTTTTTTAATTCAAATTATAAAATACCATGTTATAAAAGTGTTACTGATCTTCAGGAAAAAGAATGAAGACATTTCTAACATTTCTCCTTAGAGCAAGAGGAACTGAACTGTGAAAGTTGTTTATTTAAGGAATCAGACTAAGGATAAATAAAATGTAACCAGAAATTATTTAGAATGCCAAAAGGAAAAATTGTAGTAAGCAGCTGCATGGGGTAAAACTTTTTTTCTGCCATTAATCATGTCACAGTAACAACTGGCATTAAAAGCAGAATCCAGTGAGTTACCTGCTAGGATGTAGCTACTCAGTGAGCATCACAACTGTCTTCAGAATTAAATACCTTTCTGGGGACATGTTAAGCTGAGGACTGAAAGGTGAACTAGCAATTTAGGATATATATACAACAGCTCAATCTTACAGTTAGAAAAAAATATAGTTTAAGAAATCACTAACATTAAAAATAAATAATATTGAAAAAAACCTGCCTGTACTGTTGATAAAATGTCAGAGCTTGTGAGTCCAGGTCACAGTGCTTATTAATCAGCTACCCAGTTCTGTAAAGCCTGTGCTAAGTTGTCACAAATGATGGTTTTCAAAAGAATTTAGGTCAAGTAAACACTTGGCAAACAGACATGCAGTGGTGAACTAGGAAGTCCATGCAGGCACCTCCAAAGCTCTGCAGGCAAGCAGAAGGAATAAAGGGAAAGCAAAGTGGGCTGGAATGCAACTCTTCAGCAAATTCCTAACTGCAAGGAACTTCCACCAGCCCAGCAGCTCGGCTAGATGATCACTGTAGGTCCCTTCACACTGAGCTGTTCTATCTTTGGTCACTTTAGGAGAGAAGAGATTTTCCAAGGTACTATGTGCCTAGTAAGGACTGTTTTCTCCTTTTAATTAATTTATTTGATTGTGAGAAGATCTGAGATGACCACAAATGTGAAATGAGATGATTTGAAACTGTGTGGACTAGAAAAGGACCTGGTGCTTCAAAAAATAGGCTTCTTCCAGCTGACACCAGAGATATACATTTTGTCTTGGCCAGGGAATCCTGGCATGGAAGCACCATCACTCACTGTGAATACTGCTCAGCTTTAATTGTGAAATGCCCACTAGTTTTTCAACCACTGCAGAAACACAGACCCTGAGCCTAGGCATTTTATTCAAGTTTTTAACTCTGTATTTCTATTTCCAGTTTTTAGCACTTTGTCCAGACTCTGTGCAGAGGCGTAGGCTGACAGGAGGCCAGACCAGGGTGAGAGGGAAACCCAGTCTGCTCTGGCAGGCTCCTTCCAGCCACACAGTTGGCAAGCAGCAGCTTGTAATTTTGGCTGTAACTTTGCAGCCTCGCTGTCCGTACCCCTTTGCTGTGCATGGCGCCGGGCTCCTGGCTTGTGGCAGAGGCTTGGCTTCTCAGCCCCCACTCCTTACCATGGGCTTGCTTGCTTTAGGCTGTCCAGATACATCAGTGCTGTCAGGTTAGCAGAAACCTGAAACAGAGGAGTTGTCCCCAGGTAGAAGTGCTGCTGGGACATGGGCTACCCCAAAGAAACAGAGCCCACCCAGGGCCCCCTTTCCCATATGTTGCTCTTCCTCCAACCTTCCCAACACAGCCACGGTCATCTTGTGGCTCACCCTGTGTCTCTTCCCAGCAGGAAGGACAAGCTGCCCTCAAGCAAAATCTCAGCAGAAATCTGATCCCAGGATACAGATGTTGGGCCTAATACAGATGTAGCTGTTTGATGCAGTTTTTCCTTGATCCTTTCCAGTCTCCCACTTCATCCCTGCGCATCTCCTACAGGACCACCATGAGATCACACCGTTTATTTTCTGGAAGGTGCTAAGTTTTATGCTATATTTTAAATTGATCTCAGGCTGCAAGCTGAAAACAGGGGAAGTTGAGAGTAGGCAACAGCTATGAATAAAGCCAAAAACAAAAGCATCTTGCCCTTTCTAGCTTCTGGAGACACACTTAGCACCAAATGGGCAGCTTGGACCTTACACACAATGCCAAGCTGCTGCAGGTTTCCCATCTTTGCTTCCCTGCTAACCTTCCTGAGCCAAAATCCCCCTCACCAAAAACAAAGACCCTTTCTTTAGTTTGGGAAACTCCCTAGGAAGTAGAAGGGCACCTTTTGCCCTTCTGTCATCAGGAGCAATGGGAAGAGATGATAATCTCCATCGTTAGCTGGCCCAGTACTTCCTTTTATAAGATCTGATTTCTACTTGCTTGCAACCTCCCCAAACTCCAGCTGTCAGGACAGTGTCTTCTGCCTTACATGTCTGGCTCAGATTCAGGTATTTTTAAGAAAGTTTCAGCTAAAATGATCATCTGGTTCTAAGAATACACTTAGCAGACAATACAATATGTGTTTCTTGAAAAGATGCACAGTAGTTTTGCTGCTGTGACCGTTTGCTTTGGAAGAAAAAGAGCCTTTTTACCAGAAAGCAGCGACCTCAGCCTCCTGCCGCCAATGGGCCTTTTGCTGCCACAACCATGAAACTTGTCCAAGATTCCTTTGAAAAAAAAAAATTAAAAATCAGTTCACAAAGGCCCAGCAGGATGTGCATGTAACAAGCCTAGTATTTAGCAGCTAAAAATCCCACAAATCCTCCATGGATTGCATCACACTGCCCAGGCTGTCCAGGTGCTGCATCAGGCATCCAGCCAGAGCAAGACACTTCTTCATTAACCAGCTGAAGCAAAACTGAAGTTCCTCACAGATCTTTTTATCACAGGAATTTTTATCTGTATAAGGAATATAGATGTGTGACCCACAGCTTGGTGTGGCTGCAGTCAGCAATCTGGGATACAGAGCACCAAACAGGGGAGAGTCACACTATGTTTGCTCAGCATCATCCCATATTATAGCTGAAATGGAAAGGGTTTATTTGGAGTTCAGCCTTGCAGGCTGCATCCATGCTGCTTTTTTTGAGGCAGATTTGTAGCCCATGCAAACTACTTACTTGGGGGATTGCTGCCATTTCTCAAGAGGTAAATCCTGGCTGCAGCCTCAGCTTTAAAGGGCTCTGTGGTTCCCTAACAAGCTGTGTAACAGTTCAGCAGCTTCCATCTGTCTTGTCAGTCCTGCTCTTGGCTTCCTGTAGAAAAAAAATGTCCCTGGCTCATTTCTAGAAGGAACTGAGTGTTGCCCATTTGATGAGCAGATACATTTGCAGGCACCCTGAGTACAAGCTGCTTAAAAGGAAAATATACACCCAGGAATGAGATTTCTTAGCCTGAATGAGTGTAGATGTATCTGTAAATGGAAATAGATCAATTATTGATTTTAAGCTGCATCTGGGCTCTTGTACTGAGAAAGCAAAATCCTGTGTTTGCTGTAAATCTAGAGTTTGCTGCTTACAAAACCTTTAATCTCTCTTCCAGCTCTCCAGGGATCACCATGGGAGCCAGAAGGAAAAGAGGAAGTGTCCAACCTCAGTACATAGATGTTGGACTCCAATGCTATTTCTTCCTCACCTGTATTTGTCACCACTGCTCACATAGCCCACAATGCCCTTCAGAATTACAGAAAGGGATCAGGGGATGAAGGCTGAGCAGTCTGCAGGCTGTCGCCAGTTCCTAAGCAGTTTAAGGGCTGTGTTTTCTGAGAGACAATTATTTAGCCTAAGGTGAGCAAATTTCAGAGTAGTATCAGAGTTCTAGGGCAGGGACATGACTTTTGATTCACTGCCACAGCCAAGTTAGTCTCCAGGAATGGAGAGAGTTCATTTCCAGTCAACCATTTCCTGTCTCCTCAGCTGCTGGCAGCTCTGGGGTGGGAGAAGTCCTGCAACACACGTCTTCTTCAGAAGCCGCTCTTTGCTCCTCACTGTGTCTGCAGAGCAATCTGCTCCTACCACACTTGGCTCCTCTCCCTGTCATGGAAACATGAGCACATACTTGGGATTAAGGTAACAGAATTGTGACAAGAACTGTGTCATCCAGATCTGCCCATGGTGGTTTTCTCTCTATCTTCCATCTTCTGAACCTTTCACATGAATGTTAGGCTTGTTCCAGAGTCCACAAATCAGCACGGTTACTGAGCTGGAGCAAATCCCAGGACTGACTCCTGTCAGGAGCACCCCAGGTTTCTGCCCACCTGAGCAGCTCTGGGCAGGCCTCCCTTTCCACAGTGGGCATGAAAGAATGCATGAAAGGGGGTGAGCAACTTTCCACGAGGATCTACCAGTTCTGCAGAGCTGTGTGTGGCAACATAACTTGTTAATCTCTTTTTCTGAAGCACTCACCCAGTGCTGAACCACTGAAAGAGGAGCTAAATAAATGCATACCTGGCATCAGTCACCTTAGGAGACTTCAGCAGCTAGAGGCATGTCCCATGCACCAGCCTGGTAAGAACAAAATTACCATCCTGGTCCATGAAGGGTAGGTATCTAATGTAAGTGTGTCCATTTATACCTGAGGATGAGTTTCTCTAATGAAGGAAAGAAGTCTAACCTTAATTTTTTCTTCTGAGTTTCTCTCCCACTCACAATAAAACCTGCTTTCACAATTTCAAACAAGAGTTTAAAGAGCACAAGCTGCTGCTGCTCTTAAATTAAAGAAATAAAAGGCAGAAAGCTAAGAGAAGTAGACCCTTTTTGCTTGAAATTTCAAACTGAAAAAAATCAGCAATAGAGATTTTCATGAATGTATTTTCCACATTTCATGAACAAACATGAAACCCGCATGTGCTACAGACAGCCCATTGTCAATCTTTCTGCCAGCTTAGACTTTTATAAGTTGTTGTAGGGTGTCTGACAAGCAATGTCAAATCACAATCAGAAGACAGGAATGTTTGGCAATGAGGATGATGCCATTAGAGCTGCAAGAATGAGGAGACTGGATGAGAGCTTTAGCTGCAGGCAAAGCTTGGGCTGAGAAACGCCCTCTGTGATGGTGCAGGCAGGGGAGCCCCAGCAAGAGAAAGGTGGGTGATGATGGCTCATGAGCTGCAGGAGAAAGCAGGCCAGGTTGGAGGGGCCTCTGAGCAGCCTGGTCTAGTGAAAGGTGCCCCTGCCCATGGCAGGGGGATTGGAACTAGATGATTTTTGAGGTCTCTTCCAGTCCAAACCATTCTATGATTCTGAGAGAAAGCAAAGTTAAGCTCTCTGAGTAGGTGTAGCTACACACACAATGTGATTACCTAACCCCAGCAAAGACTTTGTGGGATCAATCAGGACTCCTGCAAGCAGAAGGATGTACCCCTGAGAATTCCCAAGAACTTTGAAAAACTAAGCTGCAGTCCAAAGCCACAGTAAAAACTGCAGAAAATTCCAGCAAAGCTGGCACTGGAAAAAGGAAGAATTGTAGTGCACTTCTCAGTGTTTAGGAATGCAAGTCCTGCAAAGCAAGGTGTTACATCAATTACACTTAAGTCACTAAAAAAACAAACAAACAAACAAAAAACCCCAGACAAAAAAAAAAACCAAGAAAGTAAGAGAAAAGAAAAGAAAGAGAATTGTGAATACACTTTGCATCTAGTAGTAGTCCAATTACCTTGATAAGTGAAACTGATTCCATTGCTACCTGGGTGGTAAGCTTGGAGTTTAGTAACATCCAGTTCACACAGAAAATTTTTATGCAAGAATATTTTTATGCAACACTCTGCAAACTGTCAACAACACGTGGCTTTCCAGCTAATGAACCTTTGCAGACCTTTGAAAATGAGGACATCCAGTGGCTGAATGTTATAACTGGAATTTTCACCGAGGATTTATGTCTGGGGTAGAACCTCACCAGTTATGCCAAAATTCTGCCCTTTACAGAGACCTGAAGTAAGTCTTACGTGGAGCAAAGGCTTTTACAGAAATCCTCTGTGCTGGGGTGAATTCTACTTAATTACAGAGCTCATGGTTGTAACAAACTGAGGCAAGCTCCAATCACTCAGTAATACCTAGAATATTGCTTCACCCTTTTTTCTCTGCTTCCCTGTCATCATAGGCTTATGCTGATATTTATATTAAAAAAAAAACCCAACCCAAACAATTAAAAAAATGCAAGCTTCCAAATCCCATCATGTTTCTAGTTCGGTCTCTAGGTCTCCTATTTAGTTACAGAGAGTAAACATGGCTGTGAATTTAAGAAACCCTCAGCACTTAAGCAGTCCCTTTGGAACCAATCAGTACAGCAAGTGTTGCACACCATGCTTTTAGTAATTTAGCCTTAGATGTACCAACTTGAATATTTACACCTAGTTTCTATATTACAATAATATTTAAAGACCAGCTGCAGTAATTTATCAAAATTCTAAATACACAGTGCAGGAGAAGAACTAAAATAATAATAGATCAAATTCATGCTTTGCTGCCATGAAAATGCAGTAACACATGACTCAACAGTACCACATTCTAGGACAAGAATATCGTGCCTTGTACAGAACATAGGAGAAAAAGAATGAAAATATGAAAAAAGTAACATCTAAAGAAAATGGGCCACTGGAGCTTTTGCACATTTGCAGGCCATGCATTCCCCTGGGGAATGGTCTGTATAATACATATAATATCACTGTCTGCTATAAGAAACATCTCACCCAACATTAGGCACTGAATTTCATTTGGCACTGGATGTGGCAGCTGAGAATTGCAAAACTGTGCTGAGTTTCCAGGATGAGCTGGGTAAGGCCAGCAAAAAGAAACACTCTTACCTTCCTCAAAAGCTGATTTGAACAAATGTCACTCTGGTCTGTATCTACATGTCCCAGAGTAACCCCGTGAAGATTTTTCAGGTAGTGCTTCATACAATTCATATGTCTGAACCAGCAAAGACAACTACGTAAAACAGAGAGGAAAAGAGCACCCCAGATCTTCACTCATCCTTCACCAATCCATTTCAGCATGGAATATATGGTGCAGTCTCCACCTTCTGCTCCCACTGGTTTTTTCTGGTCTAGGCTGGTTGTAGTTGCACTGATGAAGTCTCCCCACCTGGACAGATGTAACCTGCTTCTCAGCTCACTCAGTAAAAAATGTCATTGCAATTTAAGCCTATGCTACCATAGCCTTGTCCTCCTCTCCCCTGCTCTCTCTCTTGTGCCAGCCAGCACTAATGCTCATGCAGGCACATTATAGCCAGTTCAGGCAAGCTGATTCAACTGGAATGCAATCCAGCCATCATTAGTAGCTGCATCTGCTCTCTGTGCTACTTCAGTTCCCAATTCCATGGGACAAGTACCAATTCAATACACTTTTCATCAGTTGCCTGTTTTTAGACTCTGAGGCTACACTTTCAGTTTAAGCTTAAACCACTTAGACAGTGAGTTACTTTGGGCTTATACCACTATGTCAGAAACTGAACCCAGTGCCCTTGTGATCAGCAAAAGAGAGGGTTTAGTCCTGAAATTCCCCAGAAAGACAATTTTCTCACACTTTGCCAGTGCTCTTGCAGCCAAGCACAAGCTGGATCATTTCTTGGAGGGCTTCAGGTCAATTCTGACCATCCTGAACCACTCTTCAGCCTAAAACCTCTGTAGTTAGAGGCTTCTGCTGATAGAAAAAAAAAGCTGTTCTCCTTTGCCTTCCCTTCTCCAAGGTCTCCTGTGCACTGGTCACAGCAGTGGGGTAAGATCAAGTTTGCTGATCCTGTGGGAAACCAAACTGGTATGAGAAATACAAAGAAACAGAGCAGTTTTTTATTTCATTGGTTCTGAATGCTGAATCAACACAGAATATAGTACATGAGCATTAGATCTGATTGAGGAAAGGAGGTGGAAATGTTTGGTCAGCAGTTTGGGAGTCTATTTTTACCCATTTGGCTCACGGCTTAGTCAGAAAAACACTCAGCTTGGTGCAAAGAAGGTGCCAGGAACATGCAGCAAGAGAGGAGAGAGAGACTATATCAATGCCAGTTTTGATCAGTTCACATTGTTCTACCTTATACTTGAAAATTTTACAGCTTTTTCATTTGGGAACTATATTTAGAGCTCATAAAAATAAAATGGTGAGCAAAAAGCATGCTGGGCAGTACCAGGAATTTACTTTCTTTGAAGGAGAGATGTAGTGTTAATAGACTGACTCTTCTAGAATTATAACATATTTTTCTTCTCTGGCTTGGATGTTATGAAGAGCAGAATGAGAATCCCACCATTTCTGGATTTCTGGACCCTGTATTAAAAGGTTCCTGTATGAGAGGTGGTATTTGGGGTGGCCATGCCTGCTGGCTAACAACATATAAGCTCCAGCTGTCTTTCACACATTGTAATGTGGAAGCAAAGAGCATAACTGAGAAATTCAGGTTACTTTTCTCCCTGTTACTCTTAGTGTTCTCTGTGTCTCTAGTATTCTATATATTTTCTGGACCATTAGTGTCATACTCAGCTACTTATTTGATTTTACATTGTGTTGAGGAAACCAGTGCACTAAGCAAAGTCAAGTCAAGGTTCCCAGTCAAATTGAATTGCTCTTTGTTCCTGCACAAAGGTTATTTTAATTACATAAACTTCACAGAGGAGCTCATGAGGCACACCTAAATTACAGACAGCAGGCAAGGACAGGTGGGGAAGAAGTGGCTTGGAACTCTGAGAGGTGTTGCAACCTGTTCTGAAACACAAGAGAACTGTCAAAACGACTGAATACTCGTACCAGAAGGTGCTTTTCTTCCTTCAACAGCTCTGTGACATGGTTTTTACATAGAGCTCGACTAGTTCATAAGAATTTCATCCTGAAATAGAAAGATCTTTTCAATTAGCACAATCTTATGGCTAAATTATCTGGACTTTATGCAAGGTATCTGCATTTCATTGAATTCATTATGAATGCAACCACAAAGCATGTACTTATTTCTCCAGAGGCTGCTTTAGATTATATGTTGACAAATTATATATTGACAGATTACATGGTGACAAGCAATTCATCCTTGCATTCTTTTCACCAGCCCATCAGACAGAAACCTCACTGTAGGCAGGCTGAAAATGACAAAACAACTACATTACTTCCCGCTCATGTGTCTAATTTGCTTTCAAGGTGCCTGTTTTCATCTGAGAGGCATAAAGGGAAAAATATTCTCATCCTTTCTACTACAGGGAGAAAAAAAGTACTGTAAGGAAAAAAAACAACACAAATATGTATTTTGATTTTTCCAACAGTACAAAGTTTATAGAGCCATTATTGATATAAGAATCAAGCTCACATGTCTGTGGAGGTGACTAAGTACTCCGCCCCCTTCCACTTTGTATGGTATGAAAACTGTTCTTTTCAGCTGAAAACATTCAGAAAGTTATGTAGCACCTATCACTCATCCTCCACAGAGTAATCTCTATTCTCCTTTAATACAAACTGGATGCTACATCATCATTTTCTCTGTCCCAGTCTGAGTCGGTGATCTGGATCTAACCCAGTTGTCTGTAAAAGAACACAGAAAATATATGAGAGAATTGCTGGCTGTATCCTGCTGAGGGTTGAAAATAGTGAGGCAGTATATACTGTGTTTTGAAGAGATTCATCCGTACATTCACCAGATTAGTTTACAAATTTGAAATCCTACTGGATACAAGCTATGCTTAACATATTGAAAACTAACAGATGTATATCATAGACCTTTGTTTCTCCACTTTAATGATACGTGGAATTTTTTTATTGGACTTAATGCACTGTGAATATTGCAATTCATCTGTTTGAGTGCATATTGCCATTCCTGTGTTTCTCAAGTTCCAGCATAATTTTCTAGAATAAATCCCAAGTGCTGCACATTAGCACAGATTTAAATGGTTTGGCTTCACAGCTAGTGGCTGCTGACCAGCTGTGGAAACAGCCTCTGCACAGCCACTCGCCCACTGACACCCATTCCACTGCAACACAGGCGCTACAGAGGCATTAATAAAGAGATAGGATCTTGCCCTGATGCTCAAAAAAACAGATTCTGAAGGGATTATCCAAGCAATAGAAAATTAGTTTTTCTGAGCTCAATCCACATGCCCTCCCCTGCCCCTCCACCACAGTGTTTAGAGTCAACATCTCCACTCAGTTTTATTCTCCAATCAAAGTCCAGAGGACTTCAGTGGATGACTCCTATTAACATTCCCTGAAAGTAACCATTACCACCTCTTTGTCCTGGCAGCACTGGGTTTCTCTAACTTTCTGGAACACCTATTTTGATGTAAGCTTTATCCCATGCAAGCAAGAGATTTTTAGATGACCTAACAACTCGCTCTATTTAGAGCAGGTAAAAAGAGGATGAGTATAAAGGGCCAGTGAAGCTCCCTCACCATGAAGAGAAGCAGTGAGCCTCATAGTCTGTATACACAAATACTTTATGGCATCTCTTGAAACTCATGTCACTCTCCTTCAACCTTTTGTGCTTAATTTTCTGTAGTGGAAAGTGGCAGGCCATTAGCAGCACACTCAAGTGAATTGCTGGCTCCTCCTGAATGAAACCTGGAGGTTTGGTGCCTGCCACAGCCATGCTGCGGTCACAGGGCTGTACCACAGGGACTGGTGTGACAAGAGGGTGTATTTCACATAGCCCAGGCAGAAAATCATGGTGCTCTTGAAAGGCATTTCAGGAAGTCTTCCCTCTAGCAAGTCTCCCTCTTATATTTAACAGGGACAAGTGACAACTGATTAAAAATGCAAGCACAGACATTGCTCTCTGGTCTTTGTAGATTGCTAGCTGAGACCACCAGAGCCATGTGTGATCTTGTATGGAGACCAACATAGTTACTACTGCTTTGAGGTATCTCATCTCCACTAGATAAAATAGCACAATGTTCTTCCTCTGTGAAAACAAGAAAAAAAAAAAGCAGTCTTTTTTTAAACCTGCCAAAGGGCATGGGAGCCAGGGTTAGGTGAGCAGAGGACAGTGTGTTTATCTACTTGCTTCCAAATAGGCACAGCCCACTCATCATGTGAGGCTGTAAGCAGAGCTGCAGACAAGCAATACCTGAGAGCAAGGCAGATTTTGAGCAAGGAGAAAGCTCCTTTTAAAAAAAAAAAGAAAAAGTCCCATTTTCAAGCACAGAAACTGAAATTTGACTTCCTAAACCTGAATTTGAAGCACCTGCTGTCAGGAACACAAGCATCTATTTAACAATAAATCAGCAAGTCAAAGTGCAGAGAAAACAAATTTAGCATATTGAAAAGCATGAACACTTGAAGACAGCAAACACATCCTCATTTTTGGGATCATTTTGGGATACATAAGCAAGGAACAGCTGCATCTCTGAAACTAGGAAGCTTTAATTTCCTGTAGGAGTGCTATGAAAAATAAAAAATGCCTCTGGAAATCCATTTATGGAATTATCTGTAATGAGGAACAGAGAACGGTTTTGATGTTAGAACTATGGTGACATCTCTAAAAACAAGAAAAGAAAAGCATGAGCAACACAAGAGAAGGCAGAGTATACACACTAGGGCTTCTCACAGAGACATTTCTTTGTGCAGCATTGCTATATTGCATCAGGAGCTGGAGGAGGAAGGGTTTTGATAAAAAGAGGAGGCACAAAGACAGACTGCAGGATCTGGGTGAACAGAGGAAGTTGGGGGTGGGAGGGCAGGTAAGGACAGCAGGCTTTGGGTAAAACAGAGGTAGAACCAAAACTCGCCTTATTCAATGTTACTGGGAGAGCTGTCAGGGCACAGAGCTACACTAGCATTTTGTATGACAGACTGAAAAAAATGTATATTATTCCTGACCTCTCAGAGGTTTCTCTGATTTTTCAGATTTTCCATGCTTGTGGCTTGGCATATGTCTTGAGGAAATAACCCTCTAAGCTGCACACCAACACTCTTGGAGAGGAGCTGCTAAGGCGGAAATGACCCAAAGGATAATTTTCATAATTGCCCAGAGGAGTTACAGAGTCCAACTGTACCCTGCTTTGGGGGGAAACAGGAACCTGGTTCTCACAGCTTCTTTGCAGCACTTGAAACCCTCTGTAACAATCCTTCCTGGGCCATGGAGCAGCCACCAGGAAGGATGGACAAGTAGGGACATGTTCCAAGAAGGGCACAGGAGGTGGGATGCACAGCACGCACCTGACTCCTTACCACTCTCAGGACTCTGGTCTTGTGATGACACTCTTAGCCTTCTGCTGTCAGAATTCTGACCACATTCTGCTGCCTGATAACTACTTTTAAAAGACCTTTAAACTTAGGTAAGCAGGATGTATCTCAGAGCACAGTAAGGACAAGGCAGCTCTTTGCTCTCTGCCCACAGGTAAGAGCCCTAACTTCCCCAGCAGAGGCATGCTGACAGAGAAGGCAGGGAATAATGGATGGGCATCCAGGAACACATTGGCACCCAAGCAAAAGTGTCTTCTCTCCAAGGGAAACAGTAGTGCCATAGGAAATGGTCATTTTTTGAGAATTATAGCAATTCACTCCTAGAAGAAAAGAATTATTCTCAAAATAATTCAACAGATTGTTTTAAACAAGGGATAAGAGATGAAGCAGAGCAATGAGAAAAATACTGGTGAGAAAGAATGGCTGTCTTCTCACTAACCAACTCAAAGATCTCACAGGTTTTTAACTACCAAGAACTAAAGAAGAATGTAAACAGCTGCTGCTAGTCACAGCAGCACCAAAAACATGGTCTGTTACACACTTGGTTTTTCCCTTAAATCTTCAGAGAAATCCTTTTTGAGCTGTAAGTGCCATAATTTTGAGAAAATTATACCATGTTTTCAATGTTTAACACTGACTTATATGCAAAATATAGCTCAGTCTTATTTAAACAATCTAGAAAAACACTTCATACATTATGCATGAGTTCTTCCACAAAGCTCTTGATACAGATTATAGAGAAACAAGACACCCTGAGTGTTGAAAGTTTTGATAACACTGAATGATTAAATGGCTTCATAGTAAATCAAACTCAAGGTTTTCTTGAGGAAACTCTTTCCTATGCTTCTCCTGTTAGGCAAGCCAAAGAGATTCAAGCTCTCAGTAATGAAGAACATGTTACTGTACCAACAGCAGAGGAAACACAGGTACAGATTACTACAGCTCTCCAGATTAGGAAACTTCTGGAAATGGCATTCAATACAAACTACAGACATTTCCCTTCTTAGGGACCCATATCTTGTTGAAAATGTTAAATTTTAATTTCTTCTTAAGACTACTAAAACCTTATATGATGCAAATCAACACTGAATGTACATGGGATCTGATGTTCCAGCTGGATCCCTATAAGTCTATGGGGCCTGACAGAACCCATTCAAGAATACTTAAAAACCTGGCTGATGATCACAAGATCTCCCTCAATTTGAATGGTCTTGGGAAGCTGGAGAGGTCCCAGCTGACTGGAAACTGGCCCAGTTTTCAAGAAATGCCAGAAGGATGAACTTGGAAACTACAGGAAAAACAGGCCTGTGGTGTCTCTTCTATAACTGGCAAAATTATGCAGAATATTATTCTGAAAGTTACTGAAAAGCACCTGAAGGATGACACAGTCATCACTCACAGCCAGCACAGCTTCATAAGGGGAAAGTCCTGCTTGTCAAAACTTATTTCCTTCCATGACAAGGTAACCCACCTAGTTGATCAAGGGAAGGCAGTTGATGTAATCAAATTTGGATTTCAGCAAAGCTTTCAATACTGTCTCTCACAGGATCCTTCTGGACAAGATGTCCAGCACACAGCTGGATAAACACATCATGGGCTGGGTGAGCAGCTGGCTCAGGGGTCTGGCACAAAGGGTGACAGTGACTGGGGTGGCATCATACTGGTGACCTATCACTAGCAGGGTTCCACAAGGTTCCACCTTAGGCCTTGTGCTCTTTCACATCTTCATAAATATCTTGGATGCAGGACAGGAAAGGATACTGAGCAAGTTTGCAGATGACACTAATTTGAGGGGAGCTGTTGACTCCCTTGAGGGCAGAGAAGCCCTGCAGAGAAACACAGAAAAATTAGACAGCTGGACAATCACCAACTATATGAAATTTAACAAGGAAAAGTGATGGATCTTACCTTACCAAAGAAAGAGATTTGAAATTATGGCAGCTAATTAATCAGCTGGTGATTAACATCCAGGTCACAACAAAACTTTATGGCACAGAGACCTTATTATAATGAGGTGCCCAGTATATTGATTTTGCCTTTTCAGTGCCACATAGAATATTTTCCTCCTTTCCTATAAAGGGATTGCTACATTTGGTCAAGGCCTTTGATATTCCATCCCTCAGCTGCAGAAGAAAACTGAAGTCTCAGGCTTTCTGGAAACCTGGAGAAGCTGCTTTGTGCATAAGCCTTTGGGACTTCTTTAAAACAGTTCATTCTCTCCATGCTTTTCTAAATACCTAAGCCCAGAACTCAGCTGTCAGCACTGCTCCAGCATTATACTAATGCTCTGAAGTCACACTTTAATACACCACTTTAGTGTTTATCTAAAATTTGAGGCAGACTAGTTATCAAACTTTCAGACTGAAAGGTCTGAAAGTATGAAAAAGCACATCAACACAGGTAACTGTGGGAAATGTGTTTTGCAGAAAGCTGGCTACAGCACATCCGTGGGAGAGAAAAGCTGAGAACTCTGAGCATTGTGAAGAGCTGTAATAGCAAAAGTGCCTTGTCTGGTGAAAGAAACTTATGTAATATGCAGAGCTAGATAGCATAAGGAAGAGTGCTTCAATGTTTGCCCCTCAGAGAGGCCAGCAGCTTAAAAAGAGGGAATATTGCTTCCGAGTCTGGTTTCAGCAGCTTTTTCCCTCTCTTGCAGGTTAGACTCCTTCCTTCTTCCAGAGGCCAGCAGCAGTTTGCTCCTCTTTATTTCTGCCTGGGCAGCTAATTTTCCTGCTTCTGAAGAACCATCTTTTTCTGCAGCCTCAGCAATGCCATAAACACAAAGGGATAAGGCCTGGAGATGTCGTAAAAAGCTTTGTCTACTGCTTGGATACCTATTTACAGTCCTGTAGAAGGACAGCTACAGAAGATTTTCCAGAGTTGTTCAGCCCTGTTCCTCAGCAAGAATCATTTTTAGGTCTGTCACCAGGGGTAAAAAGAGGCAACATCTCTGTAAACAGAATTCACATAACATAGGCTGCTGAAGGCTTCCTCCAGCACTTCCCACAGCAAGCACAACATTTAGGGCTTAAGCTACAAAGATTGCATTCATGACTTTGTAGTTTCACATTTAAAACAGAATTTTAAAGTTCTGCAATTTTAGGGGGGGAGGAAAAAAAGCCAAAACTGCAACCTCCTGCACTATTCTGACTTGAATTAGTTTTATCTTCTGAAATTAAGAGAAACACTTGGATTCTGAAACTAGATTTCTATGCCTTTAAACAGTTGCAATTTTCTGAGTTTTTGATGCTTCATTTCTGAAAAACTATGACAGTCTCATAATGTGTTTTCTTCTAGAAAACCTAGCACTTCCAAGTTCTATTTCTAGTATAAGTTTTGTCTAGGGCACACTGGTGAGGAAGTTGGGTAGGGTTAAATGCACAGGGCTTTTAGCCCTCAGATTCCAGGATGTTTCATCTCCAGGCCATCAGAGACTTGGACTTTGTATGTACATCTGTGGAAACAATCTTCTACAGTCTTTTGGGATTAGTACATTCCTTTACACATTTGGGAATGCTTGTTTTTCATCTGCTTTTTTATTGTTTTAGAGCCAAACTCTACAAATTATATTTATCTATTGAAAAGCCTGCAATTTGGTCTCTAATGTGTGTAGTCACAGAGCTCCTTTTTTGCTAACAATTAGGGTTGAAGTTTTAAAAACAACCCAAGACATGGTAACCAAAGAAATTTTGTATAAAGAATTCTGTACCACAGAATAAAACACAATTCAGCTCTGTGAAAAAGTTTAGAGAGAGAGAAGACATGATAGTTGTGTAAGGATGCAATTCACGTGTGCAAACCAGAAAACTGAATAAAGCACATTAAAAAATGTTTACTAGAATTTGTAAGAGAGGAGGCAGATACATTGCACATCACTTCCATTAAGCAGGAGGAAGAATAACCTGTTCCCATTCTCATGTCAAGCAGCACAACTGCAGAGTGATTCCATCACTTTCCTGAAAGGTTTCACTGCTAAACAATGGTACCCAAAATAGAGACCATTGAAAATCAAAGGCAAATGATCACACCAAGGAATGCTGAACCCAGCCCCTACACTGGACCAAATATGATTGATCAGAAGAACACAACACCATTCTTTTTCCCCCTCAACTGATTCAGCAGATTGGAAAGGAAATGCTTTGGAAGCTGGAGGGAAGAATTGCTCATATGAAAATCAGTGAGAAAGAAAAAAAATAAAAAGGAAAAAATCACAATATATTTTTTCCGGTAAATAAACACCGTGGTGACTCAGGAGACACTTGTTCCTCCAGTGGCAGTAACTAGTTACAACTGTAGGAAAACAATCTTGATAAATTTCACTTCTGTTCAATGGTGGGGGTGGCTGAAAGCAGACATAGTAAGCTGTCTAACCAAGGCTTTCAATCATCCACTCAAAAAACCTCCCCCTATCTTTATAGGAAGGGCAGGGAAAGGAAATTAATAAAAGAACAAAGCAACTCTCACTGGTTGATTTGAGGTTTTGTTGTGTTTTATTTGGTTGGGATTTTTTCCCAAAAGCAGTCTACAGAGTATGGTCTTCTAAACCATCAGTGCATCAACATTTTTCACCACACTAAACCCTGGCACAGATATCTTGCCAAGGTTTCAGATGGCAAGTCTGAGATCTGCATTGTGTGAGGAAATTTCTTTTCCCTCTGCTGAGGTTATCTCCTATGACTACCAGAAATCCTCAGACATCCCCAGGTACCACACAATCAAAAGCATCATGCTCAGAGCTCCCTGCTCACAGGGATCCCAGCTGTGCCTTGCTTTAGCAGCAGCTCAGATATTGATCCCTGAACAGCAACAACTGACAACAGCATGCATGGGGAGCTACAGTGATGTCTACAAATTCTCCCAGAAGGATCATGCCAAACCCTACACCCCATACTGGCCTTGGCCCAGGACTTAAGCTAACATTTAAATGCCTATGAGGTCTCCAAGAAGAGCTTAGGTCTTGGAATTCACATGCCTTCTGAGCAGGGTCTCATAAGATCAAACACTTCACCTCAAAACTGTTTTCCTTCTCCTGCCACAGGGACTGTTTAGATGGGAACATCATGCATTCTCCTTTTTTAAGTGGTACAGCAGGCAGGCCAAGCTTTCTTCTTGGGCCCAACCACTAAGAGGATGGAAAACGTTCCTGAATGCTATGAAACAAACACTGTCGGGAAGTAGACGTGGTTTCTATGCCTGAAAGAAGAAAAAAGCTCAAGAAGAAAAGAAATATTATGCATTTGTGGCCTTTTCCACAGCAGGGCATTTTTTTTTGTGCCCATATTTTTCTCCCATTACTTCTTTAGTTTGCCAGAAATTAATATGGAATTTGCTTATCACCTGGAGGGAAAAGCATTATGCTGCTGGGATAAAAGGCTCCAGAGATACTGCAGGAGGACTAGGTGTTTTTAGGCACTTGTAACATTCAGTCTGTGAAAACAGTCCCTTATCCAAGAAGGAGCAGAGGTCTCCTCTGATAAGATGTGGCAGCCAGCCTCGAGAATATGCAACAAAACCAACCAAACATCTTTCACCCATCCACCAGAAGGAAAGTCATCTGCCTCAGGCCAATATACTCCAATACCATGTGTACTGTTAGGGGTCAGATGCCAGAACACATATCTAGCAATAATTCCTCTACACTGGAGTAACTGTATATAGAGGTGGAAGGCAGGAGACTGAGAATCATCTACATTAGTGTGCTAGCTCAGATTAAAAGGGTATGCTTTTGAAGTTGGCTTTGAATTTGCCTCCATGTATGATTTGTTTTGTATCATCAAGCAGTGTCAAACCACAAAAACAAGATTCCTCACAAAGATGCATTCCCAGAACACCCCAGCATACTGCAGCCTCAGGCAGACATCAGTCCAGAGGAACAGACCATAGCACAAACAAAGTGTGTGTAGCACCAAGTACTTTATAGTAAAGAGATTTGCTTGTCTACTGTATTTTCTAAATTAGAAATTGTCAGGATGACAATCTGATCCCATGAGCATATCCCTTCTGCATATCTCTTACCAGAGCTATATCTAGAGCCTTTGAAGTGAGAGAAAATGAGAAGAGAAAATGAAAGCCACCTAATCTTGAAGTCAAATTTGCCCTCCACATAACTCTGCTACTATTGTCAAGGATAGGAAAAGTTATTGCCAATCAACAATGTAAGTCTATTAGTTAAAACAACTATTTATCCTTCAATCTCCCAAGGGGACATTCCCCTCATCTATCTCTGTATTCAGCTACAGCTGTGTTCTCAAATGCCAGAGCCCAACCAATGAATTTGTCTTTTCTTACACAAAGGATACCACACTTGACAGAAACCTCCAGCTGAATTGAGCTTCTGCCACAGATTAGCAGCAAAGAGTGATACATTGGTCATTCAGCCAGGTTTAAGTCTTGTGAAGAATGCTTCTGGGATGAACCGTTCAGGTATGTATGACAGGTGCTGCATTACCTCTCCTACTAGTTAATGCTTGTTTAGATTACAGAAACAGCAGAAGCTTCCCCCAGCATTTCCAGTTCAACACACAAGTTCTCAACTTGCATTCTTTTTAGTGCAACTATAATGCATGGAGAAAAAACACAACCCAGCAGCACACCTGCTGACTTCAAATCCCTGTATAAGCAGGGCATTTGCACAAGCTGTTATGTATGGGTGAGTATGTTAATGCCTGTAAAAGCCATTTTTAGTAGCAGTAATTTTGTAATCTACCTGTAATACCTAACATATAGGATGGTGAGGAAATTCACACTTAAGGTGTTTTGAGTAACAGACATCAACACAAAGGTTTCATGATAACCTTACCCTGTGCATCATTGAGGAGTTCTAAGATGCCAAATCCTATGGAAGTACAAAGGAAGAAATAATACCTTCTTGCAACTACTGAGTGCAGTTGATAGAGTTCCTCCATTTCTAAGCCATGCCTTCAAGGCAAAGTCAGTGTTACAATTCATGCAAGTGAACTGGTTTAGAAGAAGAAACTACAAAGACATATTTCATTTCTAAAACTAAACCCAGTCATAGACCAACCCCAAATTGCAGCAGTCCCTAACTCTGGATAGGACAGCTATCCAAGACCAAACAGCTTCTTCACTTTAAGAGAACTGGCAGGGAGGTTGTGAGCTAGGCCTCTTCATGACAGACCGAAAGCAGCAGATCAGAGTATAGTCCATGTTTTCTTTCATCTCCACACTTACACAGAATCACAGAACTGTTTGGATTGGAAAAGACCTTGAAGATCATCAATGTCCAATTGTTAATCCAGCACTCTGATCCTCAAATGCTACATCTACATATCTTTTAAATACCTCTAGAGATGGTAGCACAGCCACTTCCCTGGGCAGCCTGTTCCAATGATGACAACCCTTTCAGTTAAGAAATTTGCCTAATATCCAATCCAAACCTTCACTGGTTTGGATTGAGACCACCTTGAGGCCATTCTCTCTTGTCCTGTAACTTGGGAAGAGAGATCAACCCCCACCCATGTACAACCTCCTTTCATGCACCTGTAGAGAACAAAGTCTTCCCCTCAGCCTCCTTTTCTCCAGACTAAACCACTCCCATTCCCTCAGTGACTCCTCACAAGACTTGTGCCCCAGACCCTTCACCAGCTAAGGCTAATAAATACATCATTTGTAAAGGTTCATATAAACTGATATAAACTTTCAATTCAAGTAAGAAAGCAGCAGTACGAAAGGACACAGAGGTTTTAGTATTTATTGCTAATTATTCATTCATACAATTTTTCAGGACTATTTCAACTAAGGCAAATTGAACAGTGCTTACATGAACATTACTTTCATTTGCTGTAGCATAATATACACACAATCACATCAAATAAGCTTCAAATACACAGCCTCATTTTATCGTTGTCCAACTCTGTTCCTCAGTGCTTTCAAAGTTTTCTTCATGATTGGTCCAATTTCTTCAATAGCAACAAAACAAAGAGACCAGTCAGGGTTACAGCTATGAGCAACTTAAAATGGTATTAATATGATATTAAGCATATAATAGTAGGCAGCAGGTTAATATAATTAAATTGATTATCTTAGGAAATGCCACTTACTTTTGGTAGGCATTTTTCCATCTTGAATCATGACACCTGAGCTAGAACATCTAATGTTGCCAGCAGGGATCAGATTTGATAATGTATTATTTTTGTCTCTCATTTCTGGAATCCCTGTTCTTTAAAAACAAGCAAGTAAGAAAAAACCAAGCTACTATTTGCTCTGGCTCATTTTGGAAAAAAACACCAAACCCAACAGCCAGATTGGACACATTTAAAAATTGTATACATTTCCAAGTCATAGGATAATTCAGGTTAGAAGGCATCACAGATGATCATCTTTTCCATTTTATATTTTGAACAAATATTACATTTATAAGATTTCATGTCTCTTATTAGTCTTTAAAATTAAATTATCAGAGTTTGTGACAAGTCAAAATGGTCAGTAATACCACTGTGATTCATAATGCCCTGTGCTCTAGTTTGCACCTTGTGTTTATTTCTCTCTTTGAACTCAGCTGAACCGCTAACTAGCTCATACAAATAAAATGAGGGCAAATGTTTAAAAATCAAAACCTCAGCAACTGATTAGCAAAAGGGACAATATCTAACTAAACATCATGTTAGAATCCTCAATCAAGACAAGGACTGAGGCAGATACATAGACATGAGCTGATGCCTCCTGCTAAAGACCATTAACCCAACACAGCAGTAAAGTGTCAGCACAACGTCACCAGTGTGACCAGCCCTGTACTGCTCTGAGGATTCTGCCAGTGCTCAGCAGCACTGGGTGCTCAGTGAGAACAGCAGCCTGCTGAGGCTCTGCATGTCTGCCACTGAATGTTTCAGCTCCTGCACAACCAGACTCTTAGGTGAGAATTTTAGCTGTGCAAATTCTGCAGCTTAAAAAACCAACAGGTCAAAGCAGTGAAGTTAAACTGATTGTGCCTAACAAATCCTTTGTTTCTCAAGAAGGCAAAGCAATGACCCTCTTAGAGTGTCTTTCACACAACACCAGTTCTTCCTGATTTATCATGTCTGAGAACAAAAAAATCATGCAAGGCTTGGTCTACATCATTCAGCTACTGGTCCAGAGATTACTGGAGCACAAAGGACACATGTACTTGTATGCTACTGTGCTTGAAGCACCTAAACTGGAAAGGCAGGTCTGTCACAATACAGAATCAACCTCCCTCCCACAGAGCAGCTGAAAGCAAAAGCACAACTCAAAATGCCTTAAGCTACTGCCTTGGTGAGGGACTATCTTTTCATTGGAAATAGCAACAGTATGGAAAGAACCTTCCAAATCTCACCAGCTAAAAGCACAGTTATGAAAATTTATCTAGTGTAAAAACTGAGTTTAAGAAAATTCTTATATCCAGGCTGCCCTTCTGACCACATATAACCACCTAGAGCAGCAAGGCTGTTCGACTAAGCTTCTGAAATTCCGGGGGGAAAAAACAAGTATTAAAGGTTCCTGAGGTACATTGTGGTCAGCTGTATCACACCAGGCAGCTGACTGGGATTTTATCAAATCAGGAGAACATGTGAGGCTACTAGGCAGGTTTATAGACCCAAAACAGCAACAATGGAATTGCCCTAGGATGCCAAGCAGCTTTAGTGTAGTCTGGAGAAAAAAAAACCAGCATCCACTTACACTCTAGCTGGGAGGGTGAATTCACTGGCACTTTGGAAAAACTTGCAAATGACAATAAACACGTGGCAGAGGAGTACACAAGACTTAAAAGGCAAGTTTGTTTCTAGCAACTAGCCACTTAAATAAAAGGAAAGTAAACGGAGAACTTTAGAATTATTTTGCAAGCACGATTTTGAACTGACAAAGACACAAACTCAAATTAAAAGCATGGTACATAGCACTTACTTGTACTTCCCTGTGGGATGAAGCTGGATGACAGGTCCTGCTGTCCCATGGATTTCTTGCTGTCGGCGAATGTCCCGGGGTGGTTTTGCTGCACCAGTCACATAAGCCATTTTTACTTGCCTGCCTAATATAGAAGCAAGGAGCAGAGAATACATGACTTTTCATGTCCTTTATATCCAAAGCTCTTTGCATTGCTTCTTACAATCCTTAGTCTAACCAGTAAGGCAAGACTTGTCTAATGCATAATATTTGCAGGATACACCACTGTATTGTATTAATGCATGCATTCCTTTTCTAAGGAAATTTTAATTTAAGAGTAACAGTGTTTGCTCTTGATGATTTCTCCTGGAAGCACAGCATTAGTACTCACTGGAAACAAATCACTCAACCAAATATACTGTCAAGCAGAAGAGAGTGGGTTTTGTAAGTGGAAGAGCTAACCAGAGATTTTACCTTTTGGTTTCTCAGACTGAGATGAAAGAATATTTTTTGTAAGGATCTTCAGTTTTTCTTCTCTCTGATTAAACAGTCTCAAGTACATTTCACGCCAAGACTCATATTCCAGAAGGCTCTCATTTTTGAAGTCTCTTTGGCAGTGTTTCTTCCACAAGTGGTCAGTCTCTTTTATAAACATCTAATTTGAACACAAGATATCTTAAATCAGAGATTTAAAAACAACATTTTCAAGAGTACCTGTTACCTGAGCCAACAGACATAACCCAAACCTTTGGTGGCAGAAGGTACAGAGCAAATCCCACCACATGTGCTGACACAGGCACCCACACCGTGGCAACACCATGCAGGGACACTGACTACAGCCTGGAAATCACACAGCTTCAGGCAGCAGAGCTGGAGTCAGTGAGCCATGCTTACAGGTAGACTTGTGCTTGCAGCTCTCAGCTTGAAGCACACAGAGAACAGGCCAACTTGCCCTACAAAGGACTGCACACTCAGAACATCAATGTCCAAAGTGCATCATGGAGCTCAAGCCCTGACAGGGTAGATAAGAAATCTACCACATACATGAAAATCTCACCTTAGCTGTTTCCTGACTGATATGCTTTGCACACTTAATAGTTTGTAACTTGAAAACAGTTGGTTCTGATTTTCCCAGCTATTTCAGTGGTAAATATTATGGTAATCTTTTTTTCTTTCTTATTTTTAGAAACAGAAATACTCTTCTATACACACTGTCTTTCACTAAGTTATCAGTAGTAATTCTCCTGAATGTTTTAAATTCTACACTTGAGAAACAGAGACTTGATAATGTCAGCTGAATTCAAAGAAATTAGTATGCAAGACAGAAAACCAGTGCAACCCGTGGAGTTGTGGAACTCTGTGGTTCTCCAAATTTAACAAGGCAGAATTTACCAGATTACATTTCTCTATTCGAAACAACTGCTCTGGTGTGCAACGTGTTAGCACAGGCTCAAGAATTTCAAAGGGCACACCTCCTGCTTCTTGTAGCACTACAAAAGAGGACAGTACTTTCAGTATCTTGCTTATTTTACTCAATGGGTAACCCCACTCAGACAATTTAAAAATAAAAACACAAGTTAATTTTAGCAAGCACTAACACAACATCCTATGTCATAAATATAAAAATATTTATAAATCAGCAGTTATACTTGAGGATGGATAAAGCATCTTTGAATAGTCATTGCCCCATCTTTACTGATGCACATCACTTCCTCCTCTGCCTATGCAAGGAAGAAAAGAATGTCTTGATCACAACAAACATGGGGGGAGTGGCAGAATTTTTGGTTTATAATTTATAGCACATAATTTTGAAGTAAACTTGGACCTTTAAAAATGGTAAGCTTTCAAAACAAAGCTACATTTTAGCCCAGCCATCAATCCATTTCTGCAAGTGCCTTTCAACCTGCTCCAAGTCACCATTTGTAGGGAGGGACAATATATTTTAGTAGGCCAGTTGCTGGCATGGAGAAAAAAAATCTCATACCCTTAGAGTGACAAGTGCTACAAATCCCCTGAGTACTCACACTCGATGTTGTTGTGAAGCACACGGACACACTGCTCATACAGCGTAAGCATCTTGGAAAGGCAGACTGCCTTAGAGCCAGAGTAAACCTGCATTTTAGAGTTCAGTCTCTGTCCTGTGAATTCAACTACCTCACTGACTTGCTGGGGAGCTTCTACAACAGGTGCAACGGAAGCTGCAAGCAAAACATCAGGCAGGTTTCACAATGCTTTAAACAGTCAGCTTTGAGATAAACATACATTACTCTTTCTTGAAATTGGAAGTACTGCTTTACATGACTCCTCACAAGACTTCATTGTAAATTGCAGAAGTCCATTCACCATCATTAACACCAAGACAACATGTACACTGCAAGTGAGCTGCACCAACTCAAACCAGTCTTGCATTATTTATCTCCAGTCTACATGAGCTGTAGTCACACCTCAATTACTCTGTTACCCATCTACAGCACCTTACTAATCCTCCTGAGTTATCTTACAAAAGCCAGAAGCTGCAATGGCAGCAATGTTTCAAGATCCCAGTGGTATGAAACCACTGAAACATCAGAAGAGCTGCTAGGGGAACCACTGACACTTTATGTCACCTACCTATAAAGATGCTAGTGGTCCCTATGCCAAAGCTAGACCTAGCGCTCCATATATTTGTTTTACCTAAGATAATTTCTGCTAAGGCTTTGCCTCCTCTAACACAGGAGTAAAGATAAATGGAGCCTGTAGAACTGCCACTTGATTTATGCCTTCTCTACATCCATGGTAACCTTCCTCAGTATTCCTTTACTCAGCAAGCCTTAAGAAGGAAGGCTTTATAACTCCCTTCAGCTTCAGCATGGTTTCTACAGCTGAGAAAGTGAAAGCAAGGCCCTGCTTTGCCATGGACTGATGAGGTAATACAGCTTATTGGAAAAGGGGATAAAACATTTCTACACAGAGCAGTAAAAATCTGCACTACTTCACATTTATCAGCCTTGTGTCTCACTTACCTGTAAAGTCTGCAGCACAAGGGGGAGATGATTGTAAGATGCCTGGCAGAGTTTTTGGTAGTGGAGTATTAAGAAGCTCTTGGAGAGATGCCACCTTGGCCTGTGCACAGTCAAGGAAACATTGCTTCAGCATTATAAATTTGGGGTTAACAAGGCTTAAAATAAGCTACAGTAAATCCCCAAACCTTTATGCAAATCCCAAAATTATCTAGGATAACTAGAATTCTTGCTTTTGTACACTAAAATTTACTCACGGGATTACTTTTCAGTATATCCTTTCATACTCCACTTACCAAGACTATACCACAAAAAGAACTTAGTGGGACATCTGCAATTAGCACATAGAAAGATTAAGGAACAGAGTAGTTATGTAGAGCTAAAAGGCTTTCAGATAAACCACTACTGAGGCTTGCAGTGAATGAGGCAAAACTGCAAAATGACAAAAGCATAATTCTATACAACAAGAAACAGCTTTATACTTGGTCCTATCAAGTCTCCTAGATCATGCTCAATAAGCCATTTAGCCTAAAATGTTCACAGCTAATCCCCTAAGAAGGAATTTAAAGATGCAGCAGCCTGTTAAGGATGAGTCCCTACAAAGGGATCATGTGTAACATCTAAATTGGGTCTCAGGTGTCCTCCAATTGCAAGTCACTTATAGCCCAAAACTTGTGTCCCCTGTACTTCATTTTAGAATCTATAGTAACTTTTCATAACTGCTTGAATATCTGAGTTTTTTTCCTCAAACAGTTTATGTTAGAGGATCATACATAGGCGTCTATATTAATATTTCCTCATCTGGGACAGAAGATACCACATTCAGATTGCATATCTTCTATAATAAAAAAATCCTAAAGCTTTCATATCACAGTGAAGATATAAATCTGAAGATAACTCTAATTTTCAGTGCACAAAAGGTCTTCATTTAAAAGGTTTAATTAATACATATTTTTGCATACATATTTGCTCAGAGGAGCTACTTAAGCTTTTTGCATTTCAAGGGACTAGGACAGCTCAGATTATGAATATGTATAAAGTAGTTTTATATGCAATACTGTGGTTTACTTCAATGCATTTAAAGAAGGTTCACTTCCACTGCAAACCTTAACATTCACTATTAAAGGACCACAGCATCTGACAAAAGGACTGTTCTATACACAAAGAGCTGCAGCAGCCACAAACCAGGATGGTCAAGAAAGAAAGAAGGTGGACATCTTTCCAAAGGTAACTGCCTTTGCATTTTGCAAGCCAAATGCAGATTAGTTGGTAAGGATCAAACACTATTGAAATATTGGAAATAATGCAAGCAATTAAATTGTGAACTGTATCTTTTTCTTCTTCCCCAATTATTGTAATTATTGGCAATTGCAATGCAGCTGATATATCAGTCATGCAATCTGTTCCTTAAAACAAATATAGATAAATTTTACTGAAATTAAAAGTCCAAAGTACTTGTTTGTCTGCAGTTTATCTGCTGTTATCCCAACCCTGTAGTGGTTTACCTTTTTACTGGGAGTTTCTGATTGAACACTCTCACATTTTTTTACACCTTCAACTCCCTCTTTTGCCTGAGAAGGTTCTGAATTCCTTTGTGGTAATGAGCTGTTCTTCTGTTCACTGCACTTTTTTGGCTGTGCACCTGTAGAACAAGCCTTCCTCTTTCTTTTGTTGGTAACCTCATCATAAGTAAGGTAAGATTCAAAAGACATAGTAGGGGGTTCAAATTCCTCATCACTAGATGATTTGGCCTGGTCTTCTATGACAAGATTTAGTTTTGGTTTCTTCACACGTTTAGGATTTCTCTGTTTGGAAGCATCCTGACTCGGCTTTTCCTTCGGGAGCAATAAACCTTCATTGGCTGCAGAGGAAAGCTGCTTTTCTGAAACTTTCTTGCTCTCTGTGGAGGTGCTGTCTTTGAACTCACTTTCTTTAGCCTGAGAATGGGTACCCTGGGAAGCATGCCTAGAACCACTGCTGCTACATTCTTTATTATCACATTCTTTTGGAGACTCAGAACTTGTACTTTGATGGGTCTTTTCACTACAAATACGCTCCTTATTCAGCTTTGTAGAAACAGGAGCACTACTGGAACTTCTAAAGGCCAGTACAGATGTTTCAGCCTTCTCTGAAGGCTTAATCTCCTTGGAAACAGAAGATTTTGTCTCACATTTTTCTTTTTCATCATTTTTTCTTCCTCTGTGAGCACTGCAGCAATAAAAAACCAATTACATCCCATTCTGCAGCTGACGTTAAATTCTTAAACAATGTTTTTTTATTAGTAAAACTAAAAGCATAAAATCACACCATGTGTCATAGTTTCACAAAACCCAGAAATTTGTTCTGCACTGTGTTCTTATTCATCCATTATCAGTAGAGAATCACAGAGCTCCTGGGTCCAGCACTGCTAAGTACTGCAAGAATTGATAGCAAAACAAGTGGGGGAGTAGGGACTTAACTTTGAGTAAAAAAACACACCTGGCAGTACTATCTGCTTATAACATGCTGGATACCACTTTTTGCAAAGTTTCTCTGCATGCTTTATAACAAAGACATGGTGTTTGAAATAACTATGAGGCAGAAAAATTTACAGCATGTTCTGTAGGTGACACAGATCAACAGGTCAGCCTTTGTGATTTGCTTATCACAGGTTCTGGTATTTTTTTTTCCTGTTGTTTGAACAACTTCAGATTTAAAATGCACTATTTATTCAAACTATTCCCTTGGCTTTCCACTCTCAACTGTCTGGAACTGTTGGAACTCTGCAGAACATCTAAGGCACAGCAGGTCTGGCCATGGCAGCGGTGGCTGCTTCAGTCTCAGAAGAAACTGCATCTCTCACTGTGTCTCCTCCAATGCTGGAAGGCCCTCTCAGTCCACAAGAACATTACAAGAAAAACCTCTATACAACCAAATCACTGGAGAGCTGCCTCATGTAACCACCATCTCTGGGAAGAAGGAGCAAGTTTCCCAATTTCCTGAAGTGCAGAGCAGTGTCCATCATGGTTTAGTCTTGTCTGCACCAGGTGGGACCTAAGAACTTGTGCCACAGGCAGCTGAAGTCAGAGTGCCCACTGGCTAGTTGACCAATAATGCTCTGATTGTCTTCCTCATATTTCATAACTGCATTCTCATTTCTTGCATTCAATTCACATTCCAATTCAATGTACATTTGCCTTTCCAGACACCTTCCTAAGTTTCCCATCTGAGTTTTAAAATTACACTACAGTATAATTAACTTTTAGGAAAAAAGTTCACACCTACCTTTTACTTTTTGGAGAAATAAGTTTGTCCCATTGTTTTAACAGACTTTTAGCTACATTCCCAGCAGTGGCATGCTTCCTAAAACTGTTCACTGTTTTGTCTATGCCAGTTTCCTGTTGATGATAGTGCAAGAAAGATGGGCAGAATAAATCAGAACCCTCATTCCAAAGAAAACCTCCCCTAAAACTGCTACAAACAGTATTAGCCTAGAATTCAGGGCAGCCAAAGAATAAATGCACTCTTTATAGTGCAAACGGAACTGAAGGAAATAGTAATTTATAACCAAATATGGGGAACAAAATGCAGCCTTAATTCATAAAACTAAAATAAGTAATCTTCCTCTATTAAATATACCTATTTCAGGAATTTCACTTCTTTCAAATGTTTAAGCCCACAAAATGCATCAATTCAAATTTCCTTTAGGCTTATGAAGTACATTTTAGTGTATTAGAGAGCATATTTGTTGGGCACAGTGTAATACAAAATACCTCTCAACCAGTAGTACAGGGTTGAGGGGTCAGAGCAGGAGAGTTATTTTCATAGTACCATTGTGTCTTCAAACTCACTTTAGTGTGTATCTTGCAGACTTTGAGTGTTTATAGAATCATAGGTGTGATTTTAATCCTGTATTATCAGCAAGCATCTCTGATTCACAAACTCTCACTTTTCAGATGCACACAAAATATGGGATTCAGTAGGTTCACTGCAACCTGTGAATGCTCTTGCTAACTAGTGAAATTATACTCCTGTGAAGTCTGAGCTATACACGCTACTCCCACATAATCAGCTCAGCCTCTAGAAAGTGCTGCCTTAAATTCACTTCAAGTATATTTAGCTTATATATAATTTGAGCAACCTGATTTGGTAAGTCAGTTATTGCAAACAGATGGAAGAAATCTGGTGGGACTACTTCATAAAGCTATTTATGTTCTTCAAATGCATTACAGATATGTGGAGCCCTCAGCTGTAAGACATCACTTTCCTCTATGTGACTTGAAGGCTTCCATCAAAGTCTGTCCTGTTATAAAACATGCAAAATTGCTGGGAACATGAATCATCTGCAAAAACCCTTTGTCATTTGAAACAACTAACTGCACTATGAGATTATGTATTTTTTACTGGAAAACAAAATAAATATTGTTTTGTTCCAGTAGAAGTCTGACTGTGTCCAGGCAGGCAAATGCTTTTACCTGAATAGGCCATGCAAATATCTTGGCAACTATATTTTTCATCTTACTCTTCAAAGATTTTTCTTCATTTCAAAACACAGACACATTGGTTATAAAAACAAGAAGCTTCACAGACCAGGGTGAGAATACCTAATATAGAATTTGATAGGATGCAGCTTGGATGAGGATAAAAGTCACAGGAATAATTATTTGTGATTCCTGCTCTTTAAATTCAAGAAATCAACTTCGAGCTGCTAATGAAAGATGGAAGAGTTAGACAATTGACCTAAAGAATGGTTCATCCATATTTGCTTCAAGCATTGATTGAAGGCAGTTTTACAGTGAAAAGAAACCAACTTGATTAGCAAAGGGTCCTCTACATGCTCAGTTCCCTGCTCAGTGCTATCACTGTTGACATAATTCTGCATTTATCAAGTTGGATGAGCAGCTTTTGGAAAATTAATCTAACCAAATAGGATATAAAGTAAAAATTACAAAATGCAACATGTTCACCACTTCTACAATTGCACATTCCTGACATTTACATAATTCACTATAGAAGAGTTTAATGTATTATTACTGAGCACTTACCACTAAAATATCCGGTGATAAATCCAAACCTTGTAGTACCTTAAGTGTTTTTATAATCTGGAAGGAAAAATGAGATTTATTGTTTTAAACAAATACTTGGAAATCCTATTCTTTTCTTCTCATCCTCATCCACATATTTAATCCCAAAATACACAATAGTCTTAAAAGGAACATCCAGTAACTCCTGGAAAGCATAAGCACTTCTTGACTGCACATCAGGGCAGTGTTTGTTTTGCAGTCTGTGCTGTGAACCAGTACAGCCCTGCCAACCCCTCCATTTCAGTAACACCAGAAAATCCAGGAGATAGTTTGAATTTACTGCTACAGAGATTACAGTAAAAATCAATAAAACAATAACACAGGACATATATATATATATGCCTCCTCATCCTGTAGCAGTGGCCCTCATTTGCCACAGAGCCAATAGAAAAGCTGCATTATGCAAAGCCACCATACAAAAATCAGCAAGTCACACTAGTCCATCAATCCAGGCCAAGAAAGGACAAGAGAGCTGGTGTGAGCCCAGACTGCACCCAATAAGGTTTTGAAAACATAACTGCAATTTGTATTTTAACAAAACAAGCTCGAGCTAGAACAACTGTTTTCTTTTGCACTGTCAAAGCTTACACCTGTTACAAAACTCAACACTTCCATTAAAGCAGGAAAGATTTTTTTCACATGCAAAATGCCCACCCATCTTTCTATCAGAAGTGTTTTAATACCAAAAAGTCTCATTTATAAGCAGAGTATAAATTTAAACAGCAACATAACCCAATTTCTTTGGTAATAGGTATATAGCACCCCAGAGTCTTGTAGCTAACCATACACAGCCAATTTGTCTTAGCTTTCTGTCATTGTTTAAGAATGGCATTCCCTAATTCCATGTTCCCACTGAAACATTCCCAACCACACACATGATGCTATGGAGATGACAGAATTAATGTACAACTGAAACAGCAGCATTTCATAGGGCTTTCACAAAGCCTGAAACACCAGTAAAGCATTTCAGGTCATTGACACTTCTCAGTGTAACAGCAGGAACACAAAACACACTACCCAGGAATCTTCTGGCAATAGTAACAGCTGTATTAATTTAAATAACTGATGAATTCTCATTAATTGTATTAAATACTGCTTCTGAAATGGCATTGTAGGAGGTGGAAGAGGTACTAAAAATTAATAGCAAGCATGGGAAAATGTGAGACAAGCTGTAAAGGTAAGACATACACCTAGGACCAGAGGTAACAAATCAAATCTCTCCCAAAAAGTTCAGCTAGCTACAAAATGGTAGGATAACTTAAAAAAAAAAAAAAAAACCTTCCTCACAAACATTAAAA
>VZRX01005395.1:44117-83986 GCA_013398075.1 Notiomystis cincta | reverse complement strand
TTTAATGGGATCTGAGCACTTTCGGGCCCGGCAACTTTCAGCAAGGCTGTCCCATGGATTACCTAAAAAGCTTATGACAGGGAATTAGCCTTTGCTGCTGTGTGAACTGCGCTCTGCCATGGAGCTTGCCGGGACTGAGCATGTGCTTATAAGACTCCTAAGCTGAATAAGTCTCTCCTAAGAAAATCTGTGTGTTTGCAGAATTTCCAGTGAAGTTACTATAGATGTAATGAAGATAGGTACACGGAACACCTTTCACTCTTTAAAGTGAAGTGTTAAAAAACCGTGCATTCAGTCTGAACTATAACGGAATTTGAAGTAGGCAAAAGTCTGGTATTTGCACACTAGGATTGCTGCTCTTGCAAAATAGATCTTATTACAGCTTGGCACACTTTATAGCAAATTCATCAGCAGAGAAACCAAAATAGCTGATAGGGCAATACAGTAGATAGAGCACTCAGGTTGGAAATGGAAAAAGTCAATCAGGGTTCCTGATGCAGACTGTCTCTCCAGTTACCATACTCGTGTTTTTATTTTACAGAAATAATTCACTCATTTTCACAGTATGTAGAGACTTGATCAACCCTACCTTAAAACAGGCCATTCACAACTAGTTACTCTTCAGTTTTCTGGCCCTAATAGTACAACATTATTTATACAAAGTGGCATTTATGCAGAAGAAATCTTCAGAGAAATTCAGCCCTCACCAGCATTATGATTAAAGTCATTATTGAGTAGGGAAGATGAGGGTCAGATTGTCACACGGATTATATGATTGAAACTGGAATTCCCATATGTTGTTTGAAAGCCTAGTTATCAAACTACTGGATTTCCTGGGATGAGGAAGATGTTCTTGCTGCCCAGTTGTTCTGAAAGATCATGATTTCATGACAGTGAAGACAATATTTAAAATCTCAAAAGTTTTCCTAGAAGGAGAAAAATATTTTTAGCCCAGATATAGCTGAGGCATTTTTTGTATTGCTTGTCATAAGTGTCAAGAATTCCAAGTTTACTCAGTCCTTCAAAACTGCAGCCAATGCTGATTATTGTGAGGATTTTTTTGTTTGGCATTGATGTGTGACTCCCCTTAGGAAGAAGTGGGCTTCACATACACACAAATACAGCTCCAAAAATTGCTCTGACACTGCATGCTCAAGGGATATGTTGTGCTGTCAGCTCTGCTTCAAGGCTTGCAAACTCTCTTCTCACCCCTAAGGACCTCTCCATGCCCTACTGCCAGTGCTTATTGAGTTTCCAAGGAAAGACTGAAACCAGAAAGAGGAACAGGCTTTGTTTGCGCTCAGGAGAAGAGCTTGGTGACAATTTCAGGGAATGAATCGATGTGAGAGGCTTGACTGGGCAAAACTAGGCAAGGAAGTGGGGGCAAATGATCAAGTACAGGGAGAGGTCTGAGTGACCCACTGGGGCTGAGTGCTGAACACAGTACCTCAGAGCCACCTCTGAAATCAAGCCCTGTGCATTTGTTCCTAACAATGTTGTTTTTACGTTTATTCAGCATCTTAGGAAAACCACATTTCTTTTCCATCTCTTTTCTGAAAAGACTGCAGTTCCCATTGAAATTCAGTATGCTTTCACAGTTATGTGCAGTCTACATAAGGAGTTTCACCCTTCCTAAAGGCATTACTGGTGTGATTACTCAATACACTCAGATTAGTGCCTTTGAAGATATTTTTCATAACTGTTTATCATAGAGAATTGAATTTGGGCTTTGTGGTATTTGGTTGAGCATACACAAAGTGAACTGAGCAAACAAAATAGTCATGATCTAGAGCTGAGCCTGAGTTTTGTTAACATCTTTTGTTGACCAAGGTGTATCTCCACACAGCCATGGCTGTGACACTTAATTTGCACCAACAAATCAGAGCATGTTGCCCTCAAACAAAAGGCTTTCCATTTCCAGAAAGAGTGCAGTAATGATTGTGCATGGATTAGAAAAGGTGATTATAATTGCCTAAAGGCCTATCTTTGCTGACAAAAGAACTTTCCCTATTGTTGATTCTGAACCATGCACATAGAGGAAATAATAATTGGGTTTGTTCATTAGGCTGAGAACAAATCTCTTGGAATGTTTCCACTTTTTACCCCTAAAATGTTAAAACATTACTTCATGACCTGCTGCTGCTGCAGGAATTGATAGTATTATCCTTAGTCACTCATATAGACCAATTGATTTTGAAGAAAATTAAGCTTTTTTTCCCCAAGATTCACTCATACCTAAAAGGATACATCTTGAAAGGCTGAAGGTACTTTAAAAAAATGTATTATGCCTTCTTTAAAGTGACAAGACAATAAGCTGATTGCAAGGACTTCAGTCAATATAAAAATGTTTTATAGTAGTTAATTTCTATGCCATGTGAAAGGAAATTATCAGAAAGAGTGTTCTGTTTTCAAGATATGAGGGAACAATGTTGAGTATCTGAAAATTAAAAAGCATATTAAAGTTTGATTTTTAAAACTATGATTTGTATTATGTCAATTATATATATGTATGGTCTGTATTATGCAAATATATAACGGTTTTTGATCCTGGCATTACTTTTAAAAGACTTTATTGTATGCTAATTAGTGCAAAAAGAGAAAGACTACTTCCAAGACCAGCTTTTGTGCCATGCAATATCCAAGTATGCCATCTGTTGTCCTCTGATCTTGAAGACCAAGTAACTAAAGGTTTGGTGGGTCTTGTCCTAACATAGAACCAGTTTCAGAACTATGTGAGATGGCTGACTTTGTCAGTTTTAGTACACTGAGATGTTGACTCAGTCCCCACAGGATGGTTGTATCGACACTGCCCAGCTCAAAGCACATTCAGTATTTTCTGGAAATTAGAACTTAATTTTGTCTTTTCAGTAAGGATGCTTCTCCATTGTTGTTTCTATTGTTTTTTCAACAGTGAATCATATAAGGATGGTAGTACTGTTTTAGAAATGTGCTTGTTGTACCTACAAGACCTAATATTTTACAAGTTCTTAAAACTCATGGAGCACAGCGCAAAATAAATTCTTTGCATAAAAATCATTATAATTAATCCTATTAATGCAAAGCTTCAAAATCTTAAAGATAGTTGTTGATGTGATTTTATAATTAGATTGAACTGGTAAATTAAAATATATTGAGATGTATTAAGATGATGATAGATATCATCTGACGTATTAAATTAATGCTATAGTTAGTTGTATTTTTGAGGTAGTAGGAATCTACATATGAGGAAAACAAAGACACAGTAGATGGAGACTCCCTTTTAACAGGATATCACAAGGAAAAGATGAGGGGGGACAGGTACAAGTTACTCCTGGGGAGATTACGATTTGACACGAGGAAAATTTTTCACAATGAGAACAATCAGCCATTGAAATAATCTCCCCAGAGAAGTAAGTGGTGGATTCCCCAAGGCTGGACACTTTTTAGGATTTACCTGAAGAGGGTGCTGGGCCATCTTGTCAAGGCAATGTGACAATGCTTTTGCCAAGAAAGGTGGGACTACGTGATCCTTGGTATTCCTTCCAACCTGGTATTCCATGATTCTATGAAAATAAAGCTCTGTCCTTAATTCTTCATAGCTGTGGCCCTATTTTCCAAAGGAAAACTGGTTACCTTGTTGCTGTTGGGAGGGATGAGCCATATGTCCCTCTGCTTCACTCTCATTTCACACATTTGACTGTTGTGTTTTTTCATTCTTACCTTGTGATGTTTTGTAGCTCCACCAGCACAGCGATGCTCTTTTGTTCGAAACAAGAAGTGTTACTTTGCAGCAGTTGTTGGCAAAGCCCATCCAAGCCTGAAGGCAGCCAAATAAATCTGTATGATTAAGTGTTATACAAAGCACAGCCAAGAGAAAATCTTCCTGTTCTCAGACTTCCACTTCCCCCAATACCCTTCCCTTCCCATGCAGACACTTGCATTCTTTTTATCTCCCCCATGGGATGAAATTCTCCTGGGATGTGGAGGTTTGGCTTTATATTATTCCTGAGTTTGCCTGGCAAGGATGTGGAGGTGAACTATTCCAGTGTACAGTAAAAGCTCCAAGTTAGGATACACGCTTGAGAGACAGAAGATCAAAGTTCACATCTCTGAAGATGAGTCAGGATGTGAGCCATTATCTTTGAAAGCTGAGGCGAGTCTTTACAGAAGCAGTGACCTAACTCCACAGAACAGGATATGACTGAATCTCCCCATCAGCTGCTCTCCTTTCCTCTGCCTGGAGTTAAGCATGGAAAATCTAAGAAAGTGTAAAGTGCCAGCTTTTCCATGGTGTTTTCTGTGGGTTATTTTAGGTCACAGAATAATAATAATAATAATCATAGAATGGGTTTTGATGGGACCTTCAAAGACTAGTTCCAGCCCCTCTGCCATGGGACATCTTCTGCTAGAAAAAGTTGTTTAAAGTTCCATCCAACCTGGCCTTGAACACTTCCAGCTATGGGACATCCACAGCTTCTCTGTGTATCCTGTTCCAGTGCCTCACCACCCTCATCATAAAAAGTGCCTTCCTTATGTCCAGTCCAAACCTGTGCCCCTCTCTAACCACATGGCTTTTGCCCAGGCTCCCAGCTGGGAGCTGGGGGACCCAGTGGTTCACCCTACACTTACCTGAGACAATTATTACCTGCTGTAGTTATCTTCACCTTCCCCTCCCTTTCCTCCCCTGTGCCTGTGCGTTTGCAGGATCCAGGCTTGCCCTCCTGATTTGCAGTGGCCAGGCAGCCCAGGGAAGCTGAGCTCCCGTGGCTGGGCAGAGGCAGGGAGCAAGGCATGGAGAGGAGGGGTCATTTTAAAGAGCACCCGAGCACAGGCTCCGGTCTCTCTTGCTCCCTGTGACAGCGAAGTGCCTCACGGAAAACCAGTGAGCTGGGACTTAACAAGTGGCCTCTGATCTTTCTCACTCTTTTCCCCCACAATTCCTCTCTTTCTGTGTTTGCATTTTCCAAGGAAGAGGCATTTTCACGGACAGCTCTGGGACAGTATCTTTCTGAGGAGGGTAAGAGGTTTTTAACTCCTCGCTTTGATAGCTTTTAGAAAGTGGAATTTTAAAGCAGGGGGGTGGCTGGTTGGTTGAATGCATTGTTGTGGGACCCCAAGTGTCCTTTGGCGTGACTGCTACTTAAGCTAAGATAAAATAGGTGAAAGCAAACAATTACAGAAAACCAAATCACTTAGGGTTTTCAAAGTTCAGTAACTTGGTTTTATTAAAGGATTGTTTGATTTGTTTCACTGGGTTTGCATGTCACTTCACTTACAGTGCTTGTACACTAAGCTAGCTTGTGAAATTTCTGCTGATGAAAAAGTTTCTCAAGAAAAAGCTTTGGATAGTGAGCATTTTTGAACAGAGAGCTTAAAATGTTGTATTTAAATGAGCTCTGCAATGATGCAATGAGGCAATAAACATTAAGTGCTACATGTATTAAAACTTTTAAGTTACAAGTCTCTAAAAATACTTAGAACAACAGATATGGCTGCCAAAAGACTATGCCCTCGCCAGCTTTAAAACTGTGACTATTAATATGCAAAGCTGAAACTATGTGTATAACATGCAAAGATATCCAAAAGTTTTGTTTTGCTTTTTTTCCATGCCAACAAATATACGGGAAACTTGCAACATCGTAGGTTTTTTGCAACAAAAGTTGTGTTAAACAGCCAAGTATGCTCAAACACCAGCTATACCTTCAACTGAACCTGTCTTAAAATGGCAAGCTGCTGGGAGGTTGCTATTCTGGGAGGTGACTCTGATAGGTCTCAACAGATGCAGCTGCTGGAATGCAGCGGAGCGGGGGAGCCGGGCAGCAGCTGAGCCCTGCGCTGGCACAGCGGCATATCAGGGATCACAGCTCACGTCAGCACGGGCTGACACTGACACTTGGGGCACACATGGCCCTCTCCCTCGCCTGGTGTGCACATGGTCGTCACCCAGCAGCAGCAGCAAAAACCTGCTGGTGCTCACAGGCAGCAACCATTCCTTTCTATAATTAAATTTCCATTTTGTTACATGCTGTGTGCTTAAGGAAGAAATGATATGCTGAGATTCTAGATTAAAATATTACTGAAGTTATCTACAATAAGCCAGTCATTTGATTTATCATTAATTAGCATTTTTTCATGTTCAAGTTTTTAGGACTGCAAGGATCACAAAGAAAATTAGCATGTGTAAATTGTTTTAAAATCAGTGGATATACTGGAGATAAATGCTATGTTTGAATCTATTTGAATGCTGATCTCCACAGTTCTGTTTAAATTGTGTTATTGAAGATCAGTGCTTTCCTTCAAGTATATTTGCACGTACATATATTCGTTTGAAGTAACTCCTTTGTTACTAGGGGCTGTCTCACATGGCATTTGACAAAAAAGTGGCTCTTCTTTTCCTTGAGAGCTCGCCTAGAGCTGATCTATATAATTTAAGTATGTGTTCTAACATAAGTGTGGGACTGATTCTTACCTTCACATATGCAGAACTTGTTGAAAATAACACATCCTGATAGAGTTTGTGTGATGTTTTTTCAAATAGAAGTTACACATCTTCTCCCTAAATAGCCACAAAATCCTGAAAGTAGGATTAGAGATTTCAAATTACTGACACTGAAAAGCAATCAGAGTATGCTATGAGCAGAAAGTATTTGTGCATGTGACGCAGGAAATAGAACACTATCAGTCTATAAAATCAAAAGTTACAAAAACCCAGAAGCAGTTTGGAGCAGAACCTAAATCTAAAATCAATATGACATCATATTAAAATCCTCTTTCTCCTTATGTCTCATCTTACTTTTGCTTCTTTAAGAATTTTTCCCAGTCTTAATATTTCCTGGTCAAGTTCTGAACTCACCTGTAAATCTTTAGCAGCCCTGGAGTAAGGATGAACAAAGTTGGGGGCCCATATTTTTCCTGTGCTTCAGGCTAATGAATTCAGGTCTAGAACCTGTCTAATTTAAATAAATATATACAAAATTTTACACTTTTGCAAACCCATTTAGAGAATTTAACTTTCTGAATGTGTTGATAATAAATGAGTGTCAATTTATGATCTTGTTATTTAAAACAAAAAGGAATTACTGAATTACTTGTAGGTGTGTTCTTCACAACTGGAGTATTGATTGTTATTAATAAGCAGCCATGCTGCAACCTAGAATTTAGGAAGACAGATTATCCTGTGTGTTTGGTTTTGTGGCATTGTATGTATTGACAAAGGTTAGATTTGCTGCATAATCACATAGCTATTAAATTTCACAACTGTGGTGTTTAATTTTATTTTTAGCGAGTGCTTGGCTGTAATATTTCATTGCAGTCATGGCCCCTAAGAAGAAGAATGTGAAAAAGAATAAAGCAGATATCAGTGAAACAACTATCATTGTGGAAGATGGCCCCCTCAGTAAACTGAATGGCTTGAACGGACTCCTGGAAGGAGGAAATGGTTTCAGCTGCATCTCATCGGAGGTTTCCGACCCCTCATACTGCCCTAACCTCTTGGAAGGTCTAAGCAAAATGAGACAAGAAAATTTCCTTTGTGACTTGACCATCAGTACCAAAACCAAATCCTTCAGTGTTCATAAGGTAGTGATGGCTTCAAGCAGTGAATACTTTCACAACATCTTAAAGAAAGATCCATCCACTCAAAGAGTGGACCTCAATGATGTGTCCCCATTGGGTCTAGCTACTGTTATCACCTATGCTTACACTGGAAAACTTACTCTCTCCCTTTACACAATAGGTGGTATTATTTCCACAGCAATTTATCTACAGATTCACACCCTTACAAAGATGTGCTGTGATTTTCTAGTCCAAGAAATCAGTGTTGAGAACTGTATGTACATTGCCAATATTGCAGAAACATATGGACTAAAAGCAACCAAGGAAGCAGCACACAAATTTATTAAAGACAACTTCATTGAATTTTCAGAAACTGATCAGTTCCTGAAACTTACTTTTGATCAGATTAATGAACTCCTTGCAGATGATGACTTACAGTTGCCTTCTGAAATAGTTGCATTCCAGATTGCAATAAAATGGCTGGAATTTGACCAAAAAAGAGTAAAGTTTGCTGCCAATCTCTTAAGTAACATCCGTTTTGGTACCATCTCAGCCCAAGACCTTGTCAATTACGTTCAAACCGTGCCAAGAATGATGCAAGACGCAGACTGCCATAAGCTCCTAGTGGATGCCATGAACTATCACTTGCTTCCCTATCACCAGAATACACTTCAGTCCAGAAGAACAAGGATCCGTGGAGGTTTCAGAGTCTTGGTTACTGTTGGGGGACGCCCTGCTTTAACAGAAAAGTCTCTCAGCAGAGACATCTTATACAGAGATCCTGAAAACGGATGGAAGAAGCTAAGTGAAATGCCTGCTAAAAGTTTTAATCAGTGTGTCACAGTGATGGATGGATTTCTCTATGTGGCTGGTGGGGAAGACCAGAATGATGCCAGGAACCAAGCCAAGCATGCAGTCAGCAATTTCTGCAGGTAACTGCTATTTCTTTAAAAGGGATGGAGGGATCTATTCCACAGAAGGCAGGTAGATAGGCTAAGCTGGTTTGTGTCATGCGACATGAACCACTTGGATAAAGAGAAAGGGGACACTGTAGGGGAGGTATAGATGCTATTCTATATCAAACTTTGAATGAACAGAAATATGCAACTAGAGTTATGCAAAAAATTTCACCATGGTTACACATGCACACTGAGAAATGAGGAAAAACTAAGAAATCTTATTCCAAGTGGAGGAAATAGATAGGAACATAAATAGGAAGTCATGGGATATTCTAAGGGCACTTCTCAAATTTTCGAAAGCTTTTGGTGCCTCACAGAAAGTTTGGAAAAACACCTTTTAGCTATTGTAGTCTTCACTTTCTATGCACCATCATGCAATGTCACATGGGCAGTTGTTGTTTTTAAATAGTTTAGCCTAAAAGCTGGCAGTGCACAGTAGCTTGAAGCAAAGGCTGGGGGTGAGAAAACTTTTATCTACCTTTTATCTACTAACAGACTATGGACATGTAAATTTACACAGCCACAGTCCTACCAGTGCTTCCTTTTCTGCTCCCAGAAGGAACAGTCAGCTTCTCCTGAAGACATAAAAGTTAACAAATGAGGAACATTCTCTAGATCAATTTTACTGTGTAATCTACTTTGTCAGAAAAATATCTCACACAGAAGAGATCATGCTGTTGCTCTCTTGACCTTCTGCCTTTAAGATATTCCTCACATTGTCACAAGGAGCTGTATGCTCAGTGCACACCTTGGTTGTGGGGAGGAGGTGGGGGAATCTTCACTGTGCCCTTAACTTCGAGCATGTCAAGTCACATCAGTATGTCTGTGGACTTGCAGATGACAATGCTGAATGACAGATAACAATTAGTATTTACTTTGCCGTAGTTGTTTTCTCATGTGATTCTCTTGTCCCCTTAGCATGCAACAGAAGTGTGTGGGTCTCCTACTGTACCTCACTCAGCATCTTCAGGAGTCATAATTTGCCATTTCCTATTTCAGAGTTGCTCATTTAAATGTCAAGATCAAAGAATGTTATTTCAGATGGTGTTATTTCAGAACGGTGTTAGAAAGCACAGATCCTCTTTCCACATAAAACTTACTCCATGGGAGTGACAAGGGAAGCATATTCACCATTTAGAAAGCACTAAGAGGATGCAAGTATAAATCACCACCTAAAGTTTTTAAAAACTCTATGAGTAAATTTAGACATCTTTGCTGTGGGTGTAAATTGCAAAAAAACTTCTAAAATTTCTACTGTATCTTGAAAGTATCTCTTCCCAGTATTCTGAGATTATTGTACAAAATCAAATTACAGAAGAACCAGATTTATTTCATTTAAATAATTAAAATACAAATGTATTTTTTCTCCAATCAAAACATAAGTTTATTTGGAATTTTAACCAGGAATACTAGTTTCATTATGCTGACTTTTAATAGGCTAACTAAAATTTTAGCAACTTTGCTCTTGCAGCAGTGGCATAAGAGCACCGTATAATTTAGCAGAGCATAAATAAGACTGTTACCTTCTATTTTTTAATCCTTTCAGATACGACCCTCGTTTCAACAGCTGGATTCACTTGGCAAACATGAACCAGCGGCGCACCCACTTCAGCCTGAACGTGTTCAACGGGCTCCTCTTTGCCGTGGGGGGCCGCAACTCCGAGGGCTGCCTCTCCTCTGTCGAGTGCTACGTGCCCGCAACCAACCAGTGGCAGGTGAAGGCCCCTCTGGAGGTGCCCCGGTGCTGCCACGCCAGCGCGGTGGTGGACGGCCAGATCCTGGTCACAGGAGGTTACATCAACAGCGCTTACTCTCGCTCGGTGTGCATGTACGACCCCAGCAAAGACAGCTGGCAGGATAAGGCCAGCCTCAGCACCCCGAGGGGCTGGCACTGCGCAGTGTCCCTCCTGGAGAGGGTCTACGTCATGGGTGGGTCTCAGCTGGGGGGGCGAGCGGAGAGGGTCGATGTGCTGCCTGTGGAGCGTTACAGCCCCTACACGGGGCAGTGGAATTACGTGGCGCCACTTCAGACCGGAGTTAGCACGGCGGGCGCCTCCACCCTTAACGGGAAAATCTACTTAGTGGGTGGCTGGAATGAAATAGAGAAAAAGTACAAGAAATGCATTCAGTGCTATAACCCAGATCTCAATGAATGGACAGAGGAAGATGAGTTGCCTGAGGCCACTGTGGGAGTATCCTGTTGTACTATATCCATGCCCAACACCAAGACGAGGGAGTCCAGGGCCAGCTCAGTCTCTTCTGTCCCAGTCAGTATCTAACGACAGGTCTAACCAGCAATAAGTAAAAATGTTTACCAGCACAGCAGTATAATTAACCCTTTAAGTAGAATTTTTGTGCTTATATGGAAAAAAAAAATCATTGGCTTTGCAAATGTGCTTTTTAACAGTGCAAACTGGCCAGTTTTCATGAACTTTAGTACAGGTGGCATGAAACAGAACATTAGGGAAAAGATCAAGTTTCTTAGCAGGAAAAGAGAGTTAATCCAAAACCACAGAATCCTGACTTTGACACTGACTTACTGTACTGTCTGTGGCAAATCATTTCATTTCTTTATGCCTTGGTTTCCTTACCTGTAAAATTGAGATAAACTTGCTTCAGAAGATTGTTATGAGGCTTTTTAATACTAAGTTTTAAACACTTTCAGAACCCAAAATGAAAGTCAAATATGACTAGTAATAAATCTCAGTGTAGATCAGAAATGTGCCATGCCATCATAAAATTGATCAGTTTTGTTCTTTTTTAAGCATTTTCTATTTTCACAAACAGAAGGAAAAAAAAAGGCAAACCAAAAATACCACATGTAGCATGTGCATACTTTCCTTTTCAGGCAGTGGTATTCACAAAAAAGTCTCAAAGCATTTACTCCTTCAGAAAGTAGAAGAGTTCCTCATCTTCTGCCATGAAACCCTTTAATTCCTATATCAAATGCTGTGACCTGGCTTTCAATATCTGAATCCACAAAATACTTTAGCTCCCTTAAGCACTATGGGCCAGCCCCAAGGGGCTACTTTGGGTGCCAGATGGTTCTCCTGACTTCTGTGTATACCAAGGAGCATCACCTCATCCTCCTCCTCGTGCCAGGGAGACACTCCTCTCATTCCAGGTGGAAAAACCTGGAAGCTGAGTTCATGCCAGGAGACACCCAGGGCTAATGGCATCTGAGCATGGGGAAGATGCACAGAGCAAACTCCCCTTCTTTACCCTGGCAAGTAGCCAGTGGAGTGAGGAACCAAGATGGAATAAAGACTTCAGAATCTGCCCTTTAGAATTTGTGTGGAAAAGAGGGACTCATGGGAAAACCCCCTTAGTAGAGACAAAGAGATACCTTAACACCTTTCTTGCCAGATGTAGGCACAACAACACCAAAGTAACCTTCTCCTGGGCAAACCATTATGCATCTCCTTCTGAAGCATTCATTACAGCCCTTTCTATGGAGATTTCATTCATATTATTCCAAAGGCTATACTAATGCTCTTTGTGTTGAAGTTTTCCCAGTGAATAGAGTGGAGTCTTCACTCAACTTAGTTTACCTTCCAAGAACTTTTCTTCCTAATTTCAGCATGAAGTGGGAGAATTAAGCATGAAACCTAATCCTATTCCCATAGCCAAAGGGATATGCAAACCATCATGTCCCATGAGGATTTGATACCAAAGGACTGCTGTCAGCACAAAATGTCTACATCCTTCTTTTGGGGAGGAAAGAGGCAATACAAGGAATTAGAATGATTTAATATAACCAGAAGGGCACTCACCTTAACCAGTTCATGAGGCTTCATATTCAGTTTCCTCAGATTATCATTGACAGCTCCAGGCTTCAGTGCCAATGAGAAGCCCTGCTCTTAGCAATGCTTACGAGGCAGACAAATTTTTTATCTCATTTGCAAAAGAGGAACACTATAAAATTGTCTGTCAGGGCAGATGTTGTCGAGGCAAGCATTTTCAGGACCCAAGCTCTTTGTAGCTTTGTTAAAGCTGCATAGTGAGGATCAGCATGAGCATGACACGGTATTAGAGATGAAGTAATTCACTCTGTCGGTTGGGATTAAACTCCATGCTACTAGGTCCTGTTTTCCAGTTCTAACTTAGAGTTCACATTGCATCCCAACTACACAATTTTAAATTTCAAATTGTATTTTTGAATGCTGCATGTTATCAGAATATACTGGCACCAAAGACTTGTGGTCAGAGTAGCACTGTCGTATAATTTTGATTAATTTAATTGGCATATAGTTGTCCTGTGTCTCTGTGTAATTCAAATAATAACAAATGTGGAACAGAGTAACATTAAGTGTGAAAATTCTGTTCTTGCCCATTCCAGTCACCAAAAGCATTTCCTGAAGGAGATGTAGTTAGTTAGTTTATATAAAGTATCCATAAGGTGGTATTTTCGAATTGAAAAAACAACTATTATGGCCTTAAACAGACATTGGATGGAATTGTCATATGCAAGAGTCTCTTTTTCCCTTTAGGAATTCAGTTCTAAAATGCTATGAATAGTCAGACATTGCTGCATGCTTTCCTGTTTATGAGCTAGCACTTCATGTACATCAACAACCATCTTGGTTTTGAGTAGTAAATTATTTATGAATGATGGGCTAAGTGCAATGAAACTTCTCTCTTACTACTTAAAGGGTTAAAAACTTCGGGGGCCAAATCCTTTTCATCTTACTCACAAAAAAGGTTCCGGTGACTTCAGTGGGACTGCTGAATAAGATGTACAGGATTTTGAACTCTTGGCCAAATTCTGGCAGAACAGCAGATAAAACTGTCATACCCAGAAGGAAGACTGCTCCTCTGCCTCCAGTGCCCTTGGCCATGACAAATCCATGAAGACATGTCCTAGAACAGGAGCCAAATACCACTGGCCATGTTTTCCTTCTGTAGTACAAGTTAGATACATCTTTTAGGCCAAAAATCTTAGGCAGAGTAACAAATGGTATTGTTACCAATATAACACTTCAGATTGGCTTTACATGATTTTTTCTAAACATCTGTTTAGGCTTCAACTGCACATTGAGCCAGGATTTGGCCCTTAATATGTGACACTATTAGCTGGACTTAATATTATGTTGAATCATACTATGTACTGAGCTGTTTGTGACATTTTTATGTATGACCTTCTTTTGTTAGAACTGTGAAAATGATTTGTATGTTCTGTTTTATGGGATGGTGTTCTTTCATTGTCCAGTACTGAATATTCGATCTCTAGATGTTTAATAATGACACCTCAGTTGAACTTGAAATACTGTATATACCAAAAAGAAGTTTTAAAGTACAAGGAAGTACTGTATACAGAAATATTAAGTAGAGCATGGGACTTCCAACTGTATGAGATGCAGACTGTTAAAGCACTACAGGGATCTTCTTTAATGCTATACTAGTAGTAGGAAAAAAACTCCAAACAAAACAAATTATTATAAGCTGTTATCCTCAAAATTCTGCATAAGGTGCCCATGAATTTTATAGTTGACATCTGTGCTTCAAATTCAGATCTGAAAAATAAGCTTTCTTCAGTCTGTGAGTGAAGCAGTTTGCTAGGGTTTGTTTTCTTGTTTATTCCTGACTGTTTAGGTGCATGGGAGAGTGTGTTAGAGATTGTGAGGGAGAAACTGTTGGAAAGTTGTGCTGAAAGGAAGATGTTGTGTTTAGTTCTTAATCAAGATGAGATCATGATCATTTAATCTCTTCTTGAAGTTAACCTGCAAGATCTTCTGTAGATCAGTCAAGAGTCCAGTAAACCTGAATCCTTCAAAGAGGGAAGCAGGAAAAATTAGCATCAACCAAGCTCAATGAAGTAATGAAAAATGCTTTGTGTTGAGATTTTTAAATGGCAGTTCTTGCAGGAAAAAGGATGCAATGAATGAAATGACTGGGTAAGAACATTTATATTATCCTGAAACCTAGATTAGTTTAGTTCACAGTTTTAACTCTTACCAAACCATACTGGGTTTAGGAGCAGTTTTTCCTTAGTAGCAGCTGGGCTTGGTAATTGTAGTTGCAAACCCAGCAGTCACACAAACAGTTGTATGAGCATGTTCTTGAACTTCTGCTACAGAAGTTATTCTCAAGGATTTATATTTGGAAAAATAAAATGTAAGAACTAAATGCATGAGCAGACAAACATCAATGTCTAATTAAAGCCAACACGAGGGTATTAGACTGATCCTCAGCATCACCATTCACTTACCATACCAGCACATGGCATTTTTTTGAGACTCAGTTACCCTGTAAGGATAATCTTTCCTTGGAATGGCTGTTCAGTTAAATCTTTTGTATACTCCAAAGGTTTTTTGTGCAACAAACGAGATCGGAGATGCTCTAGTCCATGGAATGGCCAAAATGGAGCCACTTAGAACCATCAGCAAACTAAGATTTTGTTCCCAGTCCTCAAGGATGTTTGAGGAAAATGTGCTGGAAAGAAGCACCTACTCCAGCACTTACCTTTCCAATGCAGCTTTGCTTGTGTTGCATAACTGAAATTGTCATCATCTTTCCGATGAAAAGCAAAGCTTAATTTTCAATTGTCTGTAACTTTAATTCTCAATTGAATTGAATTTTCAATCCATTTTAACCTTTTTAGCCAAGCTGGGAGATCTTTTTCAAAGTCTGAATTCACCTCCTCAGAGAATGCAATTGGAGCCAATAGTCCTAATATAGGTTCCTGACCTTTTTACAATGAATCTTCTCATCTTTTTTTGTCAAAGATTTGCTTTGTATAAGTACTCAAAAATATCATAGTGCACAGATTTATACTTTGACTTCTTGAAAGAGGAAGAGCTCTTGTCTCTTTTAGTTTCTCTTTTCTTATCCATAACTGAGTGACTAACAGAGCACCAAAGATGCACAAATGTGAACAGTACATAAAAGCTCAACTGTGAATCTGTAAAAATCTCATTGCTGGTGGCCACAATAAAGAGAAGGACACATTCTGAAATGCCTGCTGGATAAAAAAGGGTGAAACATCACAGAATCATAGAATATTCTGAGTTGGAAGGGACCCACAAGGATCACAGAGTCCAGCTTTTAAGTGAATGGAGATCAAACCCACAGCCTTGTTAAGAAATGAGTTGCTGGTGCTCATTTTCAAGTGTGACCCTGCACAGAGCTCTGTTCCCAGAACTCCTCTAAAGAGTGAAGGAAAATACATGCAATTCTAAACAGCTGGTGTGACAGACTTGGTTAACACCAGGTAAGTTTTGCCATGCAAAAGACATACTTGTCTCAAAGAAACTTTTCAATAACAATATAGGCAGTTAATAATCTTATGAGGAATAGGCAATTTCTGTTGGTAAGAATGGGAACACACACATTTAGATACACTGTGAAAGGAAGATGTTACTCTAGTTGCAGTCTTAGCAGTTCCTTTATTGACAAGAAAAGTTAAAAATATAACTTATTTGTATAAAGCATTTTCCTGGCTTACAAGTGTTAGATTGCTTTTACAGAAGGGTTTTATAAGTGTACACTTTAAAGATGGACTGTGATAACACAAGGGAACATATAACAACAGAAAAAATCTGTAAGTGTAATGTGAGAATGTTACTACTTAAAATTTGTAGTGCAACAAGTTGTCATTACGAGGAAAACAGCATGTTGGTATTTTTCATTGTGTGCTTTGAATAAAACTGTTGACACATGGCGCAAACAAATTATTCTTGTTTTAAAATCAGTTGGAAGCTGCGAGACTTTCTGACAAACGCCTGGTTGCAGTTGAAATATGCTTTGTTTTCTGAGCCCTGGGCTGATCCTTGCTTTCATATCAGCCAACTGGAATGTTTGTTACACCCAGGCTGTCAAACCACCTTCACAATAAGCTGCACAATGTGACACTGGAGCCACTTTTATCTTTTCCATTTTACTACAAAGACAACAATTTGCTTTTTTACAATTAATTTCACAGCCTTTTGTTGTAATCAAAATGCCTAACAAGAAGTGATGATAAATCAGATGTCTGATTAGCAACTGAACATGTTTTCATTTGGATTGTATGGGTAACAGTACCAAAAATAAAAACATCTAAATTTCAAGCAAAATAATTAGTCCAGACTCTGAAGAGCAATTAAGTTGTGCCACAGATGAGAGGGTTTGAGATGTTAAAAATTGTTCCCTATGTTTTGACACCAAAGACTTGGTTCAAAGGGTGATTCTGTAGGTCACAGCCTGAAGCTTACCTGGCCTGCAGCTGTGCAGAGATCATGACTGTGGGTTCCTAAGAGTCCATAACACACAAGGACACAGAGGCTTTATCCTCCGAAATTTTCTGCTTTATTACAGATTACCACAAAGATCGCTGCTAGCAAGTATACCAGTAGTTATTACAGCTAATATGAAGATTAATAAAGTGAATATGAATGAATATTATGTCAAGCTATTACAATTATTATCAGCAATCAATAATACAGTATCAGCCAATAGTATGGTGTCAGTCAATACCAGCATCAAGCAGTATGGTAGAACACCCAGGGACAGCAACAACCAAGCAAGCCTGTACTATTACCATTACTGCAGCTTACCACTGAAACAAACTAATTAGCCAGACTCAAGAAGAAGCCAAACCATCCCAAAGGGGAGGAACAAACTGATCCTGGAGGGGACACCCAACCATCCCCAAAAGAGGGGAAGAAAGACCCAAGCAGTAAGACAACAGACAGAGTTTCCCTTCAAAACAGATCCCTGACACAGAGGCTGCAGTCAGACAGCAATCCCACCGAGTCCAAGCCAGCATTCCCACTGAGTTCATGTGGGATTCAGATGGGAAGTTCTCAAAAGGAGACAACTGCAGTCCGTTTTATAACAGAGAGACATTAAGTGTGTGTAGGAGATTCTACTTTAAGCAGTTAATAGATGATGTTAATTTCTATTTTTCACTTCAAACAGGCTATAGATGATTCTGTTTTCAGATTTTTATAGCAATTTTATATCTCTATGTTGTTTTCCATTTTCTCAGACAGTAAATTGTCATTACAGTCTCTTGGGTCTGCACTTATTCCTGGTACCTTGGGATGCCTCTGCTTTCTAGGTCCCTGGCTGCACTTTTCAAGGATGCTCACAGTTCCCAGGCCTACTCTTCAGCCTCACAGTCCCAGGCTGCCAGACCTTTCTCTCTCATGATCTTCAACCAACAATTTCTTCTGTACAGCAGTTTTCCTCTTCTAACCAGGTTGCTCACAGCTGGGTGAGCCATGGCAGCCAGGTGGGCCTGCTGGCTCTGAACCAGGACCCCTGCACATCTGGAGCACAGCTGGGCTCCTTAGGGCACCTGAAAAGCCTCTGCATGCCTCTGGGTGTGCTTAGCTGCACCTCAAGCCTGGGGGTCAGGACTCATTTGTCTACCTGTCCCTTGTGCAGCTGCCCCAGTGCTGCAGAGGATTTCAAATGGCACTGGGTGTCCAGCTATGGCCACCAAGTGAAGCCTGGAGAAGGGGACTTATTTGGCCCTCTGGTCCCCACACTGCAGCCCAGAAGGGAATGGCTGACCTGTGTGTGTGCTGACATGTCCACTAGTCCTGGCTGCCTTGGGTAGTGATGATGACTTTGAGGAAACAAAGAGATGATTTTGCTTCAAAATTCAAGGATGGTTTTGAGGAGTCAAGCCATGAGTCTGTATTGTAAAAACTGCTAGAAAGACAGACATTGCAATTACACTATGATATAAAAGCAAAAATATTTTAAGCAAGTCTTGATAGATGCATTATTTGCCAGCATTGCTAAAGTAAACATGGATTGAAGTAGAAACTATGTGGATCCTTTATTTCTTTTATTTGCCTTGTTACTTAAGGGTTTGAGAAAACTTGTTTTTCTGTATTGCAGTTATATTTCAGAGCTTATTATGTCATCATTTTCCTTCAAAAACAGTTAAATAATATGAGTGAAATACTTACTTAGCAAAAGCTGGGTTTCTGTAAATTATCCATAATTTAGCTCTAGGTCTTCCATAGATTTATGGTGTCCATAATAGCAACTTAGACCCAGTATTTAGAGGCCTATAAATTGGTATGCTGCTTGTTTTCATAGAATGCTTATAAGATGAATGTTCCCCAAGCCCATATGGCACCACATTCTTTTTTCATTTGAAGGACACCATGTATTCTATAAGTAAAATTCCTGTGTAGCACAGGAAGTTCCACCTGAATATGAGGAAGAACTTTACTGTGCAGGTGGCCACTGGAACAGGTTGCCCAGAGAAGCTGTAGAGTATCCCTCACTCAAGGTGCTCGAGAATCATCTGGACACAATCCTGTGCCACGTGCTCTAGGATGACCCTGCTTAGGCAGGAGGTTGGACCAGATGACCTTCTGTGGTCCCTTCCAACCTGACCCATCCTGTGACTCTCTGATTCTGTAGTGATGTGAGAATAGCTAAGATGAGTAGGGTCAGAATTCTGCTGAATTTTATTACAAACAGCCAAATCGAACAGACTGCTTTTGTTCTGTGTTATTTGTGTATGGGATTATCCTAAGCCAAATGGTAAATTTGTTGAAGTTACTTCTCTAAATGAAGAGAATAAATTCAGATTAAAAGTCTTTCAGTCTGCAACTCGTGTTCTTTTCAGTGACAGCAAATCACGACTTCTCATTCTGTGTTGGGTAATGCCACCTTTTAACTACGGTACAAGTGGTGAGCAGGGAGTATCTTTGATAAGGCTGCTCTCCAAATTGTTACTCAGATAACCAGGAATGCCGTGTTGTTTTACTGAAGCTTGTCTTTCTCAGCCTGGCTTAAAGTCAGCTTGCCTTCAGTCAAGGGCACAAGGCTTGCCCAGTTTCGATCTTCAGTTCGGCACCTGATGCTCACTCATCCCGAAGGAGCATCACTCCACGCGGGATCTCGAAAGGGTTTCGCTCTCCTGAATTGTTCCGGGAAGAAGACACTGGAGGGCACCAGAGGCCGGGGATGGCGCCGGGCTCCCCGCGGGCGACAGGCAGGGACAGCCGGGGACGGGCCCTGCGACAGAGCTGGCTGTGCTGCGGCCGCGGGGACAAGGCTGTCCCGGGGGAAAGGCACAGGGAAAGCCTTCCAGTGCTTACTTCAGCCAGCAGTGCTGAAAAGGGAGGAAGAGGGGAAGAACATTCAAGGCAAGAGTTACATCATGTAAAAATGTGTATTTCAGCAGTGGTCTGCACACTTTCCCTTCTCTCATGTTCAGCTGTTGTCCATAAATATCCTGGGAGAAAAGATTTGTACCCCTGGACTGTCCCAACAGGATCATGGTGCCATGATCCTAAAAAAAGCAGAGTACAATTCAGCAAGGATGAGCTGAAAAAATTCCCGTTTGCTAAAATCAAAGGACACAACGGTGCATGAGGTTTGACAGCATTAGCATCAGGGAAACGTTTCTTGGATTCAGAATGAATTTCTGGTCACCAGAAGAGAGTACCATCCCAGCTTTCACAGGGAAAAGGACTGGGGAGGACATACATCTTTCATGGGTTTGGCTCACACCAGGGACTTGGTTTGCATGTTGCAGATACATGATCTCACCACCAACCTATTTGAAAGTTTTTCAGTCTCCTCTGTCAGAGCTGCTCCACTTTGAATACATAACTTAATATTTACCACCCTTGCAGGGTAGGGAATACATTTCTTTTCAGCTTCCCAAGCCAGTCTGCTAAATGCTGATAGCTCAGGACAAGTTCTTGCAAGAACATAGTTTGCTTTCATCCCAGTGCAGTATGAACACATTTTTTAAATTACTGACATTTAGCAGATGGGAAAAACAGTTATTTCCTATGTTGCTGGGAGAATGGTGCAGCCAACAGATTCCTGGCCCAGCTGCTGCTCTAAAGCTGTTATGCTGGTCACTGCATGCACTTGAGAGTTCAGCCAGTGAATTACGGTTTGCTATAATAAGAATATTTTGCTTTCCATTAGATCACAGTTGGTGGAACAACAGCAAATGCACTGAAGCAGTCAAAATGGCTGTGACATATCAGGGTCCCTTTGCTTCATTGCAGATGTCAAACAAGTTCTGGCAAAAGGACACCTTGGCCACATTGTCAGAAGTAACAGGCCAGCTCTTCTGCAGGAGGAACAGATGTGGCAGGTCAGGTGAACTGCAAAGCACTTAGACTGCAAAGGAATCTTAACAAAGCTGAAAAAATGAAAGCAAATATCATAAATCATGTATTAAAACTCAATACAGAGCTCTCTTAAGGTATTATGTGAGTAATAACACCCTAAGATGTTAGCAGCAGCTTGAATTCTTCTCACACCATCCTTTGAAACAAAAGACACACCTGTCTCCTGGACAGAAATTGTTGCAGGGAGTCACAGCAAAGAGACTGGTTCATGCAGCAGAAGCAGGGCAGGAGGATATGTCAGTTTGGGTCACTACCAGATCTGTTCACATGAGAAGCAGTGTTCAAAGAATTCCCATAGGATCATATCTCTTTGGAAGGGCAGACCACTTAAAAAGGCCAGATCAGTCATGCAAGTCATGAAGCTGAGGAGTTGCATGCTGCTGTGCAAGCTAAATGCTTTCATATCTGCCACTGGTTCTTTGAAGTACTGAGGACAACATAAAGTCAGGAAGCATAAATTTAGGCATCTATATATGCACGAGATATTAAACCTTCAGTTACAGGCAGTACAGTCAAAGGTACTACCAGCCAATGCAGACACATAAAGTGATTTATTCAGTCACACACAAGTCCTACTGTAGGATAACCCAAGTTACTCCTTAGGCTTTACTGACTGTATTGGTTAGAGACAAGATTCACACATAAATGTCCAGCACTGCCTGTGTGCTGGGAGTGTGTCCTGACTGGCATCCAGCCATCCCAAAAGGACATGGGTTTTCCCTTATGTTTTAAGTGCCAGAAGTCTCAAACTTCTGAACTTCTTCCAAAGACACTAACATTTAGGCAACTGAAATCAAACCACTGGTGTCCACTGATCCACTGATCTCCATAGTCAAAATATAGACAGCAAGCATGTTTTTATCTTTACCTACATGCAGGCAGGTTAAGAGCCTCCATCTTGAAGTGAATTCTACTCCAGATACTAGCTGTTTTTCTTTGCTCTTGAAAATTTTGTTGACTCAAAGTTTCATTTTGAGGCTGTTGTGTCTTTTAACTTTAGCTCTCATGCTTTGTTTCACTCACCTGAAAATATGTCCATCAACAGTTCACATTCTTAAGTCTTAACAGGCTGGTGCAGGACAAATTCATGTGCACACAGGTAGCTCAGTGTTTAGAGACTGCATTCAAACTTTCCTAACTCTGGCTTACTTGTGTTTTGCAAAAAAATCCCTGGAAGACAGCCCTGTGGCCCTCCTTCAGTATATGGGGACAAAAATTGTAGGTATGGGTAGTTATGGGTGACACAGGAATGAATGTGTTTAAGACCATCAGAAAAAAACCAGTAAAATGAGTTCAAAGGAATGGTCAGTGTTAATAACCAAGGACATGTATGGAAGGAGTCAGACTGGAAAATGCTGAGGGATGACTTGCTCGTTTATATCATGACCAGAAGGCCTCTGCAAGAAGATGGCAACAAGGATGTCACATGGGCCATGTTTCCTTCCACTGTGCCATAAGGAAGATGAGGATACCCAAACAGAGGTATCATGGAAAACAGAAAGCAAGCTTGCCAGAGTTTTATGGAGAACAAAGCTTTTGAGGATGAAATGAGGATCTGGCATTCACTGATCATCATTCAGCATTGGACTCTGGACCAAATTCTGGTCAAGATCAGCTTGGGAGTGATTGTTCCAGTTAGTTTGTTTTGAAGTTTTTCTCCCAGCCAGCATTCTTTTGTTTTTGCTCGAATGAAACACAAAACAAAACCTGCCTGTCATTCAAACTGCTCTGCTGATGACTCACTGGCCCACTCCATGGCTTTAAGCTAGCAACTAGCTCACTTGCTATCTCATTTTGCCTTCTGAAAAACAGGGTAATGAGTTACACTTTGCTGATAATGAAAAAGTGAACATGAATGGAATTGTTCCCAGAAAGGAAATGACTAAATAAATATGCATTAACAAGTGATCCTAAGACAAGAATATGCTTGTGGGAGCAACTGCATTTTCACTGAGGCCAATCTTGAATAACACCCTGCCTTACAAAAGGCTGAGAGTCACTGTGACAAAGCACAAATCGTTATCACGGTTAAGGTGATGGTGACTCTTTTCATTCAATGGTATCACAGGGATCAGCAAATGATGTGGCACATTCTTCAATTTTGTTTCCTCCTTTTGTTGTCTGTGGCTGACCTTTCTGCAGGTACAGCTTAATCCTGCTTCTCAATCTCCTTCCACAAACAACTGAGTGCCGAGCTTTAATCAGGCAACTTTGCAGGGGTGAGCGTGCTTTAGAGACATGGCTGTAAAAACTTCCAGACCCTTCAGTTTAGAAGGAACACCACTAACATTTACACATTCAGGACTGATCCAGTACAGCAATGTATTCACATTTATCTACTTGCATTACCATAAATTTTATAGACACAGGCAGGTGTGTTGACTCAGACTTTTATTGTGCTCAACAAGAAAAGGTCTGTACAGAAGCACTTGGACTGGGAGCCATGTGGTAGAAAGTAACAGGAAACAGAAATAATCAATCTGAGGCAGCAGTTTCAGTATAGCAACCACTCAACCATCATCAAGAGTTTAGCAGGCCTGAGGACTTTCAGAGAAAATGAGGTGTTTACAATGACTTTTTCAGAGAAAAGAGAGTGCTTCTTTGAAAAAGCATCAAAAGCACATGTTTGAAAATTCTCAGGTTGGAAATGGAAAATTACTAAATTGCATCATAAGCTGATCAGAGGTGGGGCTTGACCTCTATATACAGAAAGGGTTATTTTAGAAGTTGTTTCATCTGAGCAGTCACAGCACGTGGAGTTGTGGTGAGTTCCTGGGAATAATCATTTAATTCCGTGAGCAGTAAACTGGTGAAGCCTGGTTTATTTTGAACTTGTGTTTTATTTTCTTACCCACCCAACACAATAACCTCTCCTGACCCTAAAGCTCTTTATGACTTTCTCCTCACCTCAGCTGTATTTCTTCAGCATGTTTCTTCTCATGACCTCTGAATACCACCTAGGTGAAGGGTTCCCTAACACGGGGCATGTTCTGTCTGGCAGCCTGATACCCACAGTGAGTGGCCCAGCCACTGCTGGTGAGCACACACTTCAGCTTTGCCTCAAAAAATTTCCTTTCTTATGTAGAGACAGTCTTCAAAAGTCATATAGAAAATCCCGCTATTCTTCATCTCAGAGAGTCATCCTCACTAAGCAGAAAAGAGAGAAAGGCACTCTTAGTCCATGATTCATCCCATCCCAAAATAGACATCTAAATCAGGTCACTTGAATCATGGTTAAACATGCCAGCTGGTCTCCACTAACTGTAAGGACAACCAAAGGGATTATCTCAGATGAAGACATTGGTACTACAGAAGTCTACACTTAGGTGAAATGAATCCTACTCTAATTATTTTGAGCTCTGTGTCACTTCATGATGTTAAAGAATGGTGGTCTAAAAGCTTTTAGAGTGGGGCAGATAGATGGACACTGTGATCACTGAGTCTTCCTTCATCTGAATGCTAGGCTGAAAAATCAAAAAATCTTCCCAATGGGAAGAAGTGAGAAAACAAAAATATATTTGTCCGTATTTTCACAGAGAAAGATGCTACATTTTCTACCACTTTTTTGAGCCCTCTCCATCTGCTCAATAGCCCCTGTACACGTTGAGTTGTTAGAGCCAGGCACCTCAATGCTGATGTCACCACCATCTTCCCCCCAGACAAAATCAATGCACATTGACAGCAAGTACCAACAAGTTGCCCTCTTCTACAAAGGTGAAATTAGTTTACTTATCTTTTTGGTTTTTGTAAGCTTTTCCAGGAATTAATGTATATTTTTCTAGTCAGAGATAAAGGAGGTGATGAAAGACAGCAGATGAAAGAGAAGTCAGACAAAATATATTGGTTCCAACAAGATGAGAATATTTAGTTATTCTGTATTGCAAAACAGAAAAAACAACCATTAACTAGTAAAGGACCTTGTAACTTTTTCTTGCAATGCCCTCTTTTGAGGACAGCCCGAGTTTCCACATGCCTCTTTCTCCAACACTGGAGTAGCCTACAAAATCCCTATTATGAGCTAGTGTATAGATGCAGAGGTGCTCCACAACTCTGACTTGGTTTCTCCACACACAAAAAAGTCAGTTTTATGCAACTTCATTGTGAAAAGCCACCCTGAACACACAGTTGTACAATAAATGCTCATGACTTACCTCGTGAGTGAAATTCCAGGACAGCTGGGCTGGGGGCACCTCCCAGTGTGTCCAACACACCATTTTGCATACTCATCCTAGGTTGCCACATGCCCATCTCTGCAATTTTTGTGGCTGCCTGGAGAATGCTGCCTGAGGGCTCCTGCTCATGCTTGCTGCTCCAGCACTTCCATCCTGCTTGTGGCAAGCTGTGGCATGGGGCTTGGTGCTCGTGTGTGCACCATCCCAGCACAGGGAAGCAAGGATCAGAAGAATTTCACAAAGGCTCACAGAGCTCTGCTAGAGGTAGGTGTCATTGTCCCCAGATTAACAGCCACCCCCAGGCTGGGCCATCCCACATAAGGAAGCACAAGCTCCCAGAGACCACCGTGCATCCTCCTCCCTGGTCCCCTGAGAGACAGTTCTCTCCCTCCCCTCTAGCTCTGCCTCCTGTGGGCATGCATGTCCACGTGGCTGGATGGAAAACCACATCAGAGCCCCAAGCCAGATTACAGCTGTGGTTTTGTTCCCATTGGCTGAGACTTCAACTGGAGGAATTCCTTTGTTGTTCAGACCAGGCTTGTGCAAACTCAAGGGAGAAGGTAGGAATGGAGCAGGAGGGAGGCAGCACTGTATCTTTTAGCACCAATTCTGGCAAATGTTAGCTTAAAAATACAATTCCTATCCCTGAGCCAACTTCTCAGCCCTAGCAGAGCAATCCTTTTCAGCCTTCTCTCCACAAACATGGAGGGCATGTCTGCTTCTGCAACTGGGCCACACAAGTCATACAGCCCACAAAGAGAAGCTGCTGTTGGAACTGGAATGCAAATCAAAAGTGCCAGGAGAGGGGGCTTTGAAAGCGTTTGCTTCAGACAAGTAACCACGTTTTTGAAAAGCTAAACGAAGCAGTCAGCTGCCTGCACTGTATGGGAGCCTCATGGCAACCCTCAGGACACAGTATATAGAGCTTTCTGTGTTATTATTTTAATTATGTGTCAATTTAGTAGTGACTAAGCAACTTGACAAACTCTCATTCTCCCCTCTGCAAAAAGAATTAGTAGATTTGAGCTGTATCAGACCATGACACATCTGATGCTGCTCATTGACATGGGCAAGAGAGACCCAGACAAGGTGCTCTTGCTCCAAGAGGGCTCCTGAGCCAGCCTGGCCCTGTGCTGGTGAGCTCATGGAAAACGATGCTGCTGCACAGTGACCTCCCACAAATACTTTGAGGCTGCCTCCTCTCTCTGTGCACCCCCCTTCTCCACACAACTCTGAAGTGCAATTAAAAAGAAACTCAGCTGAGCTTAATTCCTGAAACTACTTTTTCTCCTGACCCTCCTCTACAAGCTGTGCTCTGTGGAGTACCAAAATTCTGTTTACATCTGCATTTTCCACCTGAAGCTTTTGGAAATAATTGATAGTGCAAAAGATTAAAACAAACCAACTCACCAGCCAGAAGAGAAAATACTTCTTTCTGTAATTATCCCTTTTTCTGGTTTAGTATTTTTCCTAGCAGTTTTGGTAGGAAAGTGGCAGAGTTGGTAGCAAATTCAGTCTGTCAGTCTAAATGAGGAATTAAAGTAATTTTAGGAATAACAGGTGCCACCTGGAAAACAAGCAGAGGACTTAAAAATAATTATGGCTAAATGTATTCATTTTTTGCATTCCAGAAGGCTCCCTTTGGTCCTTCCTGAAGATAATACATTAACATTAGGATGAAATGTTGGCGTGCTGTTCAAACTTTTCACCTGAGATTGAATAATAAGTTACAGATGCTGAGTCACTGGCCTTTTTTATTAACTCAGAGAAACAACATGACATCACTCAAGGATAGAGATCAGCCAAATTTTTCCAAAGATAAGAAATGGATGAATTTTCTGTGAAAAAAAAAAAGAAATCCTCATCTTTCTGGCTTCATTTGGTGATACATCAACAGAAAATCAAAATTAATTGATAAAAAAGATCTGCTCATTTATTTTCTTACAGATTATTTGATCCTTTTAGATGATTTCAAATAGCATCATATTGGGTCAGAAATTCCTGACTGCCAAGGACTTGGAAACCTGATTTTTCATAGTACTGCTGCCATGTATGGATGTAACTTACCATGGAGAACACCTCATATTGATTTCATATAACCATAGTATGGCCAAACAACAATACAAAGACATCCACAAATTTTAATTCTTTTCAACTCCAAGCAGCCTAAGATCTAAGGAGAGAGCAGAGATTTTAGGGGAACATAAGAACAGCTATTTAGTTCAGATGGAATTGTTCAGGTTGACAGAGGGAACAGGGAATGTGGTCTGTATTTGCTAAAATGCAGCACCTTATGGGTTTGTTATAAAACAGTGCTGTTAAACTTTCAGAAGCAAAGACTCTAGTGATGAGTCACTAATTAATGTACAGCTTGATCCAGGGGAGCTCCTCTATTTGGTCAGTGCTTGCTGAAAAGCAACTAAATATTTCTGTGTATTTTTGGCAATTACAGTTACTCTTGGTACCATCCCCACAAATAGCAATGTTCCATTTCAAAGTTGCAGTATCTACTTTTAGATCTCTCAGTATTTCAAAAGGATGAGAATATTTAAAATAAACTACATCCTTAGTGCAGTCAATCAAATATTTCCCCATCAACTAGGACAGTTTCTATCTTCTGATTCCTCTCTCGGGTTTAATTCTATTTTGGATTCTGCTACTGAGCAGCTCTGTAGGTCTTGAAGAAGTCGGTGTGCAAGTGGGACAGCTGAACAAATGCAGAAATCTGAGATGCAGAAACTTGCTTCCTTCACAAGTACAATATCCTACTCAATAGCAGCTGTTGTCTTGATTTTATAGTGGGCAAAATTATGTTCTGTTTCTTAAGGAATGATGAAATCAGGACAGAAATTAATAACTTAGTGTTTTCTGATTGGTACCATATACAAATCTGACATCAGTGTTTACAGGAAAAAGTTTCAGTGGTTCTCACCTGAAATTCTTCATTTGACTTTGCAAGACTTCCATGCAGCTGAAAATTTTCACCCTTGGTGTCACTAAGAGTGCCCATCATTAGAAAATGTTGACAAAAATAGTTGTCATTACTGAGAACAAGAAAAGACATAAAATTCACCTTCTTTTTGGAGGGGTTCAGTCACTGTTGAGAACATGACCAGGTGGGAAACATGCTGTTTCCTAGGTTGACAAGACTATAATGGGTCCCTTGGGAAGCTCTTTGGTAACTATGAATTTGATGAAGAATTTCCCATTTGGAAAGGTGAGGGTTGCATGATATGAGAAACTCCTCGAATTCCAAGGACACAACAAATAGGTGTTGGAAGTGCTGAGAGGGCCCTGCTCCTCCAGTCTGTGGAGGTTTATGAACCAAGCAGGGACTGACACTTGTGCCATCTCCACACAGAACACTGCAGCTGCTCTGCCTGGGCCAGCCTTATGCTCTTGTGAAGGCTCCAAGGCAAGGATCAGCACACAGAGCCAATGGATCAGCACAAGATACACACTTATCACAAAGAAATTATGAAAAGCACATACCAGACAGTTCTGTGCTCAGTTCATCTCAGCTTCTTCTGGAGCAGGGAATAAGCAAGTTTCATTTATCAGCATATAATGTGTTAAAGGCAATGAGAAGACAGATGGCTTAGCATCCTTCTGGCACTGACTCCCTGGGAAGGGCAGCCTGTGTCTGAGTGCAGTTCAAAGGGCTGAGGATGTGCTATGAATCAAAACCATCCTAACTTGCTGAGGAATGCATAAATGCCAACATGAGTGGTGCATACATAGGAAGCCTGCATTTTCACCTTCCCAATTTTGTGAACCTCTGGGGCTATTCACACACACCACCCAAGAAAAAGTGGCCCTGCACTGAAAGAAAATTGCTATTGCAAAGTCAATCCCTTTAATGTCATGAAATGCCAGAATTAAGGTTGCCCTTATTGTGACATCCTGTTGTGTACATATTATGATACACTTTTTAATGATCGTGCTTTTTTCAAGAGACCTCTACTTCATTCAGTACACAGGAACAGATGAGATTTCTTAATGAGATTCTAGGCAGGATTTTTATTAGCATTGATCTTCTGCACCCTCTTTTGTTTACTGAACTCACTCCCAGTACAGCTCTGAATAGCAAATTAAAAATGTAATATTTTATGTAATTATTCTCAAAGTTCAACTCTGCTGCAGCTGAGTTCTATGACTCAGTAATCCAAGACAGTAAACTAAATAATGCAGACTAAGCAAGCTGTGAAAATCTAGTTTTCAGGTCTTGTGTCCCCAGGCTGTGTGAGATAGCCATGTCCAGCTGCATTTACTGTGGCAGTACTCTTACCCTCGTTGAAAGTTCTCCACTCAACCCTAAAAGCTGACCTTTCAGAGAGAGGCATATTTCAGCTCAACTCCAGAAAATACACATTTTTTTACTCTCACTGGGCACAGTTAGACCTATGTCCTCAGGCTGACTGACTGACTGACTGCAGGATATGTTTGCACAGTACGGACTACAAAGAATATCTGAAGGTATCATGAGGAAATACAAAGCTGAAAGCTTGACATTCCCTCTGATCTATGCCACTGCATCCAATGCTTGCATGCACACACAAAAAAGAAAATAATTCCTTTCTTCAAAGGAAATCTGTCCACCTGAAGGACATATTTCTCCTTGAGTTTTGGTTAATCTGTCCACTTGAAAGTGGACCATTCCTACAGTTTTTCAGGAGACAAAACATGAGGGATACATTTGTACAACCAGAAGCACTGGGCTGAGAGCTGCCTGTAAGGCAGTGGCAACTGCAACATGGAAACCTTAACCTTTAGGCTGCCAAGAGGTCCAATCTACTATGCCAGAGAAAAAAAGCAGCACGCACCATTTATTAAAAAAAAAGTGTAAACCATAATCCATTTCAAGGTTTCAGAGGATAAACCACTAAGGAAAACCAGCAAGTACACTCTCTGTGTGGGTTAGCTCTTTCACCCACGACTTCTGAACATACCAGCTCCAGGGGAACTTCAAGAAAGATGCAGGTTGCCACATGTAGATGCCCTCCTGAGTGCCTGGCATATCCCACCCAGCCTCCAGCCACCAAGGCAGAAGGCAAGGAGGTCCAATAAGCCTCATGTTGTATCTTGAGCCCTGTGTGGATGTGCTGGCCAGCAGTTATGTCCAGGCATCTGCCCTGCTCCCCAGCACGCACGGCTGTCCGTGCTCTGGCACGAACTGCCCCTGTGCTGCCATGCACACAATACTCCCACAGACCTGCACTGCACCTGCCCAGCCAAAGCAGGGTGCCAGAGGCAACACTGAGTCACGCTATGCTCGCCCCAAGACACTGTTGCATGAGGAAGATGGGATCTTGCTGTGTTTTGTTTATAATAGAGCTGGAGCTGTACTTCCCACAGAGCTTAAAAAGTGAAAAAGAAAGCCTCAGATGACATTTCAAGGGAGGATAGCTTGGGAGGTGCCTTTTCTTTTAAACTAACCTCAGTAGAAGAATGAGGATATAATCAGATGTCAAAATTAATGATGAATCCACACATCAGATAAAACTGACCCAGTTTTGAAAGAATATCGTACTTTATTATTTTAGATTGAAAAACAGGACTGTTCAAAACTTAAGGGATTAAAACTGCCCCAACTGGAGCCAATGGAAATATTGTCTTTGACTTCAACAGAAACAGAAAATGTCCTCAGTTAATCTGGAAAAAAAATCTGAAATGCTGGAGTGATTACTAGTTGCTGCCAACCATTAACTTTCCTCTTTTTCCTCCAACTGAATTATGTCAAATCTTTCATGGGCAGTACATTTCATTGCCATTTATTTGCTGTCTTGCTTTTCTACAGATTTTTGGGGGGAAGATGGAAAGCTGATCTGTTTCCAGAATTTATGATAGGGGAATAAAATAGCTAAAAAATGAGGGGGAAGAAAAAAAAAGGAGAAAGAAAGCCTACCTTGGTTCCATGGAGCTGGCAGGAGAGATTATGTCCTGGAGAGAGCTGAGGGGTGAGCTTACAAAATATGCCAATAGTATTGACCACTCTCCCTCAGAGCAAAGCCTTGTTGCTGGTGTCTCACTGACTGATCTGTCATATTGCAGCTTTATCCACTTACACCCACTCTGTGAAAGACAAATCAATACTGACAAAGATAATGTGTATATGCAGGATGATGCTGGACTGTGCATGAACAGAATTTGGCCATTTGTTTTTCATGAGTAGTGGCACTTTACCACAAAGAACATTAACCACATTTCCATTGCTATAAAGTTCTTGTTTACTTTTTCTCCTATTCCTTTCCCTAGACCCAGATCAGTCACATCCTTTGCATTAGCTTTGTGCTCATCAGTACATTCATGCTTTGAGTCAACTCTGCATGCTATCACAAATGATTCACCTTTTTTCCAGTTTAATATTCTTCTCAATTCCTGTAATTAGAATTGGCTTGGTGCAGGGTCAGAAAACACAAGCCAGTGCATGTAAGAGGAGGTAGGCCAAGGCAGGAGGAGGACAGGGAGAAGGGCACAGAACCTCTTTATGTGGAAATGAGCTGTTAGACAATCTCAAGCCCAAACGTGTAACTTTACCTGTGCAGCTTTTCTGCAGACACTTTAATTCTTTGTTATGTGTCCTGCAGGCTTCTCCTAATAGCCACCTGCAGCCTGACAGTAATTATAGAGCCTGGCTTAAAGGATTGAGCAATAATGTGATAAGGTCAACACAAAGCACTCCAAGAGAAACCTACCTTTTCAGTATGTTTAGAGGCCTAAAATGTTGAGTAGAATCCACTGAGGTGTTTCCAAAGCACTTAGGCATCCCTTGAGAGCTGCACATGTCTGTTTAGTTGTCTTTGAGAAACTATCCCTTACCTCTCAACAACCTCCTGGCTCATTTAGAACATTTTTCTACAACAAAGGCTGAGAAACAAGTGTAGTAACACCACCAAAGACCCTGCAGCCCATGATCCATAGCTACTTCCAACAGTGGTGTTTATGCAGTGTGTGGAAGCAGCAGTGAGACAGCAGCTGGGAGCTGTTCCCTCACATAACACAGTTTCTCACTGGGAGAAAGCAGATCTATTCAGTTTATATTCCACCCAGTTCTCAGTACCTGAAGCTCTATCCAGAAATGCAAGCTGCCAAAGAAAGATAAAAATGGAATGTAAAATTATTCAAATACTTGATCTACTCAATGGAAGGCCAATGCCATCTTTCTTGATGGAGCTGGTCTATTTGCAAATTGGCATTTCAGCCTCACTAGTATTTGCTGAGCTAGCAAACAGCGTGTTTTACTCGAGATGCCTGGAACATGTTTAGGCTTATTAATAAGTTCAGACTTCTGTTACATGTAGTAATATACAGGTTTCTACTTGGGATTTTGAACAACTCTTTCATGATATAGTTAAAGGCTTTTCCTTGGTGGAGTGCCACAGAATTACATAGCTCTTATGAAAAAAAAGATCAGAGCAGACTGGAGTAATGAGAAATTTGAGAAGAACAAAGGTTTCTCAGGTGGTGATCCATGACCAAAACCTGCACACATACATATACTAAAAGGGAGGTTATAACTAGCATTAGACTGAATTGTTTTAAGTATGGAATCTTTTGGCTGTATCTGCTGTTCTTCCTTCTCACTCTGCACTGTATGCCCCCAACAGCCTGCACTGAGGGAACCTTGCAGCCTTCTCTGCCCCTTTGTACCTAGCATGGACCTGTGCAGGGCACAAACCCAACAATGCTGCCTTGGTGTTGCTATCCAACAGCCATAGCTTTGCAAAGAACCAGCTGGTAGCAGCTAATCCAACAGGCAAAACCTGGGAATCCTGGTGTCAGCGCCTTGGAGCGTGGGAGCACTGCAGGTTTGGCAAGCAGATGGTTGCTCTTTTACACAACTGTGCAAAGTACAGTTCTTGTGATAAAACATTACAGTTCATGACAGGTTATTTGGGGCAAGGGTTGCATTTCCGTGAGTCTTATCTTGATGCCTGATGCATTCTTTGGCAGAAATGGAAATTTGGACAAAGATTAAAGAAGTTACGGATGTGAACAACTGGATTAGCACATGGAGGCTGTACTGCTCTTACTGGCAGTATTAGGAGAGGTTAGAAATGTGAGGCATATAATCATTTACAGGCATAGGAGAGAAACCAGGCAGTTATTTTCTATAAATCTCAAATACTAGAACAATGGAGCCTTGGGGAATTTGGTAATGTGAAGCATTGTTTGGGTTCCAACTCTTACCTCACCTGCTCAAGTTTAACTATTTCTTCATACTTGAAGTAAAAATCTTCCTGAATGCATATGTATTATTATTATGAATATGTATATTGGAGAGCTTGAGCCAAAACAGGGATTATGAACAACTGAAACATGAACCTTGTGCAAAGCCAGGTTAGAAATACATACTCAATTATATGAAGGCGAATCACTATTTTAAAAGTTTTATTCTTACTTTATCATTATAGGTTTAGTATCAGCTGGTGAATGGCCAGGTTTGTCAGCCCTCCCAAGGCAACAAGTCTAAGAAGAGGTGAGAACACAGGAAACGCTTCCTGCTCCTCTGACCTTCTGCACAGGGAAACAAGTAGGTCACCATCCCTTTCTGAGTCTGATATCAGGGGGCTGCCGGGGGATATACACAACCCTCGGCACTCCTGACTTTCCCAACAGTCCTCTTTGGCCCAATGCTCTCCCCTCCACTTCTCAGTCACTGCTGTTTCTGTATTAAATGCCTTTCAGGGTTGTAGCCCACTAATTATGCTTAATTTCATAAGTGAGTGCTTAAAGGCTGCCATAGGGCAGGGATGCCACTAACCAGTTCCTGGCTCCTGTTAGCTACATAGATGAATGCAGTCGAATGGGAGAGAGCAGGACAAGAACCACATCTAATAAACCACTGCCCAGCTCACTGCCTGAGGGTCCCAGCTGGAAGGGGGGCACAGCAGTGGGGCACAGCATGGAGGAAAGCTGAGCATCTGCCTGCAAAGCCCTCTGCAACCCACAGACTGCCTCTCCTCACAGGCAGGCTTGTCACTCTCCACTGCCAGCATTCCTGGCAGGCTGTCACTACTGTTTCTTATGCAGTAATTCCATGGCAGACTTTATGGGAAACTGAGGCTCTTACTCAAAGAGAACTGCATCAACCCCTAGAGCCGGGGGCCTACAGGTAAGGTAAGCAATAATTATTTCAGGTATTTAAATTAAGCTTCCTGTATCCCTCACAAAGCAGCTTGACATCTCTGCTCCTCTGCTTGTCTACCTGTACACAAGATCACTTGCCAATTCTTCAGTGGTGCTGTAAGTAACAGCAACATATTACAAAGTGCTGTAGCTCTTAGTACTAGGCCAACTTTTAAAATTGTATCAATTAGTCCATCTAGAGAAATTTCACAAAAGGTATTTTCAGTATCTTGTTTGATTTCTCTTTGAAATGGAGTCTCCAAACATTTACCATTTGCCTCTGGAAGAGAGGCCTTGAGAAGTACTGATCTGGTGGAAACACCTAGGAGGCATGAATGGTGTTAACAGTAACCTTCAAAGAGTATATCATAGCAAATACTGAGTTTCTCTCTAAATGCTCTCTTCTGCCAAGATTTCTTCTTACTGTTTTGATCTGGCACTCATCTCTGTCTAAATTCTTTTAAAAAATCACCAACCAATCAATTTCATTCATAGAGACAAGGTGGATGCATTTCCAGTAATTTTCAGGTTTTCAATAGAACTTCATACTCCATATAAAATCAAATATACAATATGAAGTAGAAGAAGTGAAAACACTTTGTAATTAAAGATTTGGAGATATGGCCCTTTAAAATGCAAGAGGATTATTCCCATTTGGTTCATTGTTACCTGACCAAAAGTCTACACGATGAGCAATCTTGTAAATATTGACTACTCCCACCAGGAACTATAACCTACACTGCAGTAACAATATTGAAGGATGAAGGGAGACAACTGCAACACACAAGCTGCCAGGCAGCAAACAAATACACAAAGGGGCAGAAAAACAGATCCTGTCTTGGGAAATTTGTGGTACTTCCAGATTTGTAGATTTAACACTGTGGCAGTTTAGTATCTTGAGCCAGACCTGACCTGAAGGAATGTGGGTAAGGAAGAATCAAATTCATAGCCAGTATCTACACAGCTCTCAGATGTCTGTTTTCTCTGGCAGGGAGACTTCACTACATTAAGGCACATCAAACTACTCCCACGGTGGGAAAAGCCTGTGGCTCTAGGCTGCTGCCTGGCACAGGAATATGCCTCCAAGTGGGACCACTGAGCTCAGGCCACTTGCCCTGGCCCACCCCGAGGCAGGAGCACAAGACAGTGCAACAGCCCCTCTGCTTTTCAGTGGCCTGGGGTGTACCTGGCAGTGCAGCTCACTGGCTCTTTTATTACCCAGCCTGTAAAAAACTGAAGACTGAAAACTGATATTAAAATAGATATAAAAGCTGCTACTAATGCTTCTTACTTAGGAATTCTACTATTTTTTTCACTAAGGATCAGTACTTTATTCTCAGCTGCTAAACTTCTTTATGTAAAAACTATGCTACAGCTTGAGTGTGGTGAGAAAGATGAGACAGTTGCTAAAGAGAAATATATGATTTATTTATTCTGCTTTTTAACTATCTTTTGAATGCCCCAACCCACATTCAACTAACATTTGTGGGTTTGTAGATTCTTTTCAGAAGATGTTACAGTTAGGACTTTTTGGTGCATTGTCCTTCAAGAGGATACATGTGTACAAAAAAAGTGCACACACCTACACTCCTGCCTGTGGTGGGAATTCAAGTAACCAAGGAACTCAGTCTCTTTAAATTCAGACTTTTGTAAAGCTTAATCATCAACGAAGTCTTTGGAAGAACTTTGCACTCAGCCACTGTTTTTCTTATGTCTAAAGAAGAACTTCACTGCTTCTGATACTCACATGAACAAAGTGATGCATTAAAGACAAGAACTTGGCATGCAGAGAGCATGAGAATGTAGTCTTCAGCTTTGCTACTGAGTACCTGGCATGCTTTTATTTTATATTACACAGACACCTACTAAGAAAATACCCTGCAGGTCAGCCTATGGCAAAGATGATCTTATAATAAAGGGTCTCCATCTTAGAAGATTCTGGAAAGAAAATAAACTGGGAAATAATTTCAAAGTTCTTGCTCGCTTTGGAAGACTTTGTATCTTGTGGACATCATCAAAGAGCCTGTTTAGCACTGATCTGGACACAGTGACAGCTGAATTGGTAGGAGAGTGAGCTTCCAAGGGAACTGTTGTGGCAGGAGAAAAAGGTGAACAGGATGCAACAGGCATCAGTCACCACGCCAGACCACTCTGAGAGGGAGCAGCTCAGAATTTGCACACAGAATAATTCACACACTACAACTACAATACAACTGCTATTACTGCCAGCAGCATTCATGGCATGATTAGATAGCTCAACTCAGTCAAGGCACCATAACCATGTGCTGTGCACAGACACAGCAAGAAAATATGTGGGCTACAAAGAAATGAGGATTTCAAGTTCCTTGCAAAAGGAACATGCTAATAGAGACCAAAGTGGTGAAAAATGTGATTATATTCACTTTTTACAAACATGCGTGGAACTTTATAGACTGAAATGCACAATTCATCCTTACTGAAGTAAAAAACCCCAACCCTCAAAACCAACTGTTATCAATCAAAAAAAATCCTTAATATGCACCACTTAGACTCATGACATAATGCTACTACAGTCATTTCTACATCAGGCAACAGCAAGAGAAAGAAACTTTAAAGCAATACTGAGAAGCCCCATCAGTGTCTTTCATACACTAATTGAGAAGTTAAGTTGGAGAAGAATAAGCATGATTAGTTAGACCAGAGTGAGTCCCCATCAGTCATATTCCTCAATGCAGAGTAGGAAGAGTTTAACTGGAAGATACATCAGAAGATCCTTCACTTGAATCAGTGTCCTGACTTCCTTCTCTCCCAGAGAGATCATTTAATTCAAGTTGCTAGTCAGCAAGACTTTCTGCACCAAGAAATAGTTGACTGAGCACAGATCTCTCCAGTGCCCCATGACAAGCCTGGAGGCCTACTCACTCAAAAAGAAGCAGTTATTGCATCTGCTGCTCATGTGAGTCAGTTTGTCAACTGGACACAAGTGCACATCAAAAATTATAGACCTGGAAGCATAAAAATTTGATTTAAAAAAAAAATCTACTAAACATACCACTTCAAAACTTTGAAAGTGGATTGTTTCATTTGAAATCTTTTCATTTTACTCTGATAATAACATAATATACAGCAATGCCAGCTCAACCATCACCTTGACAAAGCTGCTTTAAAATTTTTCTCCAGATGATTCACGAAGGAAAACAAATCTTTCTTTCTTCTTTCTAATAACGGCCTCATCACAAGACATCTGCTCATTACTTATTACTTTTACTGACAGACAGTAAAAGAAAGGATTCTGTAGGAGTGGCCTCACCTATGAGTCTACATGTCTTTCATCTCTCCCAGTGGGTATATTCTCAAAGAGCCAAGCTACTCTATTTAGATTTAGTGGCAGGTGATTTGAACAGCTCTTCAGCTATACAAAACACAAAGTGAGTTGTCCTCTGGGGAGAAAGGCAGGAACATGTGCAGCAGCTCCTTGCTGTGCAGGTTGCAAGTCACACATTCTCCTCTGATCAGCCTACCAAATTACAGGTACATCAGCCTTCTCCCTCAACAATTTCCTTTGGACTGTTCAGAAAAACGAGTTAAGTCTTGAGGCTGGGGATGTGGGTACTGAGTAAAGTAATAACATCATCCAAAGTACTGCTTGTATGTTCACAGAAGCTTTTTTTCATACTGAGTGTATTGGAAGTAATTATACATGATACTCAGTGTACTGGAAATAATTATACAACATTAAGCATGTGGGCAGATACTATACAAGGGTTGTTTGTCTTGAAGTCATATTTTAGGTGATGTGCAAATGAATATTTCTGCATGTGATGCTGTCAACTTTAGAATGGCTTAGTCCTCCACTGTGGATCACCCCACACTGCCAGAACACATACACAAGGACTAGAGGGGAAAAAGCTTCAGCTGAAGGTGATGAACACTTCATAAACAGAGCTGACTTGTCAGTTATGCTAAAGATTGCAGTGTGAGAAAAGAGTTTACATCTTTATCAGTTTTACTGGTGCAGAAGGAAAATACCTTGATTTTCTGTTAAAAACAATGTATTAGCTCTATAGCTGACAAGAGTAAGCACACAGGATTGGAAATAGAGCAGATACTGGCACCAAAATAACACAAAAATTAAATACTGAGGAAGACAAGACACTGAAAATGTGCTCTTGAATTGCAGGTCAAAGAGAAGCATTAGCGGTCAGCTGAGTCTGAAGAGTACAGACTGCATAATAGCAGCCTGCAATATAATAAAACTGATCTTAATTTCAAAATTTTGTGTATGTTGCTGGAAATGTTTACAGTGCATTCTACACCAGCACACTAAAAGCAGCTGGGGTTATACAAAATACCCAGTTCTTCCAGAACAGTTTCTCAGTAACACAGGGCTCTTGCTGTCAGCCAAGTGAACCAAGAGCACGGATCCTAAACAATATAGACAGGTTGGCTCAGATTCATGACAATGTTAACTTTGATTTGCTACAGCAAGGTTTGCTCCAGACCCAGGCTCACTGCTCCAGGAGCCAGAACGGGGCTAACACAGCTCTTGGCTATCAGGTGCTACTTGTCACTGCCAGGACTCCTCAGGTCCTTTGGCTCTAACTCAAAGCTGTGGAAAAGCTGAGGCTGGATGGCAGCACGGTGGCACCAACATGGAATCCTGCTATTTTGGTGCAATTGCCCTCAAACATGCAGGGCTTTGTCCCCTTAGATCTGAAATAAAGTACAACTTGGCTTTCACATGAGGGATATGCCTCATCAGACTGCCATTGCCAAGTGCGAGACTCTTGGCCTCTTGATGTTTCAAAAATAAAAAAGGTTGTGGGATTTTTTACCTAGAAAAAAAACTTGTTTTCTTGTCTCCCAAACTAAGTTAACCAGCCATCTCCAGATTTACTATAGTACCAACAACAGCACTGCTATCAATCAGGCCAGCATGTACAATTTCATCCAAAAACATGAGTTTAAAAAAAAAAAAGCTCCTCAAAATGGCTCATTATAAATTGCTTGTAATTTTAATGATTACTGCTTGTTCTGTCAGTGCTGCCCTTTGTGTAGAAACTTATATCATTAAAATATTTTTGAGTAGTTTTGCTTTAACATTTGATATCTTCCACAAATGCATTTTAGTTTTGTTACTCTACTGTCTTGGGAGCTTTTTCTATCCTTTAGGCATCTCATACCCTGGAACCAAGACAACTAAGCAGTTCTTGTTAAGTATAGTCATTCAGTTAATGAAGTATCTAATAATACAGTTCTTCCATTAGTGGGCTATATCACTATTTAAATATCTTACTAATTCTGAAAGCCTTGGTTTATCACATACCAGCTCTGCTTGTCCCTGCCGCCTATGATGAGCTTTGTGATTGAAACAATGAGGGTCCAGGAGTAAGGAATTTCTGCTTCTCAGCAGTGCCAAACTTTCCCTTCATGTTAACGTTCAGTGCCTTTTGTCTCTTCATTAGTAAAGGCTTAGCACTAATAGGCCTTCCTTCTACTTTTTATCCAATGTAAAAAACACGCCTTGACACGCCCCCCTGGCATCCTCTTTCCTGAGACAATGCTGTTGCAATTCTCTCCAGAACAATTCCCAGGTAACAAACTCATTTTCAACATCCTCACGAGCTGGGCTTATGCTTGACGCCACCACCTGTGGGTTCCGCAGCCGGAGAGATGCTCGGGCGGCTCCATGGGGACCTCTCTGCATTTCACCCCGCCCGCTCCGAGCATCAGGTTTTCCCCCGTGCTCTGATCTCTAAAATACACTGTCCGCGCGTTGGGGCCCTCCGAGCAGGACCTTTACTTTGGCGCTCTCAGGCCCGCAGGGTCCCTTTCCAGCAGGGCCACCAGCGCGGCCACCCGTGCCCCGCGTCCTGCCGAGGGACAGACCCCCTCCCGCCGCCATGTCGCCTCACGCAGGCGAGCGGCGCCTCCTCCCGTGTGCCCGGGGCGTGGGCCGGCGTTCGCAGCAGCGGCGCTCGCGGCTCGCTGCCGGG
>VZRX01005395.1:0-43907 GCA_013398075.1 Notiomystis cincta | reverse complement strand
CGGTCGCTGCGCGGTTGGGCGCGTTGCGGGCTGCCCGGCGGGGCTTTGTTTACCTCGCGCACACGCGCGCTCGCCGCGTTCCGTTGCGCAGCACGGCTGCCCCGGTGTTACCGCGGTTCCGAAACGCCACAGCAACTTCGGGTGCTCCCGACTGGAGCCGCCTGGCACCAGTCGGTTGCCCGGGCAGCCCCTCGGGAGGTGTATTCCCGGGGCGATGATGCTCGGCAACACTCGCTCCTTCTCTGGAGTTTGTTTATATTCTCTGGATGAGTGTGAGTAAAGCATGCCTCAGTGCCTCGAGCAAGACACTGCCTGCTCGGGCTCGGGCTCGGTTTTTGGGAGGAAAGCGAGGGAAGCAGGAGCGGGGAGGGATGGGCGGCTCTGCAGTAGCAGCTCTCTCGCCGCGCACCGCGTTCCTCCTGTATCCCTGTGTGAAAGGGACCTGCCGAGCCCTGCTTCACCCCAGAGTTTCCTGAGCATTTGGTATGTGTCGGCCTGCCTTCTGAACGAGGATCAGGATGGTCTCTAGGGTCATGACTTGAACTTTTCTGCAGGTGCTTTGTGCCCGTGGACCGTCACAGGTCTTGGGTGTGTTGCTTGTAAACACCTCTGCTCGGTTGTGCCACAGCCTGATAGCACTCCACAAGGTGCAAAGACTGCCTCCTCTATTGATCAGCTCTCCAGGAGACAGGGAGCAGCTTCACATGTGCTGCACCGCGGTATTGGTGAGGTCCAGCATTGGTCACTTGGAGGTGGCACAGCTGCAGCTGCAGGGAAGTTGGAAGAGCAGAGTAGGATACGAGTAATGTGAGGACTTGGCCAGTGCATCTGTCTCGTGCACAGTTTGCTTTCTGAGCGGCAAAGGCATTTGTGAGAAAACTTTATTCAAGTAATAGCAGCTGTTCACAGTTGCTGTTTGCCAGAGGAGAATGCTGTTCACCATGTGCACCTCGAGAGAACTTGTCTCTTAAAGTCAGTTCTTCTTTAAATAACTGCTTTTATAATTCACTTAACAGCAGGGCAAGCATCAGCAGACAGAAGCTGCTTCCATGAGTGAGTGGGGGCTTGACTACTAAAATCTGTTTAATGAAAGTATGTGTAGTCTGCACCACAGGGTTTTGCAGCTAGAGTGGTGTGGACTCTGGAAGTTTAAATACACTTTTATCTACGTTTATCCTACGTTTATCCTACGTTTATCCCTGTCTGACGTTTGTGTTCCCACATGTCTTGTATGACTGAAGTTATAAGACAAAAGAGCCTCACAGTCCTGAGTCCAGGAATATAAACAGAGTCTTCCTGTTGCTCTGAGACTTAGCTTGAGAATTTTCTCATTAATCTTTAAGAGATGGTACTCCTTTTTCAATGGGTGTTAAATTTTAGTTGTCCTTGCTTTTTCAGAGCAAGATTTCACAAGATAGCTAAGGCTGATCCACTAGCAAGCTGTTTCAGCTTCCTTCCCTGTGTTCCAGGCTTGTATTTCTGCTGCCTGCCTTGTGTTGTTACTGTCCAGCTGAGTTCAAAAAGTTAACCCAACAGAAAACTCTTCTTCTGTTCAGTTTTTTAAGGTGGTTGGTTTTCCCAGCAGAGCTCCAGCTCTTTCACAGGTAGACCCAACAAGCTCTGCTCAATGTGAGGAAAGTACCAGGAGTGCATGGAGGAAAGGGTCAAGTACAACCAGCCCCTGCAGCACCCGCAGCTGATCACTTGGTAGTCTTTGATGTATGGTGAGACAGGACTCTGGGAGCCTCATTCTTCCTTTGGCCTGGGACTATACTGGAAATAATTTATGCTCAATGAACAGTAGAGTGCTATGTTAAAGAAGATTCACAGTTTTCTTCTACCACACTCCAGCATGGCAAGAGGCAAGATTTTAAGAGCAGTGTCCTTGCAGGCATGATTTTGCTAAGGAGCTGAGAGCTGTATTAGAAATGTCTGTGAACATTCAGAGAAGGTCAGGTAACCTGGTTCATTGTCTGCCTGTTCATTTTAGCAAATGCTAATAAACTCAGGTATAGCAACATAGTTCTGCCCTGTCACGCAGTTGGATATTTTTATGTATCGTAGCATTTAGGAACGCGCTAATGGACCAGGTCTGCTCTTGTGCAAACACAAAGCTGTACCTTGGTCCATAGGTCCATAACTTACTTGAGCTGTGCTGTAGATAGACTAATGCAGAGGGCAGTACATTTGTTTTCCATTTTTCCTCTCAGATGTGTAGTTGTCAGAAAGTGGCGCCACATTTATATGCAGCTTAGATGAATCAACTGACTAATTGGACAGTTTTCATAAAGTCTTCTGTGCACTTTGACATTTGTGTACAAAGTCATAGCTTGAAGGTGTTTAATGGTTTTAAAAACTTCTTGAAGATAGGAATCATGAATGAAGATGACCATTACCTCATGTAATGGTAGAGATAAAATCAGGATAAACAAAATTATTTTTGCGTTCAAGAGATGTCTCTGTGACCGCATTTAGTGAAAAATGTATTTTGTAATTTCTTTTAAGGAATGTTTATGAGAAAAAAAAACAACTTTAGTAGCACATGCTGAGTTTGTCTTTCAGGGCATATGTGTGAATACTTTAAAGATTGTTCCCCATCCAGGTGATGCCATTGTGAAAAGGAAATACTGTGTTCACTCGGGAGCGCAGATACCAGGCTTAGCTTTTCTTTGGTTTTGTTTTCACCAGGACTATCACTTTTCAGTGCGTGTTGTAAGACTCATTACAGAAGGTAGGGGTCCTTTGGGGTGCTTGTAACCTCCTAGGGACTCCATTGCCTGGGGTTCCAAGGGAATGAAACTGTGGGGAATCATCATGTATTGTTTCTTGGGTGTCAGACAGAAGTGTTAAGGCTAAGTGCTAACAGAGCATGGTGGTGGCATCTGTTCTGAGAGCAGTGAGACAGCATCGCAGCTTACATTGCAGGGTAGCATTCCCTAGTGCTCCCATCCTCTCCTGAGTAAAGAGCCAGAAAGGTCAAAACGCTGGTTCTGCTGCCTTTTGAAAAGTCAGCAGTGCTAATAGAACCAAGAGCTGTTGTCTGTTTTGGGGTGAGTTCTTTTTTTACTCCATTTTCTGCAACCATGAAGCCTTTGCAATGAAAAAAACAAAAGCCTACCTGGTATGAGTGTAACAGAATAAGACTTACTTTAAAAAAAGCTTTCTAAAGGTCTCCTTAAATCTACTTTTGCAGGTAAAGGTCCTCTGCCTCTTAATCATCCTTCTATCTCATTTAAAACTGACGGTTGACCTCCCTGTTTATGCTTGACTTCTCCTGACTGTGGAGAATACAAAACAGTGAACTATCTTATTATCCCTCATCAAACCCTGCTTTACTATCATTGCCTTAAAGCTCACAGAGTGTGGGCAACAATTACACCTGCTGGTGAGACCCTGTCACGCTAACAAGTACAATCTCCTTGTGTTCTCATCTTCCTCTTCCATCCAATAATATATACTTGACTTCGGGATTGCAGAGTTATCATTGTTTATTTTTTTATTTTTGTGCAGCAGGATCAAAAACCTGCAACGTTTCTGTGTGGTGTTTCAGAGCTCCTTACTTCAGTACTTCAGTACAGTTAGCAGATACTCTGTGAAACAATTAGTTTGCAGCTTGGCAGATGCCAGCCTATTCTGCTGCTTCCCAGCTCTTGTCCCAAAAAGCTCCCTTCTGTGCCAGTGTGTTATTAGTGTGCTGTGCTGTTCAGTGCCTCTTTCTGATTGCATTCCTCTGGCGAGCGTTGCTTAAATTTCCCTTTGGAGCTTTATGCGGACACTCGGATCAGACAAGTGGAATGGCCGGCCCTTGGCAGGGCTCTCTGCTGCGGTTTTGTGCTGAGTGTGCACAGAGTCACAGCGTTTCACACCGAACTACCTATACATTTGTATTCATGTGTGCATGCAGTACTTGTCTTCCACGGTCTGTAAAGGCTAAGGAGGAGCTATGTCAGCATAAGAAAATTTTGAGAAAGGTGTGCCAGAGGGAAATCTCAGAAGGAAGGGATTTAGAAAGCAAGCATAGGCAAAACATGACAGTTTTATTTTAAAGTACATATGAATGAAGTAGGAATCTGACTTGCTCAGCCTTGTTTAGTGAAATTAGATGTAATGACCCTTTTGGTGTGTATGAGTCTTGTTCCCATGAGTGTGGGGACCAAGCACACAATAAACATCTTCAGCTTTTTAAAAATTGTTTTCTTAATGGAAACTTGAAGTGAAATTTGGAGGCCTTTAAAAAGATTTGATAATGTGTGAGCATCAACCACTGCGCTACTTGCAAGTTGAAGTCTTACTGAGTTAATTCTAGTTTGGTTGTTTATTTTCTTTACTTCCTTTCACCTCTTTCTCAGTTCTTTTTTTAAGCTTCTTTTGATCTTTCTCCTGTACACTCAGTTCATTCCCTTCCTTATCCTTTAGTTTTTTAATTATATATGTAAATAAGTTAAATGAGAACTAAAATGAACATGTGCTGATCAGCACTTCCTCGTGCAAGAAGCAAAGCAACCCTTCTCAGGAGCTACAAGAGGCCAGAGGTTTCTTACCAGAATGTCCCAAAGGTGTTGCTTGTGATTAGGAGATGCATGACTCTCTTGAAAGCTTTCTCCTTTATCTTAATGAAAGGCTAGACTGTGAAAAGACCCGTATTTCCTCCTCAGTGATTCTTTCCAGGGAACTAGCTATTGCATTAGTATCTTCTTACAGTTTCTAGCCTGTTACGGTTTTGGGTGTTGTGTAAATGGTATGATCAGAGATGTTACATTACAGTCTGCAGAACTTCAGACTGATAAAATTACTGCTGTGTATTAAAGAAATTAATTTGGGTTCAGATGCAGACAGTTTGAGGCTCCAGTTTGCCTGTCACCCATTTAAAACCAGGAGCAAAACCCTAGGGCATTTTTTAGCAAGGGTGAATCTGGCTCACCAGCTGCAGAAAATAAATACAGGTACTGTCCCTAAAGTACACAAAGGAAGTTTTCGTCATCTCTTTGCTAAAGGACAACCAGTGAGGCTTGGTGAGAGACAGATAAACGTGCATAAAAATGTTCAGAAAGACATAGGAAAGGACCAGAACTGATGAAAGAGTAGATTCAGAGAGCATCATGGTGCACAGAAAGGTAGTAGCAGCGTTCATTTCTCATTTTACAAGAAACTTGGCTGACCTAATGGACCAGAAGAGCAGATGTCCTTTTAAGATAATTGCTTATTTTATGTAGCCTAGATGCCCTGTGGAACAAGATGCCACATGATAGCTTTGAAGCCAAGATAGACACTGACTTACATGGGCAACAAGAATAGACTGTTTAAACTCTTTAAACTGTACGTGGTGCAAGATGTTTGTCCATCTGTCCAAACCACTTAGATCACTGTATAGCGAGTTGTGGGGTTTCATTAATGTTTATCTGAAATTGTCTAAATAGCTTTTTGTTTTCTATGTTATAAATAAAACAGAATCACAAAAATATAGTTGTTGCATTTTCCAGAATGTCAGTAATATGTGGTCTTAAAAAAAAAAAATCTGTCCAAGTCATTATAGAGTTTCATCATCAGTACTATGATGATCTCACATTCTCACTTTGTGCAAACTGCTGCAATATACCAGTGTGCAGAAATTGATTTTTTAAAAGGTTTTCTTGGTAATCTTGTGCCTATAATAAAGCTACTGTTAGCCTGAAGTGTTACAAATTTTTTTGCATTCTTGTCATTTTAAGACAAATTCTTCTAGTCTCCCCCTCCCCCAGCAAGATTCCCCCAACAGAATGGATTTTTGAATTTTTTTCATGCAGAAATTCCTCATGATGGCCTCTGCCAAATGTGGCATGTGTGGATGCATCTCAATGGAGCTGTCTTAATCGATGTGCTCACCCGCTGGCCGCTTGGGGGGAAGCAGCACTCGTGAACGATTTCGTTATTTGTCACGTGTCTGCTTATTCACCCTTTCTCTCTGAGCTCTTCGGCTAGATAAAGAGGCAGTGGAGTTATTTGTTTACAAACAGATTTAGTGCTTCCTTAATATCTTTTGTATGGATAGGTGCTGTTTGAAACAGTGGCGTTTCTGGGGCTGGGGCTGAAGGTAATGATGTTAGTGCATCAGCTTATGCTGCTTGACAGCCATGAGTGTGCATGTATGCAACCTCTAAAAGCAATACACTAATGCATGGAAATATTAACTCTTTAAATCTTGACTTGAGCAAGATAGGTGCCCTTGAAGAGTCTTTGTGTTTATTCCTTCCCTGGATACTTTGCCTGACTGCCATGAAAGTACTTTTTCTGCCTGGTTTTAATCCTGGCATCAGGGAAAACCTAAACTAAACCCTCTAGCTCTCAAAACATGCACAGTGTGTTAAACCCATGATGGCTGATAATTTTGCTTCATCTCCCTCTGCTCAGCTCTTCCAGTGGCTGAGTGATAAGATGTGTATAGGTTGTGCAGCACCAGTAACCTACCTGAGAGCTGTACTGCCAGATGAACTGTGCATGTGACAGTGCAAGGCTCAGTTTGTACTGAGATGCTTTTGAAAATTTAATTTTCTAATTAATGAAAACCACTTTGGAAGTTTGGGGGTTTTCTGTCGTGTGCGATTTTATTTGTATTTTTATTTCGGGTTTTTTTTGGCGGGGGGGGTGGTATTGTGTGTCTGGTTGGCTGGTTGGTTGGTTTGGGGTTTTTAGGACTGTTTTTTAGGGATTTTTTTGGTGGGGGGTTTGTTTGTTTGTTTGTTTTTTCCCAAAGCAAGCTGCAGTTGGTCATAACTATTGACCCGCCAAGGATTTCCTCCTTCCCAACCTCAGATTTTACTAAGAGAATCTTACATTACCTACTGTTTGTGTATTTCTAATAACAAAATACTCTGTTCACAGTGTTTTTCCTTCTGGACATATCAAGTGGATTGCTGTGGTATTATCATGAGATGTTTTCTATTGTAATTCCTCTTTTCCCTCAGGACCTCTTCATGCTGTGCAGATGCCTTATTTTAGTTAACAGTATGAGAAAGGGTGAATCAGAAGGATGAGTACAAGAAATATTTTTGTTGTTGATGTTGCATATTCGGTTGTTCAGGTTTTTTATTTTTCCTTTCTGATGCAAAAGGCAAATTAGAAGCTTGAAGCATTTTGTTTCATAGGTAAATCAATAAATAAAGTTGTCTTTTTTGCAGAAATCTAAAGTTAACATGATCCTAGTCTTTTTAATAATAGCCTCAGGTGTTACATAGTGCAGAAGTCAAAGATGACACTTCTTTCTGAAATGCACCACATCTTACTACTTCAGAATCATGAAAATGGTTATAACTTCTCAGTTTTAATTTTCAATAACCCAGCTTCCTGGTTTGTGGTGTGTGCAGAAGGTTCTCTATTCATGTTGTGTCATGCACAAAAAAATCTGCAGCCCTGATCTTGTCACATGGGAGGGGGAACAGGCAAGAATGCTTAGCTGGGGCTGGCTGCATTGACTGAGATGAGAACCTCTGCTTCCTTTTTGTTTTGTCTATGATAATAATTAATGTGGCATAGAAGTTCTTAATTTTTTTTATTATTGTCAATGTAATGTAAAACATGAATTGTGTTTTGTTTCGAGCTAGTGATGGTGCTTTTTTAATTGTATTGCCACTTCCAATCTGCTTGATGAAAATTGAGCATTTGGGGAATTACATTTTAATCTTGGTTCTCCTGTTGCAGATTTTTGAAATCGTATCTGTGGCAGAGAACATCCATGGTAATCTCATGAGTGTGGAAATGCCTTGCTTCATGCCCAGTGTGCAGTCTGGGGGCTTGCTGGCTAGAAGCAGGGTAACCAGCCTCCGTGGCACTTCCTGACTTGTTTTCCTCTGAAATTTGCTCCCTCAGGGGTTAGACTTATTGTAAGACAGTAAAGCTTTCATTAAAGGTGTGTTACCAGCTGTTTGTTTTTGTGGCTCCATGCTTTATCACAGCAGTGATGAGAAGATAACTGCACCAAAAAACTCACTTTGGGTGTTATGCTCTACATGCATCAGAAGTATTTGTACCTACGGAAAATAATCTGCTTTTTCCATCTAACACTGAAAACTTGAGGCAGAGGTTCTTTAATGAACAGTCAGATTATTAAAACTTTGTTCTCCTCTAGACTGTCATTTAATGATAATAGTATTTTAATCATGCATTAACTGATGAATAAATTTATGGAAGAACTACTGTTTCTTCCATAAGTGAGCTTAATAACTAATGAAAAGGGTATTTCCTACTGCATACATAAGTATATGAGGCAAACTGCATGAAAATACTTAAATGTTGGTAGTGGCTTCTGTTAATAGTAAACAATAGCCATGAGACCTTGTTGGATGTTCAGAAAAAATGTTGAGTTTCTCTTAAAACTCCAGGCCTGAAGGAAGGTTAATATGAGGAGACTGCTACCAATTGCTCCAGGTATGTGTTGCAATAGCTGTCTAGTGGAAGGAGAAAGAAGCTGTCATTAAAATTGTCCTTGAGAAACAGCAGTGGTCCATGAGTCACATATGATCAGGTTTATTTAGAATCACAGATTGGTTTGTGTTGTAAAGGACCTTTAAAGATCTCCATGCCCTGGGCAAGGACTTCTTCCATTACACCAGGTTGCTGAAAGCCCCTTCCAAACTGGCCTTGATCACTTCCAGGGATGGGGCATCCACATCTGAGATGGATGGACAGGAGTGTGGTACAAGGCTAATGCAGGCACTGTTTCTCACACATAGAAAGCTTGAAGCAATGATTTTCTTTCATTGCTTTTCTCTTAATAAAAACAAACTTCTCTTCAAATCATTCTTCTAAACTATTTTCTTCTATTATATAATCTTGGCACCCTACTTCTGAACTTACTAAAATCCAGACTTTGGCTTAACAATGTTTTCATAGGCAGAAGTATCTCATGGCAAATACTTTGAATGTTGAAAGGAGTTTAGCATTTAATGCTACAGCAGAGGCTTTACTCTCACCTATTAGACAGGTTTTGTTCCCTGTGTAGTTAGCATGAGGGTGTTAAATTGGTTGTGCAAGGACAGGTTTTCATATTGGGAAGCAGACCGCTACCAAGGCAAGTATTTGGACGATGATATGATGTTGGTATCCAGGCATTAGAAAGGTAAATTACTTTTGGGTAGAATTGCTGTGTTAAGATTTGGGCCTTGACATGCTTCAGTGATCTTAGCTCTAGGGGGAGAGGTTGGAGCAAAGATTGGGGAGAAGGGTGTACTACTGATAGTGGGCACAAAGGACGCCGAATTTACAGGCCACAAGGACATTTGGCAGAACTCCCAAGATAAATAAGAAGCCAACTCAGCAACTGTGCTGAGATCAGTTCCAGCTGGGTAAAAGGTAATTTTGGAAGGGAGAGATTCTCATCACCATGGTCTGCTGACTCAAGAAACCCACCAACTCAAGAGAAGTACTGAGCTTGCAGACTAATTAGCATGAGAAGCAAGATAATAATTTAACCAACAGAAGGTAGAATTAATAAGAGAACTAAGTAACTTGTAGTCAGTGAATTTATTTATTGTGATTTATTTGCTAAAATGTATAAATGGTATAAAGTTTTGATGACAGGGGAGCTAGCAGCCTTTTGTGGTTTATCATCCAGCTCCTTGCTTTGTACAGATTAGAATAAAAAAATAATCAACCTTAAGCTGAAACATGGGTGTTTCAGATAAGACATTAGAAAAAAATTTCACCATTAGGGTGGTCAGGCATTGGGATAGGTTACCCAGGAAGGTGATAGAATCATCATCCCTGGAGGTGTTGAAGAGGCATCTAGGTCTTGCTCGGTGATAGGGTTTAGGGATTTAGGGCTTACAGTTGCAGTGTTGGGTTGACAGTTGGACTTGCTGATCCTAAAGGTCTCTTCCAACCTTGAAGATTGTGTGATTAAATAGAAGTACTTTGTCTTGATGTGTACATTGGCACTGCACACTGGGCAATAAGCCCACATTTGGGACGACAGTGTGGCATAGGTGGCAACTTCAGTCCTCCTTGTTCCTTAGAATTACTGCTAATGGGTTGTTTCTGATACACCTTCATTTTTAAGAAGCATTTTTATGCAGAAATAATATGTGTAATTATGGTCAAATAACTCAGGCATTCAAACAATTTCAGACATGCTTACCCATTTCCAGAGAGCTGTCATCTTTCATTTTGCCTCCAGACAAGTCCAGCACAACTGTTTGGCTTAATGGAGAGTGGTTGTAGTTCTCCACAGTTGAGAGGCTTCAGGGTCTCACTTGTATTTACAGAGGTAATATCAAAGACTTTCCAAAAGCCTGACATTTTCTTGGTAGCCAACTGTGAGAAAAGGTCACAGTGAGTGAAGTAGCACCATTCTGGGTGCTAGCAAGCTAATGGAGCATAGGGCTTCTTAAGAAGATTGGCAACAGAGTGGAGCAGAGCTGGCATAGGACTCTGTAGATGCAGTTACATTGCAAGCCAGTAATTAAGAGGAAGGGAGCCTCTAAGGAACAGTTTTTCCTTGTGTTGGCTCATGGGTAGTTCTGTTATACTCCAAGTATTTGCTTTAACTAAGAATGTATTTTCTTTTTTAATGCATTTAACTGTGAACAATAATTTGTTTTAGGATTGCTCTGTGTCGGAATGAGGCGGGGGGTTGGATTTTCAGCTTTGCAGCATTGCTGGCCAAATTGTTGTTCTTTGCCTGGCAAGGTACCACAGAACTTCTGTGAGCCAGGCAGAGCAGGGGTGGTTGGAGAGATTCATCCACTGAGGTTGTGCAGAGCATGTCTGTCTGCAGGGAGAAGCTGGGAGGCCATGTCTTGTCCTCAGCAGCCTTGCAGCATGTGCAGCCCGAAGGCAGAGGTGTGGGGGGTTTGCTGCATGCTGAGCACTGGCTGGAAACTTGAGTCCAAAGTTGTCACCTTCCTTACCATGACAGGGTGCATTGTCCTTGCTGGCTCTAAGCAAGGCTGCTGGTCAGCCATCTGCATCAGGAGTTTGATCTGATGTGTATTTTGCCTCTTGCTAAGGAGCCTAATTAAGATTATAGAGAAAAGTGAACTAGAAAGAGCTCAACAAAATAATGAATTTTGAAGGTTGGGTGAAGCCCCTCATATTTGGCCTTTGGACTGGAATCTCTGCCAGGCATGCTGATTCTCTCAGCCTGGATACATTTCTCTGAACTTTGTTGTGGATAGAAAACATGTGAGAAGTCTGTGAATGGTGACCTGAAGTTGGATGTACAAATGTGTGAACTGTGAATTTGCTTCTTTCTTTGTAGCTGTAGGCTAAATCTCTTGATTAGCCTAAATTACATTCTTTAAGGATGCCCGTTCAGTCAGTCCCTCTGTTGTCAAGATACTCTGTGGGTTACTTGGAACTGTTGGTAGCTGTCTGAAGTTTTTCTTTTCTCATTAAAATTAATGGCAGATCATCTGTATGTTAAGACAGCTTTGAAGATTTAGTCAATGTTTCTGGAGGCAAAAGTAATAGTTGTTTCTAAAGCTACATGCATAAATGCCATATATTCACTACTGTACTTGAAATATGAAACACTTTGATTTCTTTGGGTTTGCCTTCTTGACTTAGTGTTTCTTTGCACTTTCAGCTTTTTTTTTTTTTAAACTTGCAATTTGGTTTTCAGAGAAGTACAGTGTTCTCCCCACCAGCTCATTACAGCTACATTTGGAGAGGGATTTCTAGGACAGGAGGCTAATTGCAGTAGCATACTCATGTAAAGGTGGAGAAATGTTCAACTTTGGGTCTCTTGACAGCAGCTGCAGCTGCTGTGCTCTCCCTTCTGCTACCCACTCCCACTGGCAATGTGGGGGGAGGCCAGGCATGTGGCAAGTTTGATGCCCATTCTGTGTCCATCTGAAGGACTCACACCTGTGGACTCACATACCCCCTCTAGCTCCTAGTGAGGATGATGCTTTTACAATGCAGGAGATGATGTTGAACGTGGTAGAAAACTGGAAGTCCCTTTGTCTTTCCGATATTCAAAGTCAAGTGACACTGGAGAGGCTGGTGCTAGGTTATAATTAAATCAACTGTGTTCTGGTTGACTACAGACCAGACTAACAGACTGTAGTTATCTCAAGTAGATTATTGTGGCATAATACACATAATTGACTAAATATACTGTGCAAGAAAGTGTGATCTGCACAGAAACTAGAAATCATTGTTTTTTCTCTAGGAGATTAAAATTTGATCTTAGAAAACATACAGCAAATGTGTATAATTGCTGGATGAGTCTCTCCAAAGTCTGCCTCTGATCAGATTCTGTAGAATTCTGTAGAATTACAAACACTCTTGGATCCCAACAGAGGATTGTATTTTTTGTCACAGTTGTAAGCAATAACTCTTCCGTGGACACTGAAGCAACCAAAGAACATGAAGACCACGAATCTACTTACAGTGTGCGATAAAACACGGCACAATTTCCCTGTGTTTTGGCAAGCTGCTTTCTTATTTTCCTATTTTCAGACTTCTGTACAAAATAGAAATTGCCATGAGTTGGTGTGCTGCAACTTTAACATGAACATCTTGTGTGAATCTGAACTCCTGGGACTGGAGCAGCCACAGTTGTTAAATAAAGAGGGATATGGCTCTAGACAGTGTCAGAAAATGAAACTGAGGAGCACAGTGCACCTCTGACAGTTCTAGCTGTGAAACTGCAATCCAAATTTTTAACTATAAGTTGATGTTTGAACTGGATGATTTTTGGAAGTATTGGAGGCAGTGGCTCGAGAGCCTCCAGCAGAAGGCACTGCCTGTCACTGTTGGTCCAGCTCGGGTTTGAAAGCCAATACCCTGGTAATGCATTTCCATGTGTGACTTCCCTTTCCACATGGTCAACAACACATCACTCCTGGGGGCTGGTTTGTCTTTTACCCTTCCCAGAGCATTGCTAAGCATCCTGTGACCTGGAGGTATTAGCCAGTAGAGAGTATCTGTAAGTACTGGAGGGCTACAAGGTCCAAGCAGCTGTCAGGTTGCTGTGCTGGGTAGCACTCTAGAAGTCCTTACAGGAGCTTTGGCAGCAAGTTTGCATGGAGATCAGGAAGCTTGAGATGAGGGTGTTCCAGGTTTGGCTGCTTTCAGATAATGTCTTTTAGGGGAACATACTCTGTAGTGCTGGGATGCAGCAGTGCTCTCACGAGTGGTTTGTTGGATCTGGTGTGGGTTGCAGCCTGGGGTGGGGACGGGGGTGAGGAGGCAGAGCTCTGGGGGCAAGGTACACTGCTGAGTGAGAGGGGAGGAAAATGTGGCAGCAAACCTGACTCAGGCAGGGGTGAAAACCACAGTGCTGTGCCAAGAGCTGGAGTGTGTAATGACAGGATTGATGCTGTCACCCGCAGCTATGGGCTTTCTGTGGTGTAAATGAGACACAGTGCTAGTCTTTAATAGTTCCAAGTGATGGGTGTAAATGGAAGTCTTGTAGAATGACTTCTGGGTTTTTTGTTTGGGTTTTTTTTTGTCAGCAGCAGAGACTGTAACTGATGGGGTGACAGTGAAATGTTTGTGGGTTGCATATAGCTTGCATGGGGTTTCAATTGTTTCTTGTCTAGAAATAATGTGGAGGCAAACACAAATTCAGGAATTTTTTTGTGTAGTGTCTTCAATTAGAAGTGGAGGGAAAGAAATTTCAAGGAATTTCAAGTCTTTATTCAAGATGAAATAAGCCTGCAGCCATCTTTGTCAGTATTGCTTACTGCATTCATAGTTAGTGATGTTTTTTAAACTTACATAAAGTTCAGTGTGACATACCTTCTTTTTCCCACTTGGTGCTTAAAATTGCATACAAATGTGTTTGTATCTGAACAAAACCTTACTGTTTAATTGTTTGTTTTGTTTTTATTATTTACAAGGTGGAATATATGTTGGTAAAATTTGACCATGAAAATAAGAAAGTGCGCTTGGTGCTCTATGGCGAAGAAGTTCTCCAAACACTGCAAGCCAAGGGGGAGAAGGTAAACCCCAAGTAAGTAGCTGTTTCCAGTTTCTTTTTTTTTTTTTGTTTTTTTTGTCCTCCTGTTATGATACTGTGCAAAATTTTGTTAATCTGGCTTAACGTTTAACTCTGCTATTGGTAAAACTGTAAACCACAGTTACTGATATTTTCAGATAAATCTGGGGTTCAGGAAGTGAAAGATTTTGAGCACAGTTGCAGGCAGTCCATGCACTTTTTGCATGCAGTTTTTGTGTTATGCTTTGAAATAAAGGAGGATGTAATGGTGAGCCCACAGAAGTTGCCACTTGGGTGCTTGCTTGTCTTGCTCTGGTTTTGTGTCTGTGTGTATGCAGTAATCCATGTCCCATAAAGTACACATGCCTGCATACTTGCTCCTGTATCTCTTGACTTGGGAGCAACTGAGGGCTGTACAGGGGAAGCCCGTTGTCTGTAGGAGCACTCTCCCATTTTTGGAAGAACTAGAAGTGTAGATGTAAGAATGGCAGAGAAGTTTTTTCCCTGTCCTCCTCTTTGAAAAGCAGCAGTGATTTTCTGGTTCCGGTTAAAACCCCAAGAAACAAAGCCTGAGACAGGTGCTAAGGGTGACTGCAATTTGATGTAGGCAAATCCTGCTTCTTGTACTACACAGGAGCACTATTACTGCCAAACTGCACCTTGCTTTCTTTTCACCACTTCTTGATGGTAAGGTACATTGTGTTCCTTTGTCAAATATTCAAATATAGGAGATTTTTCTTGCAAGTGCTATTAATTTCTGAAATTCTCACAAGTAATTAATCTTTTTTGAAGTTGCAGAAATATTTAAGTGTGGCTCTTCTTTTATTTTAGTCACCCAACACTCTGGAGACCAGAATATGGAAGTTACATGATTGAAGGGACGCCTGGACAGCCATATGGGGGAACCATGTCTGAATTCAACACTGTGCAAGACAACATGAGGAAAAGACGGCAAGAGGCTGCCTCTGTACTCAAAGAAAATGAGGCTGTTTGCACAGTGACATCATTTCCAAGGTGAGATGGTCGTTGAAATTTAGTGCCATGTTTCCTGTTCTCCTTACACACTTCTCCTTATTGCATATAGCCAAACTGTTCAGTGAAATAGAGAAAAATATAATTTGATTAAAGCACTTTGGCTTGATGTTCCAGTCATGTTTTCTAAAATTTTCATGGCAACAAGACAAGCAAATAAGCATATTTTATATTTTTAGGTTGCTTCTAACCTGTGATGATTTTATATTAGAAGAGAATACTGAATATTTGTAACATAAAGTGTTAAGCCTAGAGTAATCTACCTTCTTAAATTGATACAGAAAATTATATAGAAAAGGTTTCTCTTCACCTGTTTTGCAAACTGATCTTTATAAGTAGCAGTTTTGCAAAACATGGATAACCTGATCTATTTTTAATACTACTTTTTCATTAAAGTACATGCAAGCTTCTGGTAGTTTGGAGCACCTGGACTCAGTACTTCTATTATACAACTCTACTTACTGAATTGAGAGAGTATCTCTCCTGGGTTAATAATACCCTTACAAAGGATAGATTTCCTCCTTTTTATTGTTGTAGAGGAATTCTTGAAGAAATTAAATTTAGGATGAACTTCATTATCTAGGAGAAACTGTATTTTGTGGCATTCCTTTGAAGTATAATTCTAGTCAGAGATTTATTGCATTCATTCTAACTAGCCTGGTCAGTGAAGTGAATGAAGATAGTTACGCTTATAATGGTAAAAAAGTTGCTCTGCAGTAGAAGAGAAGCAGCTGGCCTTCCTGGCTAGTTCTTGTGTAATACAGAATGCAATAGTCCAAAATTCTTGCTGAGAGGAGAAACAATACAGAATATGCCTTAGCAGCAATGGTGCCAAATATGCCTTAGCAGCAGTGGTGCCAAAATATGACTTAGCAACAAAGGTGCCAAAATGTCTGCACAGTGCCCTATGAATGCTGTTTTAAGAACACTCTGTTGACAAAATTTACTTTCACTTTATATTAGAGTTATACTAGATCTACTAAGAGTTTATTTTAAGTCCAGTGGTTAAGCAGTTCTCAGTGTATTAGAGAATTGTTTTTTTTTTCCCCTGCAACCTTACAAGTACATTATGTAACTTAATAAGTTTTACATACAAATGTTTTGGACCCAGTCTTGCAGGGAATAAAGGGAGAGGAGTTCTTCATCCCTTTGTAGATACAGATACTTTTTACATCACTGTAGGAGCAGCGCATTGGACTTCAATGAAAGCCAGTAAATAATAAAATATAGTTTGTTTATGTCTTATGGGTCATTCCAAACATAGTTTCATCCCTCAGAGATTGCTCTCCCTAGGCTAGCCTGATTAAGTTTATTATTTCTGCCTTTTGCTGTCTTGCCATTCAAATCCCTGTTGGTTTGACTGGAGTGCTGCTAACATGTATTTCTGAGGTTTCATGGGGTTGAAGTTTTTTGCCACATTGTCTCTACAATAACATGTACATATGCCTATATACATCTGTGCATGTACATGTGTATGCAATAAAATCTGTGCATTTGAAAAGACAAAAAAAACTTGTTAGAGTGCTAACAGAAGAAAGGTAAAGAAGTAAGCTTATTCAAATTAAAATAACTCATTTTGTTAAAAATGAACAATTTGAAAATATTTAAATATTAAAAATTTCTAGCTTAGATACTAAATGAGTGTTCCTAGTTCCTAAATTTGTGGGCCTTCACTACTGGACCAGAAAGTTCTTTTGTTTCTTGAGGACTGTAGGGATGCAGTTTACAGTGTAGCACTTTAGGTAAGTGATGAAACTTGGTTTACAAGTTGTAGGACAACTTACACATGAGACCAGGAAGAAGAAACAATATTGAAATACATGTTGAACATAAATAATAGTCTCAGAAATGTGTTTCCTGATATTTTGAGTATTTTGTTTGTAATTTTATCAGCTAACTTTTTTTAACCATGCAAATACTAGAGCCTCTCAAGGTAATACAGTTTTTGCCTTTTTTACTGTGGAACATGAAGAAATTAATCTGCCACTTCACCTTAGCTTTGTCAAATGTTCCTTTGTCTTGGCTGTACTGAGAGCTTATTCTTGTTTCAGGTGACTCTGAAACTTAAAATGAAGTTGCCCAAAGGGTAGGGGTGTATCCTGATTAGCTTGCAAATCTCTCAGCATTTTACACTTAATAGCTGCAGTTTTTCTTTGCTTAGGACATTCTTCTCATAGGGATTTTCAGAGTTCCAGAAGTGTTATAAGACTTAGGATATGTGTACCACTTGAAATGACCTCTAATTCTTACAGATTGGTTAAGTATATGTTTTATAAGGGGTAGATTGTTAAGAGCAGGGCTGGATCAATTACTTTGGCAGTCAACCTGTATCCTCTAGATAAACTTTAAAGCATGAAATGCAATTGCATGTCAGTATTAATAAGAAGCACTAACACACTAAAGTGTGTACCCCACATAGTACTGAAGTTTCCTGCTTCAGCCACTGAAAATGTCCATGTTTGCTGTCTAATGATAGACTAGTGGGATTTCTGTAAAACAAAAGCTGTGTTAACCACTGGGGAAGCTGGTTGTCTACTAGAATCCTAATCTCTGATCATCTGACCATTTTGAAATCACAGAGTGTTTTCATTACAGCTTGGATCTCATTGTTGTGTTACATAGGTTAGGGTGTCCTGGGTTTACGCTGCCGGAATATAAGCCAACACCAGTAGAAGGAGGAGCTTCAAAATCCCTCTTTTTTCCAGATGAAGCCATCAATAAACATCCTAGATTTAGGTAAGAATACGTGGGAAGTTTGAGAGGTTGAATATTTTGTCTGTGCCTAAATATCATAGACATACCCACAAATTCTTTACATTACTGGAATAGAGAGCACTGTAGTAGTTGCTGCAGAAATCAAGGGATTTGGACAGGAATGGTTGTGATGACATGTGTTGTCTTTCCAGAGTGTCTTAAGGAAATAAACTGTTAAGTTTGAGGAAATTTATATTACACTATTATGGGGCAAAAAGTATTGATTTTGCTACGGCAAAATTGTTTCCAGTTTGAAATCCTGTGCCTAAATGAATCCATCACAGTTAATCCAGCTCTCACTTCGGTATGTCACAGTGACATCTCTGTACTCAGTAGCTTGCTCTAGTTACTCTGAAATGGACCATGTACTTCTCACTGTAAGGTGAGACTTTGGACAATGAAAATCACTCTGTTTAAAAACTAAGCATACCTTTTAACTTGCCCTTGTATTCTTCAGGTCTGTAGCTTTTTACTACTGACTGTTTTATCAGCTTACTACTGTGAAGTCCATTAAAATAAGACTGATTTTACTGAAGTAAAAAATCAGTGCTGTATCTTTTACAGTCTGTATTAAAACTAGGAAAAGAGGCATCCCGAAGGAGAGTGCTCAAAATAAAAGTTGACATTCTGAAACCCTAAAAATTGTTGAGAAAGTAGCTACAAAAATATTTGCACAAAGAGAAAATGTCATATAATTAAAAATACTTATGTTTTGTTGTAGTACACTGACCAGGAACATTCGACACCGAAGAGGAGAGAAGGTTGTGATAAATGTACCAAGTGAGTAAATTCAGCCTTATCTCTGTTCTTTTTCAAAATTATCGTTTAGTCTCATGCTCTGATTTACTGAGTGCCTGTATTTTCCACACAGTATTTAAAGATAAGAACACACCATCACCCTTTACTGAGACGTTTCCTAATGATGATGGAGAAGCAGCAAAGGCAGCTAAGCCTGACTACATATATATGGATGCTATGGGTTTTGGAATGGGAAACTGTTGCCTCCAGGTAAAGTGCATCTGCTTTCAAGATGTTACTGCACATTGTCTTCTCTAAATGCTTCCTGTTTTAAGACTTGTCTATGTCTACTTTCACTTTCTTAATTCAGCTGATGCATTGTACATCAGTGTGGCAAAAGGGGAGTTAAAAGAACAAGTGGTATGTCTAGTATTCTAATCTTAAAATCCAAGTATATTGGCGTTTTGTGGCCCAGTTTTGCCAGCAGAGGGGCTGAAGGGGTGGCTGCTGTGAGAAGGTGCTTCTCCCATGTCCAACAGAGCCAATGCCAGCTGGCTTCAAGACAGACCCACTGCTGGCCAAGGCTGAGCCCACCAGCGACAGTGGTAGCACCTCTGAGATAAATACAATAAGAAGGAGGGGGAAAACTGCACAGTGGCACTGCAGGTGAAGCTAGGAATGAGAATATGTAAGAGGAACAGCTCTGCAGGCACCAAGGTCAGTGAAGAAGCAGGGGGAGGAGGTGTTCAAGTTGACAGAGCTGTGATTCCCCTGGAGCCTGCAGTGAAGATCATGGTGAGGCAGGAGGTTGGCATTGGAGCAGATATCCACCTGCAGCCCCTGGAGGACCTGCATGAAGGAGGCAGGACCTGTCACCCTATGGAGTACCCATGCTGGAGCACTCAGTTCCTGAAAGACTGAACCCTGTGGAAGGGACCCACGTTGGAGCAGTTAATTAAGTGTGGCCCATGGAAAGGGTTGTTGTGATTTAAACCCAGACAGCAAATAAGTGCCATGCTGTCACTCCCTCACACACACACAAACCCCCCTTGCCTCTGGTGGGATGAGGAGGCAAATCAGAAAAAGGTGAAACTTGTGGGTTGAGATAAAAACAGCTTAATAATTGAAATAAAATAAAATATAATAATGGTAATGAAAATAAGAGAAGGGGGAATAAAGAAGAAGGTGGTGCTCAGTGGTACAGTTGCTCACAGCCTGCTGACAAATGCTCAGCCTGTCCCTGAGCAGCAATTGGCCCCTCCCAACCAGCTCCTCAAGTTTATGTACTGAGCATGATGCCATATGGTATGGGATATCTCTTTGGCCAGTTCAGATCCCAGCTGTGCTCCCTCCTGGCTTCTCGTGCACCTGCTCACTGGCAGAGCATGGGAAACTGAGAAGTCCTTAATTTAGAGTAAGCTGTGCTCAGCAAGAACTAAAACATCAGTGTGTTATCAACATTATTCTCATACTGAATCCAAAACACAGAACTGTACCCAGCCACTAGGAACAAAATTGGCTGATGCCAAGACAAAGACTCATGTTGGAGCAGTAAGCATGTTCATTGGAGAACTGTCCCAGAGAAGGGATCCCACACTGAAGCAAGAATGTGAGGAGTTCTCCCCCTGAGGGGGAAGGAGCAGCAGAGACATTGTGTGATGAACTGCTGAGGGAGGAGGAAGTAGAGAAATTGGGAGTGAAGTGGATTTTAAGATTTAGCTTTTATTTCTCATTATTCTACTCTGATTTGACTTATAATAAATTCAGTTAATGTCCCCAAGTTAGGACTGTTTTGCCTGTGACCATAATCTCCACCACAGTGAGTTGGGTCAGTGTTGATCTCCTGAGGGTGGGAAGGCTCTGCAGAGAGGCCTGGACGGGCTGGATCAATGGGACAAGGCCAGTGTGTGGTTCAGTGAGATGGAGTGCCAGGTCCTGCACTTGAGCCACCGCAGGCCCATGCAGTGCTACAGGCTGGGGCAGAGTGGCTGGAAAGCTGCCAGTGGAAAAGGACCTGGGGGTGCTGGTTGACAGCAGCTGATCATGAGCCAGAGTGTGCCCAGAAGGCCAAGAAAGCCAATGGCATCCTGGCCTGTACCAGCAACAGTGTGGCCAGCAGGACCAGGGCAGGGATTGTCCCCCTGTACTGGGCACTGCTGAGGCCACACCTCAAATCCTGGCTCCAGTTCTGCCCCACTGCAAGAAAGACATTGAGGGGCTGAACGAGTCCAGAGAAGGCCAACAGAGCTGGTGAAGGGTCTGGAGCACAAGTCCTGTGAGGAGCAGCTGAGGGAGCTGGGGGTGTTCAGCCTGGAGGAGGCTCAGGGGAGACCTTACCACCCTCTACAACTGCCTGAGAGGAGGCTGGAGCCAGGTTGGAGTCAGCCCCTTCTCCCAGGCAACCAGTGCCAGGACAAGAGAAAATGGCTTCAAGCTGCTGCACCAAGGGAAGTTCAGGTTGGACATCAGGAAGAAATGCTTCACAGAAGGGGTGATTAGACATTGGAATGGGCTGCCCAGGGAGGTGGTGGATTCACGGTACCTGGGGGTGTTGAGGAAATACTGGATGTGCACTCTGTGCCATGGTCTAGTTGACAACATGGTGTTCAGTCATAGGCTGGACTCAGTGGTCTCAGAGGTCTTTTCCAATCTGATAGATTCTATGATCTCTCCCTGGCCTTACCTTGAGCTTTCTGTTACATTTTCTCTTCCCTGTCCAGCAAAAGAGGGAAGTGATTAAGTGGCTTTGGTGGATACCTGGCATCCAGTCAGGGTCAATCCAACACACCAGGTTTATTTGCTTGCATTATGTTTTTTTTCTGTTAATATTCAAATGTAATTGGATGACTTGCTGAGAGGGTGTCTCGAGCTGGTCAAAACACATTTGATCAAGCACCTGCTCCTGGAACTCCAGCACTTTTCAAGTGTGAAAGGTCATCCTCCACTGTGGTCATCTTTCAGGCATGGCCAAAGGACACTGTGGAGATGGAAACTGAGCTGTCTTGTAGGAATGGGAGAGGTTTTTTAGTTATTCATTTTGGGCATTTTCCTTCTTCTGCAGCCTTAGAACAGCAAAAGCAGGGGAGTGGCAAGAGGTCATGGGAATATTTTTTAAAATAAGTAGCTTTCTGCTTTTGTATAATTTTATTTAATTTACAAACATCATCAACTCTTGTATAAAGTTTCTCATTCCTAAATATTTTTAGCTATCTGCTAAGGAGTTGTTTTCTCACTGCTTGTACCACAAACCTACCAAATCCATGTGGGTAGTTGTCTTCTCTGACTGTGTGCTGGAAGATATTTTTGATTCTGTTTTCTCCCATTTGAGCATGCCCACTTTCTTCCCTTTAAATCCAGGTGCTGAATATTAAGAGCGCTTTAATCCTTTCATTTTCCATTTGCTTTACCTGTTTCTCTGACGCTGAGCACTAACACCTTAGGTAATCATGGTGTATTTGACTCTTGATAAAATGTGCCTGTTGCCACCACAGTCTTGGAAGCAGAGGTAGAAAGAGGCTAGTGCTAACTCTCTATGGGATTAAAGGAAATTCTCTAGGCTCTTCTTGTTTCATAGCAGAGGCAGAAAACCTCATAAAAAGCACTTCCCTTGAGCTTGAGAAACTATAAAAGCTGTGTAAATAAAAGTTCTTGACAGGTGCTTTATATGGTTTTTTGTCAGTAGGACAAATTAGGGCAAATCTGATGAGATAGTAAAGTGTACATAATACTGTGTGGTTTACAGTATTATACAAGGTGTTAGCTTGCCATGGTTTGTTTTATACCACCTCTCTTATTTAAGACAAATAAATCCAGCCTTATTCAGTCATTGTATGAACTTTAAAAACATTATTAAATTTCTTTTCAATACTATTTTACTATTACATTACTATTACATACTGCTACATTTTGTTATTACATTCTGCTAATCAGTGGCCAAATTCAAATTTGATAGTCCTGTTATCATCAAAGGGAGAATGAAAACAAGGCCAGCAGCTGCTTCTGTATCAACTGATAATTCTTGATAATTGACTAGAAGAAAACACATATTGCCCAGATGTGTCTTCTGTTTGATGCTGCTCTGAGTAACTTTCACAAAAATATTACCAAGGAGTTACCTCTTCCAGTGGCCTATCTGTGGTAGGGCTTCCAAAGCATTAATGCTTTCTGCAAATAATATTTCTTTTCTATTTTTTTGCTGGGTTCTGGCCTCTTAATACAGAAAAATCTGGACTTCTTTTTTTTAATGGAACTTAAAGTAGACCCACAGTACTCTTTTTTTTCCACAGTTTTTCAGGATCAAAGGCATCTTGAAATGTTCTTTAAAACAGGATTAGCGTCACATAAAACAAATGTTAAGTCTACAATAGAGTCTGACTGTTGTTCTAAGTAAGTAGGTTCCTGGCTTATTTCCTGAAGGTGCATTACTCACCCATGTGTATTCTAGATGTTAACTCAGGTTTTTCTGATTCTGGCAAGTGTTGGTATATTCAGCCTCACTATGGAAGCGTTATGGTCTGAAATCTTTTAATGAGCATGGAAATGGTATGGAAAGAAGCTTGTAATGTAAATTCTGTTGATAGGTGGGGCAGAAATGTGTCCAAGACTCAGGGGGCAAACCTGTAGAAAACCTCCCCACAAAACCAACCAACCCTAAAATTTTTAGTATATAAATAATTTATTATACACTTGACTTTAAATCTAGGAAGACTGTGCTTGTTTTATGATTATAGAAACTTGATAACAACTGTCCATCTTCCAACAGGTAACATTTCAGGCTTGCAGCATTTCTGAAGCAAGGTATCTCTATGATCAGCTGGCCACGATTTGTCCCATTGTGGTAAGTAATAGACATCTGTCAGATGAACTCTGCCTTAGTGGCAAAAACCACTATATGTATAAAAAAAAAAAATCCAAATTCCAAGCTAAGAAGTTGGGTACTCTGGGAGAAGACTCTTTCTAGGTTGCCGCATGAGGCGTGTTAACTATCTAATGTGCAAGTGACACCACAAAACAGATGATGTCTCTCCTTTCTTGGCCCTTGTGTCTATTTTTTCTCCTCTGCTCTCACTCCCACATGCATGAGACTCTTGTTGAAATAGTTTTAGAAATAGATTTGGGCAGTTTTTCATGAAAACAAGGCAAGCTTGCATCTTAAAACAATTTTTAGTTTTTCAACTGTGGTCTGGTGTTACAGAGGGTTTCAGCTTAAGTTGTTTAAATCTATCCCTTTTTAAAGCATGTTGACATGAACAGCTGTTTATAACAGGAGATGTGAAAATTAAGTATTTGTCTGGTCTGGATGATGAGTAGATCCTGCCCTGAGTGAGGTATGTTCCGGCTGTGTTACTAAGGTGCTTGGCCAAACAAAAATAAACAAAACAAAATGATTACCAGGTGAACTTTGGAAGTGGGCGAGCAGAATACTTGCTGATTTGTCTCAAAAGTGCTTCTACCAGTATCATTTTTGTGTTCCTTAAATGCTGATCTGTAGAGGTAAAACATTTGGAGAGTGTCAGATGCCACTTCAGGAATGCTAACCCTTCACCTAGATGTTTTTTGGAGGTAGCAGCTGAGATATTTCTGGTTATACAGGCTTTGGCTGTACATTAAAGTGAAATATATATATTCAGTTCCTTCTGGATCGCGCTCCCTTTGCAGTGGGGTTGTATGTTGCTTTTGGTTCCTCGGCCTGTCCTGTTTTGATGTCAGGCTGTTTGGTTTTAGATGGCGCTGAGTGCCGCGTCGCCGTGCTACCGCGGCTACGTGTCTGACATTGACTGTCGCTGGGGAGTGATCTCTGCTTCCGTCGACGATCGGACGCGGGAGGAGCGGGGCCTGGAGGTCAGTCACGTTACACAGCAGGTGTCCGGGTGTTTGCAGGCAAAAAGTTAAATCTCCTGTAGTACCAAATTCTGCTTGTGCTCATCAGTGTCCCCAGTGAGGGATTGTGATGGTCTTTGTGGTAAATGCAGGAGAGATGGTGTAAAAACTCACCTTGGTTGGACAGTTTGTGCTAACAAATACATATTTTTAATTAGGTATGGAATCCCAGTCTTCCACAGCTGGCTAAAAAAGGTCCCCTGTTATGAAACTTTCTAATTTGTGCTTGAGCCCAAAAGGCTCAAAAATTGCACTAGATTAAATAGCGGGTGCTGCTGAGCAGTATAAACTAGAACTATATCAAGAGAGCCAGGTGTCAGAACTTGGGGAGTGTCTGTCTCTAAGCAGGAATATCCATTCAAAGCACTTAAAAAATTGCATAAAATACTTTTAAAATTTACTTGGAATGTTTCTTGAACTATTTTAAGGGCATCCCTAACAGTGTGTCCATAGTGAAAGTGTTGGTATGTGTTTAATGCTTCCCAGGTGCTTGGGGTAATGGTGTATTACATCAGGAAAACATTTCCACTTCTGGAGAATTCTAGTCAATGTGTGATGGCTGATTTTTTGCTCATATATATACATCTACAAATAAAATAGTTGTAATTACAGAATCACTTTATATTGAGCCTATTTAAGACTCGTGCTTTTAATAATTTTAATTGAGGTTGTAGGGCTTTTTAAATAGGATAATAATTCTCAACATAAGTGTCATTAGTGAGCAAAACTTAGGTAACATTGTTAACAAGCTGTTAAAATATTGTATTCTTAAATTATATAGCCACTGAAGAACAACCATTATAGAATCAGTAAATCCAGATATGATTCCATAGACAGTTATCTATCTGAATGTGGTGAGAAATACAATGACATTGATTTGACAATAGACAAAGATATCTACGAGCACCTAATAAAGGAAGGTAAGTGTTTGCTTCATTATGAGCAGGTTAAGAATTATGTTTGCAGTGTGTGGGGTATTTTATGGGTTTGGTCTTGTTTATTACAAACATTGTGCAACCCTCAGAGTGACTCCTACTCAGGAAGTATCTGTGTAGAGTGGTCTGGAGTGTTTTTTTAAAAAGGATTAATTTGTAACAGAAATTGTCCTTAATACATCAAACTCAGTTTCTCAAGCTGGAATTAATGTTTTATTTTTATGGAGAGAACCGAACTGCTTTAGGAAACATGGCACAGAATGCATCAGAAAACAGGAAGAATGGCAGCCACACCAATATTCAGCTGCCATTTCCAAACAAGAACCTGTTTGCTTTTGCTTTTTTTTTTTCTTTTTAATCATTTCCTTCCTTCCTGAAGTCATCGCTTTAACAGGATGTGGTGGGTTGATGTAGCATTGCAGTGTTAGATATTTTCAGTCTTGTAAAAAAAAATTTCCTAGAGCCTGTTTTGATATGTGAATTGTTTGAATTTTCATTTTGTAGGTATTGACCATCTTTTGGCACAGCATATTGCACACTTGTTCATTCGAGACCCACTGACTTTGTTTGAGGAGAAAATACATCTAGATGATGCAAATGAATCCGACCATTTTGAGGTTATGTCTGATTTAGAGGAAATTTTTATATATATATATATATAATTGCTTATTTTTAGAATACTATTTAATTGGAGGATGGCTGTATTACCTAAGAATTTTTTCATTAATTTTTTCACTTCCAACTACTTTTTTAGCATGTGACTTTGCAGTTAAAAGCACATTTATTTATTTGTTTTATCTTTTATTTAGAAGGTGGTGGCTTATACTTTAAACCAAATAAAATATGAAGAGCCTAAATTATAGCTATAAGTGTTAAGGGGAACTGTCAATTTTTAAGGCTTCCTAAAAACTGGTTTATATTTTATTTATGTCGAAATCTCTCTTTTACAGCTTTATGAAGTAATAGCTCTGGTAATATTAGGCTTTTTTAGTTCAGGATGTGTCAGCCCCTCATGAAAAAATAAAGTCAGCTGCATGCCAGTCCCTTAGTATCTTGTTCATAATAGTCAACCAAAATAGCATGAGAAAGTACAACATATTTGCTCCTAGGATGGGTAGTTGTACTGTGGGCTTTAGGAAGTTATGGCACTTACTTTGGTACCACTTCTCTAACCTGATATGCTGTTCCATGGGAAACACTAGGACTCTAGTCATGTGCTTATTTTTCTTCAATTATATTATAGAATGATGTGTATCTTGATTGTGACAGATTATTTCATGTGCCTTGCAGAATATTCAGTCTACAAACTGGCAGACAATGAGGTTTAAGCCACCACCTCCAAATTCAGATATTGGATGGAGAGTGGAATTCAGACCTATGGAGGTAAGGAAGACATCAGTATGTACGAGAACACATTTCCTTTTAAGTGGAAAAGTACCAGGCATTCTGCCATCCAGTATCAAGCTCCTGTTACTTGTGCTGTGTTTTCTCCCCTTTGAGTTGCTAGATGCAAGTGAAGTGGACAGCAGTATTTAATCAGACATGGGCTGTGGGAATGTAACTGACAGGAGAATCCACTGCAGCACAGCAACGCATGCTAATGGATTTGGGGCGATGGGGAGAGGAATTAGGCTTGTATTAAGGCAGCAGTAAACAAAGCCCCATTTAGCTTCTAGAGACTGTATTTCTCCAGTACATTTCCTGGTGCTGAACAATTCCACTGTCACAGTTTTGTTTGTATCACAAGTGCTGTTATTCTATAGCTGTCTGTTTCTAAGCTCTCTGAATTTAATCCTTTTAGAGTGGAAATTTAACAGCTCCTCTACTTCCGTAACCAGACAGAGAGACTGAAGGTGCAGATTATTAGACAGTCTCTTGAAACACGGGTGTGCTTTGGCACCAGGTTGCAGGGCTGGGTCTGTGGAAGCGCGTGGGTGCACCGTGCGCTGGGGGTCGCGCTGGTGATTCCGCGTGCGCGGCCCTCAGCGACACAGCGCGTGTGAGCGTCCGGGCCACGCTGCTCACACTGCCCTTGCTGCTCACTGCTTGCGTGAGTGTGTTCCCACTGAAGTAATCGAACTCTAATCCTTTCGTGTCTAGGTCCAGTTAACAGACTTTGAAAACTCTGCCTATGTTGTGTTTGTGGTATTGCTAACCAGAGTGATTCTGTCATATAAACTGGATTTTCTCATTCCTTTGTCCAAGGTAGGTTGAAAGATCAGATCTATTAAAGCTAAATGTGATGGATTTGCATCATGTCTGATTTTTATCCCCTGCAAGCTAGGAAATAATATTTGTGCGCTTTATCTTTCAGTCAGTTTTCATCTGTACCAGTACTTTGAATTAATTTAAACTTTACACTATTAAACAAATATTTTACTTCTGTTACATGGAATTAAACATAAACAAATGCTGTAGGAATTTCTGTGATGCCTAGCAGTGTCTAACTGCTGCAGAAGCATTGAGAAATACCATCGTCACAAGGCTGTTCTGAGGCTGGGAAGGGCTATGTGTCCTGTGCAGGTCAAAACAAAACCTTTAGGCTTATCTTAACATGAATGTTGCCTGTGTCTCATGCTCTTATTCTATGTTTTGTTTGTATCTGGTGGGAAGGGAAAGGAGAAGTTTCAGCATGCTTAGTGTTACACAGTGTTTGAGTGGAAACAAACACTGCTGATTCTGGTCACAACTGTGACTTGTCTTTAGACAGACCAGCCATGCAAAATGTACTTTTTCCTTAATCTTGCCCTCACAATCACTGAACTGTTTTGTGTGAAACTGTCCTTGTGTGTCCTCTTTTGAGGCACTTGACCAAAAAATGTCTTTTTAGATGGATATTCCTGCCATGTTTTAGGTAACTTCAAAAAAGATCTTGTAGGGCAGAAGGCTTTTGACACCATGCTGGAAAATCCAGCATAGCCAGGGTATCCTGTGCTTTTCATAGAGTTTTTAAATTAAAATGGAGAAAAATAATGAAGTAAAAATTTACAGTAATCGTAACAAACATTTGATATTAGTTCTAAAAGGAGATGTCAGGGAGTTCAGACTTCATAAATAGCAGCAATTTAGCACTGAGATTACATAATGACATTGTTATTTGAGTGTCTCAAAAGCAAAAAATTTTTAACTACCAGTTAAGAGTGAATAAGAGATCAGGTGCTGAAAGAACCTGAACAGAATTGCAGGGCTGGGGGGGCTTAAAATTGCTTGAGCTTGCCAAGCAATTTGGCAGGTAATGCAACACAGAATTGCAAAACCATTGGTAAGCCTGCCTCTTTCAAGTAAAATAATAGGGGGTTGTGGGGCTAATCTCACACTAATCTTGGCTGTCTGATTGAATGTGGTTGAACACTCGTCAGCTGGGACTGGAGTTCTTTCAAACTTTCAAAACAGCCTGTTGTGTAAATAGGTTTCATAACATAAAATGAACTGAAAACAAAGCTTTGAAAGGTAAGAAGTGAAGATTTTGCATAACCTTTAATTAAAGGTCAGACAGTTCAGCAAATGATATCTCTTTTTCTGGAGACAATATGGTAAAGCTTATGTCCAAAAGCTGTATGATGTTAATTCCCTGAGAACACATCAACCAAAGAACTTGGGCAAAATCTTCCATCCAGAAAGAGAGAGCAATGCTTATGTCGTTTGCAGAGCATATGTATGTTGTAGTTTGGAGGACTTTAGAGAAGCCTGAAATTTAGAACTTTGCTAGCAGTCTAAGTTTAAATATCTAACAGATGTTGGGGAATGGAATAGATGCAATTCCCATACAAAGTTACTTGAATGCTGTTTCTGAAAGTTTGTAATACAGAGATAATTCTTCTAAAGACAGTGATGATTTTGTTAATAAAAGCAGCAAATTATGGCTAGGGAAATGGAAATTTTCTTCTTACGTACTTATTTAAATGGCATCTAACTATGCAAAGAAGTCTCCCAGAAGGGATGCAACCTGTTAATCATAACTGTTCCTGTGTTTTCATCCAAATTTAAATTAGCATAGCATGTTCTAACATGATGCCATTACCTCTACTTCTGGAGACTCAGTTTCATAAAATGTCATCTATTCGTGGATTTGTCCTGGACACTGAAGAATGAAATAAAACAGTGTGGTAGAATCCTGCTTTTCTAAAATGTCACAGATCTCTGAAATACTTTTTTTTGCCAGGTGGATGAAAACATGAAGGTGGCCCAGAAAAGGGATGCTGTACGACAGGGAATGTTTTACTTCAGAAAAGATATATGCAAAGGTATCACATCAAGTAATCTGACTAACACTGTTGTGGATGTTTAGTGCCTGTATTGCCTTTTAACCACTTTTTCCTTTCCCTCTGTCACATGTGAAGGTGGAAACACTGTTGTGGATGGATGTGGCTCTGCACAGAATGGGACCAGCACCGACACAGAAGAGTACACCTTAATGAGCATTGATACAATTATCAATGGGAAGGTCATAGCCTCTTCTACCTGGAACACATTCTATTCTCCCCCCCCCAGAAACCAGACTGAGCATGTTTTATGCTGATTCTGTTCTCTTACACAGGAAGGAGTCTTTCCTGGTTTGATCCCAATTTTGAACTCCTATCTTGAAAACATGGAAGTGGATGTGGACACAAGATGCACCATCCTAAACTATCTGAAGCTAATAAAAAAGAGAGCCTCTGGTATGTTTGACATTTTTGGACATTGACTCTCTTGGCATTTTTCTACTTTCAGTTGGATAAGACTGAATGTCTTGTTAGCTGCTCATTAGAGCAAAGGACTGGAGAGTGTTCTCTGGCTTAAATCTTGTCCTATCTATTTCTGATTTTTAATGTTTAGTGATCCATTTTAGGACTTAAATTAGGAGTAACCGATAGAGTAAGAATCATAGTTTAGACAGTAGTATATACACAGTCCTTGATTTTGCTTTTCAGCACCATTTACTGCCGCTTTTGCCACTGTATGGTCCACTTTGGAGTAGTTCAAATATACACTAGTCCACTTTGCCCTGTCACTTGAGTGTTGTGAGAGTATTTGAGGCTGGGTCTGATAGCTTGCCTGCTGTTACTGGTGTGACTCCAAAGCTTGCTGCTCCAAAGCATTCATAAATCTAAACTCAGGTCTGCTAGACCATGGGACCTGGACTTTAGCTCACTGATAAGAAAGTCCTTTCACAAGTAGCAGAACTCCTTCAAGGCAGAGCAGGCTTTTCCAGTGTCTTTCCCACGTTGCAATGTTTTTCACGACAGGTGTATAATGATGGTTTATGTTTCTTATTAAACTGCAGCAGTATAATGAGTAAAAGACACAGGCTAAACTTAATTCAGAACTGTGTGCTTAGCTCAGTCTGCAGCAGCTTTTTCACTTTTTCTGTGTAAATCCCCTGTATAACTGCATTGATGTAAATTTAGCTAGATGGTTAATTTCTGCCTCATAAGTCAAGATTTTTTTTCTTCCCTCTCTTTCCCCGTCTCCGCTCAGTTTTAAACTGAAGTGTTGCATTCCTTTTTAATTCTTGAAAATTACTGTAGAAGCTTCTAGATAAAGACCTTTCTAAAACTGAGGTGGAAATCAGGATTTTGTCTTATCTGGTATTTACCTATTTTAGCAATTCCTTGGAATGGTAACATGTTTTTAAACATTCCCTTGTCTGTTGTGGTTTTTTTCCCTTCAGAGAAATGCATAAGTCTAGCAGAGTCTTTTTCCTAAGGCCTAGTGACCCAGGTCCAACCTCAGCTGCAGGTGTTCCCTTCCAAAGAAAAACCTTGCTGCCTGGTGCAAAATCAGCTCCTGTATTTACACAGACCTAAAAGCTGTGAGAGTGAGGTCAATAAGAGTCTAGGGTTTATAGTTCAGCTCTTATGAACTGAAATGACTTTTAAATGAGGCTTCTCAAGAACTAGAATTCACAGAATAAAAAAGCATTAGGTACGGTATTACTGTGCCATGATGTTTCTCAGGTGTGAGTTTTGGATTACTCCAGTTTACTCTTGATCTTAAGTCAAACGTTCCTGGTCTGCAGCCTGTTTAGTATGAGTCATATCTACAAAGAGTGGCTACTTTTCAGATTTCTCAAATGGTGAGCACAGCAGTCATGGGTTAAGACCACTGTCACCTTAGGTGCTGTGGCTGTAACCTTGGCCCAGCATAATTCATGTGAGCTTCAATCACATCCTGCCCTGCAGTACAGCAAGGTGTTACCCCCCTCCTGGTCTCTGTCTGCCTGGTGTGTGACTGCCACCACAGATATTAATGAAAGCAGGACTGAGGTAGCAGCATCAAGTGGTCCTTGTCCTGGTGTGCTCTCCTGGCTGCCTGCAGTGCAGGAATCACAGAGCTCGATGAGCATTCACAGATGGGATTCCTGTGATCTTTGCCTTGCCTTTCTTGAAGCAGTTACACTTCTGGTCCCCCTAAAGTCATACAGTAAGAAATGACACAGTTCTATTGTATGCTTTTTGAAAAAAATAATTCTGTAGTTTTTAATGTTGAAATGCTCTTCACAGTTATTCCATGATCCACTTTCTAGTTCCTGTGTTGTAGGATCATGTTTGTCCACTCACTTGTCATCAGCATTCATAACTGTGCGGACTTCTCCAGGATACTGTTGCTCCTGAAGTTTGTCTTGCCTCTCCTTGCCCGGAAGGTGTCTCACACGTTTTGGCAGTCAGTGGGGCCGTATCCCCGTAGGCACTTGGAGAGCTGCAGGCGCTCCCTGGAGCTGTGCAGGGGGAGGCTGGGCGGTGCCTGGGCTGCCTGGCCGCTAGAGGTCTGGGTCGGTGTGCGCTGGGCGCTGCCCCGCAGCTCCTGCCTGCTCCGCTCATCTCCTCACTCCGCCGGGCTTATTGCGGGCCCCCTGCTTCTTGTCGGTGTCCAAAAGGTTTCACGTTGAGGTTTTAGTGCCTTCAACAAATAAAGACTCTTGGGTAACTTTTAGAAGTGTAAACTCTGGCCTCATTCCTTTAAAACATTATTTCTGGTTTTTGAAGCATGTTTTGATTTCTAGTAATCTTCTTTATTCTGCTTTTCTTTCTGGTACTTTTTGCAATTTTTCTGATTTGTCTTCGTGTACATTTGTTCAAAACCACTGCTAGGATATTTTTAAATAGTGTTGGGTTCTTTTTACTTTTTATTTGTGTGTTCCTTCATGCTTTCTCTAACTTGATTCCTTTTGCTTTTTATATTATTCTTAAACTAAAGACTTCTGTAGTGGAAGCCCTTGACTGGTTCCCCTCTCACAACGAAGCTGATGTGCTAGTGGCTAGCCATGAAAGTGTTTCTAGGCTCTTTGAGCATCCCATCAGCCCATCTGAAAGTCTTACTGTCTGTGTTACCTTAAACTTGTAGCAGATAAGGTTTGCTTGCACCTGCTGCATTCAGGAGCAAGATTCAGCAGCCTGGACACTGGTGTCCAGCCAGCCCCCAGCTGCTGCTTCATGGGGATACTGGTGTTCTGCAAGTGGTGTGTGTCATTCAGTGACCTCCTAAAGAGATGCTAGGAATCCCTGGGTACTTGCTGACCAACCCAAGAACTGGGTAGTGAAGCACAGGCACTGTGTACAAACCAGAAGTTGGTACAGTAGGGAACCAGGCCATTTTTTGCTAGAGTAGCTGCCAGAGGGAGAAAGAATAGTAAGCTAAGGATGACTGATCAAAACTAGAAGCTCAGTTGGATGGATCAACTACAAATATTTTATATAAATGTAGTAGTGCAGAGGTGTCTGTTGATTCATCTCAGCCAGATTCTCTGTTAAATGAAGTGTTTTAGACCTTTTGCTAAACAATCTGTTGGTAGCACCTGTTCCAGTTTGTACTTCTCTCTGCATTATGTCATTGGAACATCTGAAAGTTTGAAAATCACACCAGATTAAGTGGCTTTTAGACCATCAGAGTTATGTCAGGTTAATTGTGCCTGCAGTTTTACTGTATTTGAAAACCAAAAAGCATAGGAATGTGTTTCTCACGGAAGCGTGGGCTGCTCATTAATTGTGTATATAGTACACAGATCTCTAGGTGTTGTACTGCTAAATGAGATGTACAAACTGTGAAATTCAACTTCCTCTTGCCCACAGGAGAATTAATGACAGTTGCTCGATGGATGAGGGAGTTCATTGCACAGCATCCAGACTACAAGCAAGACAGTGTGATAACTGATGAAATCAACTACAGCCTTATGTGGAAATGCAACCAGATCGCACAAGGCCAGGCAGAGTGTCCTGAACTGCTGGGGGTAGGATTTAATAAGAAACAGAGTGGAAACAAAACTGACTCTTTGTAATGAACGAATGAATGCTTCTTCAGTAATAAAAAGTTTAAGCCTTTTAGCAAAGCACTAGCAAAGATACTGTGAATCTGGTACAGTTTCATGGTGTGAAGACCAAAACAGGGATACTGCACTATAAAATGGGCCAATCTGCCTAAATATTCATTTGAGGCATCCTAAAATAGGCATATTCTTATTGTTAAGGTTTATACAATATACATGTAAATAGTAAAATATTTTTATGATTAACATCAATGTATTTTAATAACATTGTAACTAAAGTTATTGTGAATTAGCTTGTAACTTTTTTATGCTTAATATAGAAAGAAAAATTGTCATGAACAGCTTTGTAAATGTAATGGTACTTGTATATTATATGCATTCCAGTTACTGAATGTTTACTGTAATTTTTTTAACCTGGAATGTGCTAAGTAATTTACCTTATTGTGTAAGAAAAAAAAATCCTTCTGGATCTACCTGAATCACAGATATTTCTTCCTTCCATTTGGGTTTTGAAAGTATGTAAGAACAGACAAATATATGTGCATCCCAGTTGTTAATCCTGTAGCAGTTTCTCAGTTGCCACAAGACCTGCATCCACTTGTAAACTGTAAAACTCAGAGGAACAGATCTGTCTTTATTTAGATAACAAAAGTCAGCCTGCCTGCAGGTGCACAGTTATTTTCTTCCCCTCTGAAATAAACTGTATGCTATCTCAGTTCAGAAATCTGCCCAATGATTTCACAAAAAAGTAGTAACTGGAGATGTGTCAAAAGAGAGGAGGAAATGAGAGCTGGACCTACAGCTCTCTTCACAAAGGAACCAGAGACACCTGCTCTGGATTTCAGCCTGCTTGACTGCTCTTCTCCCACACTGCTGCTGTTCCCATAGTTAACAGTGACTGCAGCACAGAACCAAACTTCTGCCCATTCTTCCTGAAGATTGAGTTTCTCATTTTTTTAATTACAAATATTTTTGTCAGCATGTTTATTTCCTATAAGATAATTTATGTAGGTGGCTGGGGTTACCTACATAGCTGTAGTGATGGACAACTTAATCCCCTCTAGAAAACAGTTCAAAGAGAAATTTTGGAATGCACTAATCCTTTGAATTGGAAGCTGGTGCTGGGAGTGACTGTAAAGTATTTAAATTCAGCCATTGCATCTGTAAATAAAGCAAACTTAAAGGGGCCTTTTTGATTTAGCTTCTTAACTGATTTCTAGAAGTGAATTGCATTAGGGGTAGAAGATGCAAAGCTTAATGCAAGCATATATAAATACCTAAGATGTAATGATTTTTGTTAAAGAACTAATGGAGAAACTGCAGTGAGAGGTGCACTAAGAAGAAGCTTTTATGTACTGAATTACACTTTGTTCTGTGTTCACAGGTGTGCATTAGAGAATAAAAAGAAAGCTCTTTTTCTGCAGTGGTGAATTTGTTTTAATTAAGATGTAGGCATATGCTAATTTAGTTTCTGTACTAAGGAAATAAAAATAAAATTTGCAGTATATGTTGGTCACTTGCATGACTTGAACCCACATTTTCAGAATCAAAAAGGGAGTTGCATACCTGGCAAGTACAACTCACCCAGACTCACTTTGTTCACAGTGGAGCTTCTCAGGACTCAGACAAATGGTCTGACACTCCTACAGCAAAGAAGTCCTTGCCATTGTCAAGGTAGCATCTGTCTGATTGCACAGCATGAGCTGCTGTGCTTTGAAGACCCCTAAAAATAGTTGGAATGCTTTTCTGCTGGTACTGCATCAATACATGTCCTTATTCCCTTTCAGCTGACATTGAATCACCCCTCTGGCCAACTCTGTGTCCTGTAAGTGAGAGAACATTTTGTCACGATGCCCTAAAAGTTGTGGCTGGAAGTTTCCCTTCTGCCTTCTTGGGTGCATGTTTCCAGAAGGGATGAGTGACAAACACAGATCAAACACAGATCTGCTGCTGTTTTTTGAGACATGCATGGTTGCAGTGTCTAAGCATCTTACATTCACTAGATGAAGAAGAGTTGAGGTTTGTGATCCAGCCTGTTCTTTAGTGTGGTGATGGCTCTCACAGTGCAAACTGCAGGGAGAGGGGGCAAACTTTGCCACTATCTGCAAACACAACGTAGAGGTGGCTCTGTTCCATCTGTGCCCACTCTGAGGTAGAGAAGCAAATCCTAGTCCAAGCCTCGAGCCCTGGCTGACCTTTTGCAAAGAGCATAAGAAACTCCTTTGGGCTATGCATTCAGGACTTTTGGGTCTGCAGTCATGAAGTGTTTTCATGGAAATAATGACCTTTCCAGCAGTCATGTGAGCAAAGGGAGGGGAAGAAGTATCAGTCACCTGAGGTGAGTTGTGATTGATTCCTTGCCCAAAGACTTCACCTGTGCATCAGTGATGGCACTTTCAGAGATCACTGTGTTGGCCTCAGTTCAGCCCCAGTAACGTGCTTCATGCCTTCCACTCACTTTTCAGCTAGGAGACCCCATTGTGCCCTCCAGAGGTCTTGATGCTGTGAACTCTGATGTCAGTTTTCTTCTGAGTCAGACTACTTCTGTTCAAGTGTCTTTGTTTCTGCATTGTTACAGGCATGCTTTTATCATGGCCTGCATCCTTACAATGTGTCTCCTTTTGTGTGTGCACACAGCTCTGCAGGCAGCTCCAGCTGCTCCAGCCTGGGTTCCTCTCTCCATAGGCCTGCAGGTCCTGCCAGGAGCCTGTGCCATTGTGGATTTCCCACAGGATCACAGCCTCCTTTGGGCATCCATGTGCTTTGCTGGGGGTTCTCCTAGGAGCTGCAAGTGGATCTCTGCATCCCCCGGGGACCTTTGTGGGCTGCAGGGGAATCTCAGCTCTGTCACCTTGACCACCACCTCCCCTCTTTCCAGCTGAATGCTGTTGTGCAGTTTTTGCCCTTAAATGTTATATCAGAAGCACTACCACTGTTGAAGATGGGTCAGTCTGAGCCAGCAGCAGGTCCGTCTTGGAGCCATCTGTCATTGACTCTGTTGCACGTGGGGGAAGCTTCCAGCAGCTTCTCACAGAAACCACTCCTATAGCCTGCCCAATACCAAAACCTGGCCATGCAAACCCAATACAGTGTTCCCTGGAATAAGATTCCCTTAGAAATGGGAAAATCCTAAGATTCTCCTAGACAGGTAAAGTCAGGAAGGCTTTGCAGGCTACAGCTCCTCCTGCCCTCTGAAATAGGAGGATTCACTCTGCACAGCAGTGGAAGCAGTAAATGCAAGTTTCTGCATCTTGTGTGGCTGTGGGTCCCAGACATCCTCTGCTCCCCTGCTTTGCCTGCAGCCTGTGGTGCTGCTCAGGCATGACTGCCCCAGCGTGAGCACATTCCCAAAGGGAAGCCCACCTGCTTTCTGGTAGGACTTTATCAAATATTGATTCCAGCCATATTGGCAAATTATATTGGATTTGTTTACTGCAAACATACCTGATGTTATTTACACCCTCCCAACTAGGTTGTGTGAGCTAGGGGAGTGTAAACGCTCTAAGGTGGGTATCCCTGAACCCTGCAGAGCTGCAGGCAGCACTGCTGAACCAGACTTCTCTTTGGGGTGTCTGTGGGTCCTTCTTGCCGAGATCCCGCTGTTCTGAACAGAAGTAGTGAGGTCTCCACTAGCCTGATAGGTGGCCAGAGCCGCCGGGAGGTCCAGTGCTGGCAGCAGCCCCGCGGAGCGCCCTGGGGCTATGGGGAGTGCTGCCTGCCCCGCTCACCCTGCCAGCCCTGCCCCAAGGGCTCGGAGGGGACGGCAGCAACGTGTCTCCCTCTGAACAAAGCAGTGCTTTCCCGAAGAAAAGTGTAACTGTAAATGCTGGCTATGAATTGAACAACTGGGCAAGATACTATGGCTTATGTTAAGCAAGAAATGGCTGTAAACTCTTTTCTCAGTCTTTGAAAACAATGTTAATTTAGCCATTGAATTTAGTTATATATCTCAGTTACTCCAAAGTTACATAACACAAAGGGAAAATGAAATCATGCTGACAGTGAGAAGGTAAAAAGTAAATTTTCCTTCACTTCCCGATGAAGGAAAGTTAAAGTAATACCCAGAGCCACATAGTGCTGAAAAAAAAAAAAAATGTTGGTGCATGATGACTCCTCATCACTGACTTCTAAGAGTTTGTTTTCTGGCCAGAAAAATGCTAGTTTATAAAATATTTAAGCAACAACAACTGTTCTTACACTGGAAAAAGTCCAAACTCCTATTAAATGCAATTAGATCAAAAGTAAGCAGATTTTTATCTGATGGTACAGGATGATGGTACAGATCTTGATGAAAGATGTTCAGGAGTGCCTTGCTATCAGTGCCTTGACTACAGCCACTCTGTGTGGGAGTGAGGAGTTACTTGTTGTGTGTTGCTCTGGCAAGTCATGTTCACAAGAGGTGGCTGGGGGCAGGGAGGAGGGAAGAAAGAAGGAGAGAAGCCTATTACCATCCTGAGAGGTTCCATTTTCTCCCTACTCTTTGATTTGGGGAAGCATCTGTGCCAAGACAACCTCAAGTTCTCCAGCACTTTTCAGTTAGGTCTCTTCTTTCCCTTCAACCATTTTCTAGCCTGGACTATATTCCTTCCCGTCTGTTCCCAGCCGTGCATGCACAGGCAGAGCTGGACATCTAATCCTTGCCAGCTTACTCACAACATGGGCATTCAGAGGCCAAGAACTTAGAGTGTTTTTCTTGGCACTGTAAGGGCCTGGGACTCCTTGCCCAGAGACCGTCACACAGCTGCCTAATGAAAAACAGGAAAGCCTTCCAGCAAAAAAAATGCCTCTCTGCTGAGGGGAAGCAAGGCTTGGCATCACCCACGTTTCCTACCTTTCATCCCACTCTGCAGTGTTCCTGTGCATTTTTCATCCCACTGGCATCAGCTACAGGCATCTGATTTTAAAGAGCAGTAGGACAGGGGATGGCATGGGATGTTAGTGGAGGCAGGCCAAGCTGGCAGCCAGCTCTCCAGACCCCCCAGACTGTGGAGGGCAGGAGATGTGGCTCTTGTGCTGTCTCAGACACAAACTGGACCACTGAGCACAAATCACTTCTGCCTGTAATTTCTCACCCCGGCAGGCTGAACCACAGCAATGCAATATGAGCTCCGATGTGATCCCTGGGCTTCAGCAACGGGACCATTGCCAGCAAAATGAAATAACTTCGGCTCAGAGAGCAGAAAAGCAGGCAGGGTCCTCGCTGGGGTGTGCTCAAGGCGCGGGGATGAGGTCGGAGGAAGCTCATTGCTAAGCCCAGGGCCAGCCCTAGGTGTCCTCCTAAGGTAAGAGGCGCTGCAGAGAGAGGAGAGAAAACAGCTGTTCCCGGCAGAATGAAGGGGGAAAGGAGCCAGAGCCACAGCGGTATTCCAGGTCCAAACCCTCTGGGGATTTATGCCCGGGTTTAGCCCCTGAACTCCCCCGGTGGGGTGGCACAGCAGAGCAGCGGTGATTCCGCTCCATTCCTGCTGCTTTCCCACTGGGAAGGGGCAAAGGGCAGCTGCAGCAGTGGCGGGGCTGCCTGGGGACACCCCAGCTGGAGCCCTCCAGGCAGATGTGCTCTGTCGATATCCTACAAGCAGGGCAGACCTCTGTGTGTGTTTAAAGGGCAGTCCAGACCAACTTGTGCCTTTCCAGCGTTTGTTTTAGTCACACAATTGCTGAGAGCAAAACTGTCGTGGTCCAAATTAAAACATGTAACATCCCAGTGCTTCCGGACATGACACATCCTGAACAGCCATGCGAGGTGAAGAGGTGAATTCCACTTTTAAATGCAGTTTGGTCTTGCTCTTAAAATAATCATTTCTAGACAAAAAACTTCACTCACCGTTTAAAAAAAATCTGTCCAGGCCTCCTCAGAGAATGGCACAAAACAACATATTTCAGATTTTTGTCTTTTTCCTTCTACTTCCAGTGCAGCCCAACTGGCACACATCCCACAGCTTCTTGTGGGGAAGGGATGTGGCCACTTCCAGAGATGCATGTGAAAAGCAGAGCTCCAGAAGGGAGTGCCCACATGTCCCTGGAAATTCATTCTGACTTTCCACTTCCCACTCCTCACAGCACGTGTGGTGTCATCGGTGTCTGACCATTCCCACTCAGGCCACAGGCACTCAGAGGTGGCGTGGTTAGAAGGGAGAAGGTAGCCAGGCATCCCACTTCAGTCCCTCCAGCTGTGACTCTGGCTTCCAGAAATGTGGCATGTTTGGCCTTGCTTTTAACTGAGGAAGTGTGATGCTTGCCCTGAACCCCAACACAGCGCTAGGACAAAACATTTTTCATCCTGCCTCGGAAAATCAAAATCCACAGAACAGAGAGGAAACTTAGTGGATTACAGCTGTGCAACAAGAGTATCCAGGGAAAACCCTGGCAGGCTGCTGTGTTTCTTACTGAGTGCCTTCTGTACTCACATGTGTGTACAAAGCTCTGTATTCGTTGTCAAGATATACCACAGCAAGCTGCTCTCCAGGGGGGAGGAACACTTCCTCCAGGGCCATGCTGTCCAGAGGGGATCACCTGCCAGGCAGCCAGTTGTCAGGACATCAGCAAAATGGTTAACTCTTTCCAGCTCTGCTTCCATCCTGAAAGGAGGCAGGGGGAGGTTTATCTTGAGGTTTGTAGTGTGTCAAAACTTTGGTGCCAAGCATGTCTCCTGTTGCAATGACATGCTGCAACACCCCACAGCTGGCATCTGGCAACCAAAGGCACAATGAGGGTCTAGAGCTGCATACAGGAAGATGTGAGGTGGTGAGTCTGATGCTCTAACTGCAATTAAAGTGTAAGCATTATGATAAATTTTATCATCAAACTGCACTGTCTTTACAATTTTTCCTGGGCTGTGCCTAGAGTTTGAGAGAGATGACAGTGACAGACTTGCACACCCATTTCCTGTCTTTTATCATCAACAAATACAGAGCGTGAGTAAACTTGGTTTGTCCTAGCTACTTCCTTGTAAACAACTTTAACTGCTGGAGCCCAGTGGCTCAAAATCAGCCTTATTGGAGATTCTCCAATACCTGTCATGAAAAAAACCCCTCTGGGCTGTGTCCTGGGACAGCAGGAGGACATTACAGTCATGCAGAAATCACTGAACATTAGTGCTGTGTCTTCATGGCATACCTCCAGTTGGAGATCAGCAGCTATGACAGGCCCTACAGCAGGAACTGGTCATTTAGCAGCTACTTTCAAAAACTCTTTCAATGGGGAGAGAACACTGATGTAACAACAAGTTCCCAGTTTTGAAACTTGCCTGATGATTTCCGTGGGGATAGGAAGGGAAAAAACTCTGAATCACATGTACCCAGCATATCCCAGCTTCTCTGTCCTGTGTACACAGGAGCTCTGCTTGCTCCAAGAAGCAAAACTAAACCCAGTCAAGAGGAACTGCAAAGATGTTTTCCAGGGAAAAAGGCTAGCTGCATTACTTCCCTCTGCCAGCTTTACCTTCCCCTTCAGGGCCACCCCCTTCCTGCCCCCTCCTCTCCCTGGGTAGCACATCTCCATGGTTGAGTCTCCTGTCTGACTGACTGCTTCTTTGGTCTGCCTCCTGATTTTACCCTGCCTGCCTGCCCCTCTGCAGCTACATGGCAGCAGCTCCACACCCATAGGATGGAAAGCAGGAGACTGTGCCTGCTTCTCCTTCTTGGTGGAAGAGAGAAAACCTGGGAAGCCAGGCACGGGCATGAGCCACACAACAGTCCTCTTAAAATGACTCATTAGTTAACATCATGAAGGAAGACTCTGCAGGCTTACTCAGCCTAGACTTGAGGACTGAGTGCATAAGCTATGAGCTTGTCTGTGGCTTTTTTTGTCCATCATTAACAAAAAAAAAAAAAAGAAAGGAAGAAGGAAAGGAGGAGGTGCTAAGGAGCTCCAGTTTGTCCAAACTCAGTTTATCTGGCAGCTCAGATCTCGGTGTGGGCAGAAGAAGGCAAGTCTGGCCTGGAGAGTGAGCTGTAAATTGTCTGCAAGGAGACAGGCAAAGGAAATTCTGCTTTTATTCAGAGACAGGAGAATAGACAGCTGAAATGGAGACCAGCAGGACATATAGCAGTGGTGAGAAGCTGAGACCAACCCACCAAAGGGTTAACCCACCTAATGAAGTGAGGTGATAGTCAGGAGGCAACATAAGAGTGGGAAGAACAGGAAAAAGTCAGAGAAGATGCAGATAGCAGGGAGAGTTTAGCAGTGTCTGTGAAATCTGATGGTGGAGGCAAGATAAGTCTGGCATGTAATTTGGGATGGAAGGCCTTTTTGTGTTTGCAGAATTTTATCTTTAAACAAAAACGTTAAAAAAAAACTTCTCTAATTTTGAACCACTCCTTCCATCAAGTGATTGCCAAGGAATGCTTTCATATTCTTACCTCTTTAGCTTTGGCACAGGATGAGGCAGGCAGGAACTTCTCTGTGCCTGGCTACTGTGGAACCGGTTTGGGGCATGCAGCTGGCAGCCCTTTTCTAGGCTAAGAAAGCCCAGCAATTCCTTCTTCCCAAGTAAAGCTGGGAATTACATCCTCCCTCTCCTTCTTTCTGTGTGGCAGATAGAAACCAAAAAAGAATGAAACATCACTGAGGTAAAACAGGAATGGCCTCAGTCAAAACATCAGGACTTGGAGCTGAAGAGAAGGTGAGGCTGGGAAGCAGCTGGGTCCAACATGACAAATGCTCACTGTGCTGATGGCTGTGAGCCACAGGACAGCTTTACATTGCTCCTGCACTGATCCTAACATGAACTTAGGCTTTTGCAGACTTACATCCATGTTTTGTCTAGATCATGAGTGATAAAGGTCTGCTTATGGTGACATTTATTCCAAAATGGGTTGGAGCATCAGACTCTTGGTCATTTATTGTCCTCTACAAGGGTCTGAGCTCCAGACTCCTCCCACATTTGACTTCCCAAGTTTCCCAGGCATCTCAGCACACACCTCCCTAGACAGAGATGAGCACCAAGAGACCTGGGTAGGTCCAGTCACTGACCAAACCAGCAATGCCCAAGCCCCAGAGGGACTTAGTCTGGAATGAAAGCAACAGGCTACCCACCAAATGCAGTAGTGATCACTTTCTGTTTTTCAAGAAGGGCTTAGCTTCAAAGTTGTTATGAGAGCCTTGAGGTTAGGGCACTTCCCAGAAAGTGGAAGTTATACGGCAGTGCTTCTTGGGCATGAGTCACCTTCTCAGGCAATACCTCAAAATCTCTGGCTTCTGGCCAGTCCATAATCTCTTCTAGGATTCTTGGGAATTTGGATTTTCCCATTTGAGCTTGTTGTGTAATCAATGTTACCCACTTACTTCATGTAGCACTGGTTGTGTGATGCATTGAGAGGATCATCCAGTGCAGGATGGACAATCATGGTGCCAGGACATGACACACTTCTGTCCCAATAACTTCTGAGGCAGCTCAACCCCCCTCATAGGCTGCTAATATCACTTTTTCAGCTGGAATATAGTGGGCTTCTGATCTTCAATAACTCTGGCTCCAAAACCCTAATGGTCGACCTTGGGTTTCTCCTGAGGTCCTTTGCCAGAGGCTCCAGGTGAGGCCCTGCTCTCCATCAGCAGTGTAGAGTGTAGTTTGAATGGCTGGTCCTGTCCAAGCCCAAGAGCTACTGCACGAGCTATTTCCTGTTTGATCTCCTCAAAGGCCTGTTGTTGCTCAAGGCCCCACTCAAAATGGCTCTTTTTCTAGGTCACTCAATAGAAGGGGCTCACAAGCTGACTACAACCTGGATTATGCATTCTCCAGAACCTCATAAGGCCCAGAAAAGCTTGTGTTTCCTTCTAGTTAGCTGGTTCCAGTGTACTGGACACCTCTCCAAGTGAAAGCAAGTTGTGGCCTTCACTCTGGCACCAGAGGGACTGAGAAAAATGCATCAGCAATATCAGCTGTGGCACCATTTGGCTGCCTTTGAGTCCAGCTCACACTGAAGTTCCAACATGTCTGTTACGGCAGCACTCAGAGGCAGCAGGACTTCATTCAGGCCTCCACAGTCTTCTGTCAGCCTCCATTCCCCATTAGACCTCCACACCAGCCATTCAGGGCTGTTAAAGGGTGAGCAGGTCCTGCTGGTCACTCCTTGGCTCTTCAGTTCATGGGTGGGAAGTTACAGTGCCTCAGTTGGCTGCCTTTGACTCCAGCCCACGCTGAAGTTCCAACCCGTCTGGAAGGGCAGCACTCAGGGGCGGTGTGACTTCATTCAGGCCGCGAGAGTCCACTGTTCACCACGTGGGGCTTGGGGCTTCCCTCCCCTCTGACTGGGGCAGCACAGGACTGGTCTCCTGGGCTGCCCCTAAAAGCTGGGGTGTGGGCTTGTTAGGATGACGAAGTATCCAGAGTTTCTTCCACATTTCGGAGCCAGGAGGACGCCATCTCTACAGCTGGTGTATCAATCTGTGGATAATACAGTGCTACCAA
>VZRX01005393.1:3757-20455 GCA_013398075.1 Notiomystis cincta | reverse complement strand
TACATATGTTCCCTATAAATTAATTACAACTAGGTGCTGTTCATTTTTCCATAAGCCTTATCTGTAGTATGGGGTAAGTATGATCAGTAGTTTCCCCATATAGTAGCCATTAGGCAGAAAACAGAGAATCCTTTGAGGGCATTGTAAGCTTTCAGGCTGGTGGTGATGGCTTCTATAGAGCAGCATCAGAATGAAATAGGAAGAATATCCTCCAGACTTCTTCCTTAAGTGGTTTGTGTGGGGTTTATTAGAAATACACTTGTCCTTATGTTCATTTGCATAAAAATAGCATGGATTTCTGAGGTTTCCTCTTTAAATCAAAGAAGTTTTTAAAGGATTTTGGTACTTTGGAGTATCTCTTCCCTTTTCTGCCTCTTAGATGTATCACATGCATAGTGAAGCCTCTGAAGAAGGCAAGTGAATTCCTTTGCTTCTAGTGGTGTTTCTGAGATGCAGAAAAAGGCCACTCATTTTGTAGGGGCACACTGTAATCAGTAGTGTGCATTCCACCTTGCTGGATAATTTAAATACTTGCTGCATGTGGTTAAGATATTTCACTTTGCTTTTGCTTCAGTCTGAAATCACTGAGAATCTGGTTACAAAGTATTAAATTGACTTTAAAAATTTTTTTTAGATGCTGAGAGGTGCAGTGACTCCCCAGTGCCCTAAAGTAATAATTAATTTATAAAATAATTAAGCCCAAGATAACTATTCTACAAGGCTTTCCAATATGCCTCATATTCTGTTTTGTTTTTTATGTTGCAAGAAATATAGTCTTTTGTCTAGGGCAATACTGAATGCATTGATGCTTAATAAGAAGAACCAGTTGTAATGCCATCCAGAATGACTTGGACGAACTCAAGAAGTGGGCCCACGAGAACCTCATGAGGTTCAACAAGGCCAAGCGTGAGGTTCCGCACCTGGGTTGGGGCAATCCCTGGCAGCAATATAGGCTGAGGGATGAAAGGATTGAGAGCAGCCCTGCAGAGAAGGACTTGGGAGTGCTGGTGGATGAGAGGCTGGACATGAGCCAGCAATGTGCGCTAGCAGCCCAGAAAGCCAATCGTATCCTGGGCTGCATCCAAACCAGTGTGAGCAGCAGGGCAAGGGAGGTGATTGTCCCCCTCTATTCTGCTCTGGTGACACCCCACCTGCAATGCTGCCTCCAGCTCTGGAGTCCCTGTTACGAATGGAGAGGGGAGAGTTTAGACAAATCCCTGCCTTTCCAGGTTTCTGGCAGTAGGCAGTAGCTTTATTGAGGTGGCCAGCATCCCAAAACCCACTCTCACTCACAAGTTCTTAATAATGACCAATCAGGCCTATTACAGCATGAATTATTTATTTGAACAGGCCAAGGAAAACAGACATAAGACTTAAACAGATTACTTACTACACAGGATAACACAAAGAACTACTAGTAGATAAAAATACAGTGCACGATAATAGTCATAAAGGTACCTTACGTTACAGCTAGCAAAGAAATAGTATAGATTAGGAATCAATGTCACTTACCAATGAATGATAGTGGTATGCAAAGAATCTCCCAATTTCTCTCAGCCTCAGGGAAGTAACTCAATGCCAATGTCTTAACATTGAGGAGAACTCTCTACACACTCAGAGAGTGTATAAGAGATTTCTGATTTAATGAAAATCAGTGGTCTTTTATAGTTGTAAAAAATGCTTGTTCTCTGCAGTCACTAATTTTAGATTTTCCTTTCTCACCATTCAAGCCAGGATGTGTATTGCTGGCTGAGGAGGTTGTCAGCCAAAACAATTCAGCACATGACAAATCATTCCGGCCTAACCTAGCCATATGTTACGGGGAGATAAGCTTTTGCTGTATCGAGGTGAAAGCTCCTTCCACAGTCCCCAATATAGGAAGGACATTGACCTGTTAGACCAGGTCTAGAAGAGAGTCACAAAGATGATCAGGGGGCTGGAGCACGTCTCCTACAAAGACAGACTGAGAGAGTTGGGGCTGTTCAGTCTGGAGAAGAGAGGGCTTCGAGGAGACCTTGTAGCAGCCTTCTAGTACTTAAAGGAGACTTACAAGAAAGATGGAGACAAACTTTTTAGTAGGGCCTGTAACAATAGGACAAGTGATAATGATTTTAAACTGAAAGAGGGTAGATATAAAGAAGTTTTTTACAATGAAGGTGGTAAAACACTGGCATAGGTTGCCCAAAGAGGTGATGGATGCCCCATCCCTGGAAATATTCAAGGTATGGCTGGACGGGGCTCTGAGCAACCTGATCTAGTTTGAAGATGTCCCTGCTCATTGCAAGGGGGTTGGATTAGATGACCTTTAAAGGTCCCTTCCAACTCAAACCATTCTATGATTCTATTCTATAATTTGACTCTTGGGAGTGAAGTATGTTGAACAGTATGTCTAAAGGAAGTAATATGATTTGAATTTAAAATAAGTTTTTTAAAACAGTATTTGCTTTATTCACTCCCATGGCACTTAAAAAAACCAAAACATGAAACCGAATGAAAAAACCACAAAAACAAAACCTCTCAAAAAATGCAAACAAAAAACCAACAAGCTGTGTGTTCTACTGTAACTACTGTGTAGTAATAATGTGCATTAGTGTAGTGGCTCTCTGGTGTTCTGCACGATATCATATCACATTTTCTTGTGGCTTCAAAATTTCTTTGATATTGCTTCCTCATTCCATGTCAGCTTGAATAGCAGCAGACTTGAAGCCTTAAGGATGAAGCTCTGTTTCTCCACTGGCTCCAGTGCTGTGGCATACCGACATACTGAGTTATTTTAGGAATTAATGTAATGTGGTGACCTGTGTTTTGGGTATCCATTTTGCACTGTTAGCAAAAGAGTACTTGAATATGAGAATTCTAGTTTCTTGGAAGAACCAACTGCATTTTTATTCTTTTTTTTCCCCAATCTGTCATGAAGATTACATAATTTAAACATATTATTTTAATTTTATTCTTGGGGCCATGCTGTGCAGGGCCAAGAGTTGAACTGTGATGATCCTAGTGAGGCCCTTCCAACTCAGAATATTCTGTGATTCTGTGAAATCTCTTGCAGTGTACAAGGCATATTCTTAATGAGCAAATGAACAGTACTTCCAGATGTCTTCATGCTTGTGTCAAAGTTCATCCTGATGAAGAAACAGCTGATTTAGAGAAAAATCTTTCCACTTGAAAATTGTTGCTAAAGACCCTGATGTATTTATGCCTGCCCTGATCTATAGTATCAGGAATCAGGTTCTAAAGTGATGGTACATGTCAAATGTCAGTGCAAATTAGCTTTCCCTTTGAGCTCTGTATACAAAAAAAAGTAAAACAAATTTTCTAGTGTAACCAAATAAGTAGGAGCAGCAAAAATATCTTATTCCTATTAGACTGCACAAATCTAGTCTTTACTGGATGTCTACTTCTGCTGGGTTTCAAGTGCGGAAGTATATGTTTAGAAAACACATGCCTTACTAATGCACTTATTTGGTTCTTGTAACATGAAGCTGGAAAATACATAGTGTTTGTACAAAAATTAGAAGAAAAACTTGGGTAATTTCCTGCTGTAACTTTATGTGAATTTTTGTTTGCTTTTGTCTGATGGCCCATACATTGTGAACTATGGATTTCCTAATAAAAAAAGACCCATTTAATTCATTTTAATTGAGAAGATTGGCTTGATGCAGTCCTTAAACTGCTTTGGATGGGCTACACCAGCTCCAAGATTCTGCATCAGGAATTCAGTCTGCCTGGTATCAGGCATAGTTGGGGAACAAGCAGTGTAGCCTTAGAGGGGAGGAAAATATTGTAGAATAAAAGTTTGCAATTAGCCATTGGCTGCTGCATTTTTAATAAAAAACCTAATTTAGCAATTTTCTTTAAAATCAGGTGCTCTGTGGATGTGTATAGTCTTAAATCCCCACTGCAAGTTGGAGCAGAAGGTCAGTTGGCTAACACAGCTGAAAAAATGGAATGGTGTGGATGTTTGTCCCTGGGAAGATGGAAACCATGGAAATGAGCTGCCCAATTTAACCAATGCTTTGCCTCAGGGCGCAAATGCTAACCAAGGTGAGCCTAAATATATGCACTGACTGCAACACATAATATAGCCTCTATCTTATATACTTGAGCCTTGCAGTAGAATACAGCAGTCTTTCCTGGGACAAGTCACTTTCTTGTTGAGCATTGACCAGCCAAATTTATTTTCATTGATACTGTCCTTGCAGAAAGGATAAATAGGGTTTACTTTTATGCTGGGACTGCAATGTTTTTAAAGCAAGTTAGGTCTTCTAACTTTTCACTCAGTTCTTCTAAATACTTGTTGCATAAAAATTGAATGTCCCTGAAGTATGTCATGTAAAAGCCTATTGTTTCTTTGCTTGACTATAATCTTATATTCCTTCTGGTGTTGAGGGTTTTATTTTTTTGTAGTTACAAAGCCTTTGATACTTAAAGGAAGATCTGTTGTGACTGCATTGAGTATGTGAAAAACTAAAGCAGCTATTTGTGGGATGTGCTCTGTGTTGCACAATCTGCAGTGACAGGTGTGGGGGGGTGCAGAGGCAACATTGCCTTCTTGGAGGAGGTGTCTCTTCTTACTCAATACCATGCTTTCTAATCTAAAATGTGATTATCAAACCTGACAGAAGCCTTCTTCAGTCTTCTTCAAGCAAAGATTGCTACTTTGCTAATAACTGAGGAAGATGCAGGTTATTTACCTGGGAAAAGAAACCCCTCATAATCATGAAACCTCTCAATATTTTGATACATATTTAATAAGTTAAAATTAAATGCTTGTGAAAGGTGGTAGAATTAGACTTAGATGGGTTTTTCCTTGTTTCTTTCTCTTGGAAGTTTACCTCTGAAGGAAATAGACTTGGTTCATGTTTAAATCTTGCAGCTAACTGCCGACAGAAGTTCATGCAACATGTAACTTCTTACAGAGGTGTTTGGTTTCCTGGATCTCGTGATGTTCAGACCAACCTGGGCATGCTAGTAGCAATTTTGACATGACATTTTGACATTCATAGACACAGTGCCATGTCAACAGAGCACTTCTGCCATAGGAAGATGTTCAGTAAAGGATTGTCAGTCCCATGGCCTCAGTACCTTGCTTTCTTTGCAGTATTTGTATATGTTTATGACAAAAATTTATACAAGTGTTCAAAGTTAATGTCACTTCTCAAAGAGAACAACTAAAAATATTTTATGTGATGTTTATCTGCCACTCATCCTAGTGGCTCCGGGTCTGAGAAGGAGAGAAGCTGGGGATGCTTGAGTAGCTGTATGCCATATACGTTCTAGTCTGTTTTTAGGGGAATTCTGTACATGCTGTTTAATATCCTTCATGTCTAGCTGTTCCCTTTGCAATGTCCTATTTAGCATTAGCCGTGATGGTTTGTAGATCTCTCTGAATGCAAAGTGAATGGCACACACTTTGCCTGAGCTGTTGGGTAATAGGATGTGAAATGTTGTCTGTGGTCTGCTCCTTGCAGAGTGGGTCAAGGTAGACTGCCATCAGTTAGGGGTTGGTGAATAGACAGAAGACAAGAATACTGTGAATGACTGATTCACATCTGAATGAATAAAAGCTGATCCAGCTTTCTGAATTTCTGAAAATGACAGATTCATCAAACAGGCCACATCGGACAGTGTTCACTCGAGCCATAGAGGCATGTGAACTGCACTGGCAGGACAGCCACTTACAGCACATTATCAGCAGTGACCTATATACCAACTACTGTTACAATGAACACACTGAAAACTCACTCTTTGACTCTCGAGGGTGGCCCCTCTGGCATGGTAAGTGGCTAAACCAGAAAGATGTTTCCATGACTCACTTTGTTCAGTTTCTATGGCATTATTTTTTTTTTTCTTTTTAGGGGGGAGGGAGGGAGCTAAATGAAAAGCCTGGCAAAAAGAACGGAGGCTGCCTTGAAATGTTGGCTCAGAAATAGTCCTTTAACTCTCTCTTGCAAAGTTTTAGAAACAAATCAAAGAAAACAAAAAAGCCCTTTTGAGTAACCTAGCAAAACAGGCTATTGCAGATATGGAAGTGTTGCTATTCCTCAATTATTGTCTCCATTTTAGAACATGTTCCTACAGCCTGTGCGAGGGTGGATGCATTACGATCTCATGGATACCCACGAGAAGCACTGAGGCTAGCAATAGCTATTGTTAATACACTAAGAAGGCAGCAGCAGAAACAGCTGGAAATGTTCCAGGCTCAGAAGAAAGGTAAATGCGGGGAAGAGAGAAGGGCAAAGGACATGACAAGGTGACAATAATACCAAACTGGAACTTTGCATGAGAAAACTGCTTTTGAAACTAAAGCAAAAGAAGTGACTTTTATTCTTCAGTCCAAACAATCATAGTGGTAGTGTCACATTCTGGATGTTGGAGGGTTTTTTTAAGCTGGGTTGTGAGTTATGCAGGGCAAGGGCTCTGTTCTGCCTTCTGCAATACCTCTAACATGACGGGGCCTTTACTCCAATCAGAGGTTTTGGTTACACAGTGTAAATATTCATCCTATGTAATTTATAGGCTTTTAAACAGAGATTTGAATTTGGAATGTCAGGTATTTAAAATAATTTTTCTTCTTTGACATGTAATTTAGCAGACCTATATATTTCTGAGGTGGAAGCCTAAAGTTGACAAGGCAAAGTCTGCATTACAGAAATTTATTAAATTTGACAGTTTCTTCCAAAAGTCTCTGATGATACTTAAAACTTTAGTGGATTCACATCACTGGAAATCAAATTTTTGAAACACCAGCTTTATAAAATGTTCTGTGGTGTTCCTCTAAACACTACCCCTATTTTCTGAAGGAACATTCTTCCAAAAATAATCCTTCACTGAGCTTTGTCATAGGTTTGGAGAGGTAGTGGAAGAAGAAAGGAGTGACTTTGTGGTTAAAGAATGCATGTGGAAAAAATAGAATAACATTCTCAGCTACTACAAGAACACCTTTAATTCAAATTTTATTTTAGATCTTTGTTGCTACTTTTAACTATGTGTATCCTCATGCACTGCAGGCAAAATTCCAGTGTGAAGTCACATGTGTAAATTTTTTAACTGTATGTGCAGGTGTTTTCCCAGAAATGTTCATTTAGAAATTGAAGACAAGGTAGATACTTGACTGACAAAAAATAATTATTTGGCCATTCCTATGTGCCTTCATTTCACAATACCCAAGGAAGAAATTTTGAGCACTATCGTGGATCCTAGATTTCAACAAAACTTAAAAGCACTTTGCATTATTACTGAGGAGAATTTTTCTTAGTCTTTTTCTCATGTAACATATCTTTCCTTAACATGAAGATTGTAATTTCTATGTTGTTACTCACTGCTTTGTTTGGTTTTTTTCACTCTTATTTTTGAAATTTTTAAAAAAATGTTTTAATAGTGCAAAATATGCTTGTCTTCTTTATAAGCAGAATAATTCTGCAGCTACAGTTTCAGTTCAGCAACAACCATGTGCTTCTACTTACCTTTCATTCATGTGACTGATCTGACATTCGTGGAACTAGTTGCATGATTTAAAGTTAAATCTCTATATGAATGGAGTACTGAAGCCTTTGTTTGGCATGACACAAGTGAAGCTCATAAGTAGACATAATAGATGAAATGGAATATATGTGAGTCCATAATGTCATTGATATTAATCCTTTTTTTGTAATATTATGTTCTTAATGTTGTTTTTAGCACATGCTATTTGTTAGTAAGACAATTATTTACTACTTTGTTTTTCATATTACATATCAGTTGATTCTTTAAAAAAAGCCACTGTCCTGAATACTGAATTCAACAGTGTGGCTGTTTCATTTTGTAGCTCCACACATTTAAAGGCAAGAAGCAAACTTTTAAAGCTTTGTGATAATACTTATGATTACTCAGAAAGATGGCACTTTGTGAATGAGACAGCACAGAGGCAGGTACAAGTTAGTGTGTAATAACCAGAGAAACAGAACATCTGTAATACCTTGTATACAATTTTTAAATGGTCACCCATAATGCACCTGATCTCTCATAGTTCAGTTGTGTATGTGTCTAGGAGAAAAAGCGAGGGAGTTGAAGGGGAACTACTACCATAAGATTCTTAGTTAAAAAAGGGATTTGAGTCATCTCTAGCATCTTTTACCACAGAGACACTTCCTTCAATTCACTGTGCTAAACAATTTTTTCATGTTGTAACTCATTAATGGATGAGGGCTACAAAACAAAGTATCCATGAAGGTATTTGTTGACTGAAACTTTAGAATGACAAAAAATGCACTTAAAGGACATTTTTTTTCTTTTATACTTCATTTAAACATATTATCCTTTTTTTTAATTATTTTTTTTTATTAGGAACTGTCATTGTGAGTTTATTACTTCAACAAATATTCAGATGCAATAAGTTCATATTTTATTTATTAAAACTGAACATTTCAGAATATTTTATTTCAGTGCCATCAGCTTCACTTAAAATGTGAAAATGGTACTGCATCTTTTGAGTGATGAAACAGTGGTGAATATTCTACCAAAAAAAAAAATCTTTGCTATAATTTTCCAGCAGACATTTCAGAAGTTATGGGTATCAAGTTAGAGATTTCAAAAGATACTGCAATTGAAATTTTTGACCTATAATGTACTTTGCTAGTGCTCAAAATGTTTGGCCTTTGTCCATTTTATTTTTTCCTCTTTTAACACATTTACAAAGGACAATGAATTCACACTGAGAGATATTATTTTTTCCTTCTAAGTAGAAGAGCATTTTAATTAGTTTTACTTCTATAATTGTTTTGAGGGGATAATACGCACTCTCTTTCCCTCCCTCTTCCCGCCACCTTTTCTGTCACAGAACTTCTTCAAATAGGAGTAACCTCAATAACAAATCTTGAAGGTTGGGTGGGACATCCTTTGGATCCAATTGGCACCCTCTTCAGTAGCCTGATTGAAGCCTGCAGGGTGGATGATGAGAGCTTCCATGGATTCTCAGACGTCACGGGTAAGGCCATGCAAAGGGGAGCAATCTTCTCTAAGTCTTCAGTAACCAGAGACATTTTTCTACCTTATCATTCCCAATTAACTTCAAAGCCAGTGTCTTTATAGTATAAGAACTCACATTTGCATTCCCTAAGAAAACACAAGGGAGAGAAAATGTTTAAAGTATAACTGTTATATGAAGCCTTCAAAAATTATCAATTGCTCATTCTTGAAGGCAATTCAGTATTTTACACTTGAAATAAAACTGAATTAGTTTATAGCAGCAATCCTCTTTAGATACATTGCTCTGTCTTCTTTTGGAGAAATTACAGGAAATCACAGAATTGTTGAGGTTGGAAGGCTTCTCTGGAGATTGTCTAGTCTACCTACTCTGATCAGAGCAGGATCACCTAGAGCAAGTTGCCCAGGACTGTGTCCAGTTGAGTTTTGAATAGTCCCAAGAATGAACACCATACAACCTTTCTGGGCAACCTCTTAGTGTTTGACTATCCTCACAGTAAAAAAGTGTTTTCTTATACTCAGATGGAATTTCCTGTATTTCAGTTTGTGCCCATTGTCTCTTGTCCTGTCACAAGATACCACTGAGAAGAGTCTGGCTCTGTTTTCTTTACATTCTCCCATTAGATATTTGTATATTTTTGTAAGATCCTCCTGAGCCTTTTCTTCTCCAGGCTAAATAATCCCAGTTGTCTCAGTATCTCATATGAGAGATGCTCCAGTCCTTTAATCATCTTTGTGGCCCTTCACTGAATCTACTCCAGTAGGTCCATGAGGAGCCCAGTACTGAACGTGGCACTCCAAGTGTGGGCTCACCAGTGCTGAGAAGAGGGGATCACCACCTACGATCTTCCTATGCAGTCCAGGATATTATTTGACTTCTTAGCTACAAGTGTACATAATACTTCAAAGTGATGAGAAATCACTTAACATTTATAACATACATGGTCTATAAAGTACATGGTTTATAAAGGTTATGAATTGGAAAATAGCATTGTAGTATTGATTTGTGATTTTGGACGGGATGTATATGCCCATTCTAACTTCAGTTTTTGCTTCTCAGGAGCTTACTTGATTTATTCCTTAGTCTCTTTCCACCTCTGTGGTAGTTTCTTATCACCTTCTGTGTGTTCATAAACTTGATTCATTCCTCTACCTATAGATCCTTTATATGTACATCCCAAATCTCCTTGAGGCTTTTCCTGAAAACTAATTTTATTCAATTAGATTTTCTTCAATAAACTTCTAATACCATATCCACCAATTCTGGAAGAACTTTAATTAAAAGGAATCAGATTCTTTGTAATTAGAAAAAAACCCCAAAACAACCCCATGAAATAAAAGTAGTGTGTGTTGAAATGTAAATTCCCCCTACACTCTACTAAATGCATTTTGCCATCTCATTTGCTGCAGCTGTCCATCTGTACATTGCAACTTTTTGTTCCCAAACTAGACTGTAAACTGCTAGAGGTTGATATAGCATTTTATCATATGGTATATTGGTGAAGTGCCAAATCAATCAGTAGTACTCTTTAAAGCAATTTATGGCTTGGTCTGTGTGGGATTTACAAGTAATTTTACTAAAAGTAGCATTTCTAGTGTTAATAAAAGTCAGAAACATTATGCATGTTTATCATAAGTGCAACTAACAAATAAAAAAGCATGAAGAGAGTTTTAGCAAACAGAATGCTTTAAAATTGTGGAGTTCCCAGGCCTACTATATTTGCATAATCCTAATAGCTTCAACTGAAATCTATGCAGATGTATAAGCACCTTCCCTTTCCACTTATACAACATCAAAGCTTTAAGGAGATACAGAAATGGGTGGGGGAAAAATTGAAATAGAACATCCAATGTAGGCCATATTAACACAAAGCTGGAGAAACTGCCTTTCTCCAAATCATGTAGTTTAAAATGAAAACTTTTATTTTTCCTAGAGTGGATTTTTTAAAACCTAATTGCTTTGTGTATTTCTGCTATGTGGAATTGGATCAGGTAGTTTGTATTGGATGACTGGATACTGAGATTGCACTCATAATTTAAATATTTTTTTTAAATTAATACTGACAAAGGAAGCATTGAAAATGTGGCATTATAGGCAGATTATGGATTTTAATTATTTCCTGATGTGTTATTCTTTGTGTCGCCCTTTACAGAGAACATGGGGCAATGCAAATCTCTGGAGTACCAGCACCTGCCTACACACAAGTTCTTAGAAGAAGGGGAATCTTACTTAACGCTGGCTGTGGAAGTAGCACTGATAGGGCTGGGACAGCAGCGAATAATGCCAGATGGCTTGTATGCACAAGAGAAGGTTTGTCGAAATGAGGAGCAGCTCATTTCTAAGCTACAGGAAATTGAATTGGATGATACTCTGGTGAAGATTTTTCGAAAACAAGCAGTCTTCCTATTAGAAGGTAGCTCAACGTAGATGCTAACTGCTTTTTAAAACTGTCTTGACTTACACAACCCCATGGAATTAGTATTCCAATGGAAACTGCCTTATATATTTAAGATGTTTTTTTATGTAGAACTCCAGCAAAATTTTATTTCCATTCTCTTATGAAAATCAAACATACTTTAGATATCACATGACTGTAGAAATAAGGCATCTACTAATCTTTAAGCCTTTATTTTTAATTTTTATTGCATTTTCTTCTTTAGATTTGTTCAGTATCCTAATTATACAACCCAGTCTCACAATTGAATAATATAGACATCAGTTATCCTCAACAGTTCTTGGGTAGTAAATTTCAAAATGTAATTTGTATCCTGAAAAAGGACTGGCAGCTTTGTAAATGTATGAAGATTTTTACCTCTATTCCCCAGTGAAGACCTCAGAAAATTCACTAAAATATGCTGGGACAGAAATATAACATTTTCTTTGTAACAATTAGGAATATGGGTTGCCTCTGAAGTTTGTATCATATCTGAAAATTGAAATATATGGACAAATATTAAGGCTTACAGCCTGGTCTTGTGACTAAATTTTGATTAAGACAAATAACTTGTGTTTGGGAATTGCAGTTGTGTATTGCAATAAAATGTGTACAAAAAAAGCGCATGCTTTTGCCTTAGCTTTTAAAAAGGCTTGACATATAACAAGCCTTATTTTCAAAGAGTAGACTTGTGGGTTCTAAGATTGATATTCTAGTTTTGGGGGGTTTTTAATTGGAAGAAAAATTTTAAAGGAATTAAGTATCTAAAGGCACGGTCCAAGTTCTGAGTGCTTTCTCAATGGATGGTGGGGTGTTTGATACTGCTCTAGGTAAGTTGTGAAGATAGTTACACAGCAGTCAGGTTTTGCTTTCTTTCTGTAAGACATTTGTCTTTTAAAACTATTTATTTAATGGAAGAGATGCAGTATGTTGTTTAGTGTTCTCAGCTTTGAGTCACTATTATCGCCCAGATCCTTAAAGACTTTGGTACCTACTAGTGGTGCCATTTGAAACTGTAGAGAAGCTGCACCATAAGGAGAGTTGCTGATTTATGGCCTTTGGACAAGAACAGCTTCTTGCTGGATCCAGCTATTCACCACCGTAGAGGGATCCTATGGATTATAAAATCAATTTGCTGTATCTGTTTACTGGTCAGGATGCTGTATGAGGAAAAAGCAGGATTTCTCTCAAGTATTCTCTGATACTTCTAGTTTACAACTGTGATCAGTGATAAACTTTTTTTTCTTAGAGTAGTAAACAAGTGATCATAGCAGGAAACATGCTAAAAAAGCTACCTACAAAATTACTGTGGTGAACAGCGTGCAACAATGGTCTTGCATTACTGTGTGTTGAGAAATCTGGCTTTTCTGCAATGACTTGAGTTTACTCCAGGTTAGGCGCAGAAACTGTCAGATCACATGGAGGAAAAACCGTGCAGTGATTTAAGATTCTAATCATATCAATTGTGAGTTTATAGTTGAGGTTCTGTAGATATAATAAAGAAAATTTAATCTAATATTAGGCTGATTTCTATGCTGTTAATGCAGGTTAATGCAGACTAATGCATGCTGTGTGTAGCTACCATTTGAATGCATGGGAAAGCAGAACATAAGACTGTGTTGCAAGAAATGTTCTATTTTTTTGCTTGACTGCTAAGTTAATGGCAGAATATATTTTCATATATATGCTTAGTAATTTATTCTTTGTCTTACAAATGAGTTTCTGAATGGACCACCAACTGGCAAACGGACATGAAATGGCTTCTTCCATACAAGCAATGCCAGCTAGTTTTGAACTGCTTTCAGCTTAAAATGATTGAGACACACTGTCACTTACTTAATCTTTATTGATGTTTCCATTGTGATCAGGCCCAGCCTTCAGAAATGTCCATCTATGGAGCTCAGATTTTTTTCATGCCTAGTGATTTTTATCTTTGCATTTTGTGCTAAGGCACCAGTCAAAAACATTGCTGAAACAGCTGTGTTGATCCAAGTTGTTACCATCTCTCTCTCATGGAGTTCATCATCCCATGCAGAAGAAGTGGTTGAATAAATTTTGTGAGTACTCCTCATCTGCTTCAGTGAAGGATCAGTCATGTTAGTTTGAACCACTGCTGGAAACTATGACATGTGGCTGCAATGAAGTGTGCTCACATAGTCATTCATCCACCCAAGTGTGGTGGGTTGGAATCTTTAGTAGAAGAGGAAGTGGTAACTTCTAGGACTGCTGGCTGCTATTTGTGCAATAATTGTCCAATAATACTTAATATAAGATTCTTATTCTGTATCTTGCAATGTTTAGCATCCGAACCTCTAGCCACTGAAGTAAAAAACTGCTTGACACAATGTTCCTATTAACAGGAATAACAGTCTTAAGGTTGCAGGGGAAATGCAAAAATGGAATTCTTATGCACTATGAATACTCAGAACTCAGCAAGCAGTTTCATGTAATTTTTTTAAATTGTCATTTCTGTTGTCAGTCTTAACACTGCTGTTAGGAAGTACTGCACTGAGTGTGAGCAAAATCTTTTGCCCCAACAATGGGACTAGTTTCCCCACAACAAATATAATTTTTAAGATTGTGTGGCTATAATAGACTAACAAAAGCAGCTTTGATGCAAGATCTGATCTAGTCTTCTCTGAAGACCATGTCTAGACCAAAGGGTTATTTAAATGCCTAATGTCAGGTGAGACATTAATAAAGATCAGGTGCTGCTGGACTGATTAGTCATGTAACTTCAATTAAAGATACCTGGTTTTCCAGTGTAGGCACTTTTTTTTCCTGTGGATTTTTGATAAAGCAATTATGCACCAACAGAGAATTCATAGGAATTCATGTGCACGATATAACTACACAGAGGCAAAGGTAGGATTATCACCTTCTACTTCTGCATACCATAGATTTGCTGAATGCCCCCCATGGAGCCCTGGGACCATTCTGTCATTTGATTGTGCATTGGTAGTGTGCTTAGTACTATACAATTTGCAATGTGTCTTCTTGTCTCAAAGAATAGATGGCATTTAATATACTTGTAATATATTTCACAAACATATCAATGGAACCTTACCTTTTGTACAGCAAGCTGTCTGAATACCAACTCTAACTCAAGGTGTAATGAATGGGTTCTAAAGGTCCAAGAAGTTGAGTTTTAACAGTCTGTAAAGACTGATATTCTCTTTTTCTTTCCCACAGCTGGACCATATAGTGGTTTAGGTGAAGTCATCCATCGAGACAGTGTTCCAATGCATACATTTGCCAAGTATCTTTTCACCTGTCTCCTACCTCATGATGCTGAATTGGCATACAAAAGTGCACTGAGAGCCATGCGGTATGTATTCACAAGTCATCTAGAAAGAACCCAAGTAGAGGTTTGAAAAATGGGAAAAAGCTTGGTAGTCAAGACCTAGCCTTTTTTTCTAAAATAAGCATGGTTCTGTTAAAGGAGAAATTACTTTGGTTCTGTCATCTGTAAAAGCAATAGATGTCTGTACTAACTACAGTATCATTTATAAATGTACAATTAGTGTTTATACACAACTATAAAACAGCATTCTATGTTACAAATCCTTCTAGAATTCCACTACTAGGATGTGTGGTTTTGTATTGAACAACAGCTTTAGCACGTGTGTGTGTGTTCTTTTACTGATGTGGTTGCATGTGTATGATGCTAGTGGCAAGGAAATGAGAAAAGAGGCATCTTACCAGCAGTCTTGGGATCATCTGCAGTTTAGCTGCTTCCCCCCACTTTATATACTGAGCATGATGTCATATGGTCTGAAATATCCCTTTGGTCAGTTTGGATCACCTGTCCCGGCTGTGTCTCCTCCCAACTTCCCGTGCACCCCCAGCTCCTCTCCAGCGTGGCAGTACAAAAAGCAGCAAAGGCCTTGGCTCTCTGTAAGCCCTTTTCAGCAAAAATGAAAACATCTCTCTATTATCAACCCTGTGTTCAGCACAAATCCAAAACACAGCCCCATACCAGCCATTGGGAAGAAAATTAACTCTATCTCAGCCAAAACTAGCGTACTCTAGAAAGCCAAATGAGGAGAAAATAGTCCCATGTTCAAAGGACTAAAGGGGAGGGCATGCATAAGAACAAAACATAGCTACCATCAAGTCAGGCCAAAGGTCTGCTTAGCCTGTTTGGGTTTTTTGCCTCCAAAAGCATCTAATAGTGGGTGTTAGGGAAGGAATCTAAGAAATAGGAAAAGCAACTTTGCATACTTGCTGCTTACAATTAGAATTTTTGAATTAGAATTTTTAGAATTAGAATTTTTAAAAGATCAATTTTATAAAGTACACTTGTGTATTCAGTTTCAGTCACTACCTTAAAGTGTTTCTCAGAGACTGTGGGGAGTTTCCCTTCTTGAACTAAACTACTGAGACCACATTGAAAGGCTAGAATAGACATATATGAGTAGCTTTGCACAGTGCATTGAATGCTTCAGTGAATGTGATGGCAGCATGCCATTCCTCTTGAAGAACTATTTGGGCTTTCCCCAGAAACAAATCATAATTGATAACCTCTTTTCTGCAAATTTCCTTTCTCAACTGGAAAAAACAAGCAAGGCACTGAAAAATCCAAATCTCTAGTTGATTATGGGGAGCTCCAGCCACCTTTTGGCAAGAAGCTGCCATCTCAGCCAAAGAAGTTACTTCTCAAACAGACTGGTATAAGAAGGAGTTGTCTATTTGTTTCTATCTGGTAAGATCACAGGAGACATCAGCATAATCAGGGCTGTTCTCCATAGCTCTCTTGGCATCACTTTTAAGGCAGATGGGACTTCAGCTTTTTAATATTATTTACTTATGCATTTTAAATATTTCTTAATATATTTGGCACTCTTAAGGAATGTGGACTGCTATACTGAACTGCGGTGACAGAAGATGCAGACACTTTCTATTCCATGTCTGTATTCCTCAAAACTTCTAAAAAATTTTTATAAAGAAGGTTGGTTACTTTTTCCATTCATACCAAAGCGATATTTCAGTATACAAAGCACTCCTGATACAAACCAAATGAATAACTAACCAAACCTAAATGTTGTTTTGAGGGGGGAAGGAAGAAAACAGGAAGACTGAATGTTATAGTGGGTTGACGCTGACCGGACACCAGGCACCCACCAAGGCTGCTCTCTCACTCCCTTCCACAGCTGGACAGGGCTTCATGGGTTGAGATAAGGACCGGGAGAGATCGCTCATCAAATACCATCACGGGCAAAATAAGCTCAACTTAGAGATATACATTGAATTTATTACACTAACAAAATCAGAGCAGGATAATAAGAAGTAAAAT
>VZRX01005389.1:0-11297 GCA_013398075.1 Notiomystis cincta | reverse complement strand
GAAAATTCATTTCTTTCTTGTCATTGTTCTTATGATTAATTAACACTTTCCTGCCTTGCCATGGAGGTGATTGTGCTTCTTAGAGGTGCAGAATGGAGAGGAATATAATGGAAATAACATAAATAAATAAAATAATACTAATAAAAACCTTGGAGAAGAGGAGGCTCAAGAGGGACCTTGTGGCTCTGCACAAGTCCCTGACAGGAGGGGGCAGCCGGGGGGGTCGGGCTCTGCTCCCAGGGAACAGGGCCAGGAGGAGAGGGAACGGCCTCAGGCTGGGCCAGGGCCGGCTCAGGGTGGACAGCAGCAGGAATTTCTGCCTGGAAAGGGTGCTCAGGCCTTGGCGTGGGCTGCCCAGGGAGCTTTGGAGTGCCCATCCCTGGAGGTGTCCAGGGAATTGCTGGAGGTGGCACTGAGTGCTCTGGGCTGGGGACAAGGTGGGCATTGGGCACTGCTGGGACTGCAGGGGCTGGGAGGGCTTTTCCAGCCTCAGGGATCCTGGGATTCTGGGATAATTTGCAGTTCTTGTCTTGGTGAGAGTTTTGGGTCTTTATTTCCCATAAATCTGATCCTTGCTGTGTTTGTACTCAGCAGGAGGTCGCTCAGAAGGAGGAGGCTTTGCTGCTTTCTTTGACCTGAAGGCATCTGGTTACCGCGATCCCATCCTGGTGTCCCAGACCAAGGGCCTTGGGCCCAAACTGCAGGTAACTGGCAGCCCCACTGCAGCAAAGCTGATGTCACCTGCCAGGGCTGTTTGTGCCACAGCCAGTCCCACCTTCTGCACCCTCCTGAGCTCTACAAACACACCTGAGTCCTGCACTGGGCACCTTCAACTTTGTACATGGTTATTTGTGCAAGGCCTGGGCATATTTAATTGAGGGTGTGGATATTTTGTGGTGAAATGACAGTATCCCAAAATTTAGCTGAAGTGTTCAGCTCTAAAACTGAAGCTCTAAAACTGAGACTTTCTGCTGTAAAATAGAAGGTCCATTGGCTTTGAGAAAGATCTCTGTGAGGAGCACAGGGAGGTGCTGGAATGAGAACTGGCAGACTCAGCCTAATAAATTGTGTGTGGAGAGGGAGCACAGGTACCTCTGTCAGGGCACTGAGGAAAGGAAGGATGGAGGAAATAAACATTAAAGGGGAACAGAAGCCAAGAGATAAAGAATTTGAATTAGCCAAGAACATACAGGATAAGATGAATTAGGAATATATTTATGTATTGAATCAGGATAAGTTGACCCAGGGATTTATTTATATATTAAATCAGAAGGTTTTCAGCCATCAGGAGAGTGGAGATCTGAAGCTCCTTTCACTGCCAAGCACAGCCATGTCCCTTATTTCAAATGGTTTCTGCCTTTAATGCCAGGATAACAAACAGCAGGAGACTGAGCAGAACCATCCCAAAGGGCTTTTGCACTCTTACATCCTCAGACACCTCTGAGCATGGAAAAGGGATTGGTGCTGGCTCTTGTGAGTCTTTGTTCCAACTGCTTGGCACAGAGACATTCCCAACTGTGTTTCCACAGACTGTTCCCAAGGTTCTTCCCTGGCCAAGGAAAAGCTGGCTGATGCCTGCCTGGATTGTTCCTGGAGCAGTGGGAGGGAGGGAGGGGTTGTCAGGCAGCAGAGGCCGTGGGATGGCTGTTTCCATAGCACTCCTAAATCCTGCAGCCAGCAAAATCAGTCAGCAACCCAAGCCCAGACTTTGTTTGGGTGCTGCCCCCTCACCAGTGCTATTTATCCATGTTTTACCCTCACCCATCCCTCTGTCCTGGGCTTTTCTGAACTGTGTAAGTAAAAGGAACCTCCCTGAAAATTTATCCACTGATGATCTTAAAGGTCTTTTGCACCCTAAATATTTTATGATTTTATACTACTGTGATTCCTGTGTAACCTTTGTCCCACTGCAGCCCTGTGAGCTGAGCAGGATGCTCCAGGGTATCCCTGAGAGCTGGAAATGTCAGCACTTCATGGGAGCCACAACACCTGACCCAGGTTTTATTACTTCTGCAATGCAGACACCTTGAGGACCACTTCTAAAACCAAACAGCAGCTTCCCTGAGGGAACTGTTTGTGCTTTATTAAGAACCTTCCAAGGCCTAAAGGGGCTCCAGGAGATCTGGAGAGGGACTGGGGGCTGGAGGGACAGGACACAGGGAATGGCTTCCAGTGCCAGAGGGCAGGGCTGGCTGGGATATTGGGAAGGAATTGTTCCCTGGCAGGGTGGGCAGGCCCTGGCACAGGGTGCCCAGAGCAGCTGTGGCTGCCCCTGGATCCCTGGCAGTGTCCAAGGGCAGGTAGGACATTTGGGTTGGATCAGCCTGGGACAGTGGAAGGTGTCCCTGCCATGGCAAGGGTGCCATGGATGGGCTTTACAATCCCTCCCATCCCAAATCTTTCCATGATTCCACGATAATATTCCAAAAAGCAAACAAAAAAACCCCCACAAAATTACAATTTCTGGGTAGCTGCAGCTGGAATTTGAACTAATGTTCCAAGAAGCAGGCAAAATAGATTTTTCTGGGTTTTTTCTCTGCTCTGCAAGAAAATGAGCTGTTTTCTCTGGATTTAAACTGGGTAGTGCACCAGTTTATGTATGTCCTGTAGTGATTCCTTTCAGAAAGATAGAAGGTTTCTGCTGATTTCACTGATTAATAATTGATTTTTGCCTTTCTCATTCTCCCCATGTTTTGCAGGTTGCCCAGGTCTGTAAAAGACACGACACCATTGGGCAGGACCTGGTGGCCCTGTGTGTCAATGAGCTCCTGGCTCAGGGAGCTGAGCCCCTCTTCTTCCTCAGTCATTTGGCCTGTGCCAAACTCGATGCTGAAGTGATGGAAGCAATCAAAGAAGGGATAGCTGAGGCTTGCAGGAGTGCAGGGTGTGCTTTCCTGGGTATGGACACTGCTCTCCTCTGGGATTTGCAGGTTCTGAGGTTGAATTTATCACCAGGGAAATGGACTTGGGAGGCAGAGGGAGAATGTGTCCCTGGAATTGTTGGTTTCTCTTTGGTGGAAAAAACAGTTGAGAATTTTGCTGAAATTCTTCCTTGTCTGTAAATTGGGTCAGCACAGAAAGATGGGGTTTAGTATTTGTGCATTGGGATCCTTGTTCTTCCTTCTTCCTCCCTGAACAAAGGAGATCAGAACTGGAAGCCTCACCTCCTTCAATGTTAATGTTTTCATGCCCTCTCCCATTCTCAGTCCTAGCAGGGAGCTGCCACGTGAGTAACAGAAATAATAATGATAAAAACACTTCTTCTTTCATGAAGCTTTGTTTTGTTGGAGTCTTGAGGTGAAGTAAGAAACCAAGAAGCATTTTAAAAAGCTATCTGAATGTTCTTGGGCTATGTGTCCCAGGAGATGCCACAAATATAAAATGGTGTTACAATAATGGCTTTGAACTGAGGGAGGGCAGGGCTGGATGGGATATTGGGAAGGAATTGTTCCCTGAGAGGGTGGGGAGGGGCTGGGATGGAATTNAGTTTCAGCTCTTTTTGAGTTTTAAGCTGCTGTTTAAAAGTGGAAGAATGGCTTCCCACTGCCAGAGGGCAGGGCTGGATGGGATATTGGGAAGGAATTGTTCCCTGAGAGGGTGGGGAGGGGCTGGGATGGAATTCCCAGATTTGCTGTGGCTGCCCCTGGGTCCCTGGCAGTGCCCAAGGCCAGGTTGGACATTGGGGTTGGATCAGCCTGGGACAGTGGGAGGTGTCCCTGCCATGGCAGGGGTGGCACTGGATGGGCTTTACAATCCCTCCCAGTCTGGGATGCTGAGACTCCAACAGGAACACAAGCAGGAGGTGCTGACCCCTCTCTCCCCTCGCAGGCGGGGATGTGACAGAAGTGGCGGCTCCGTGTCCCTCCGGGCACTGTGACCTGGCGGGGTTCGTGGTGGGAGCCGTGGAGCGAGGGCAGAGGCTGCTGGGGCTGCAGAGAGCCGAGGAGGGGGACGTGCTGCTCGGGCTGGGCTCCCCCGGCATCTCCGGGCGCGGCTTCGGCGCCGTGCGGAAGATCCTCCTCACGTCCTCCCTGCACTGCTCCTCGCCAGCCCCGGGCAGCTGCGGCGACAGGACCCTGGGTGAGCGCTCCTCCTTCCCAGGGGTTTGCAGGGCCAGGCGCTGCTGCCCGGGGCTGCTCCCATCGGGCTGGCTTAGTCAGTCTCTGGGGTCGGGCTGGTGTCCACTGCTCTGCCAGAGCGGGCAGGGCTCCTGCCTCCTTCCCAAGGGCTGCTGCAAGGACTGGGAGAGAGCCTGTTCGGGGAAACATCTCCTCAAAACACCACTGAAACAAATTCATCGAGGTCAGCCTGGAGAAGGGAAGGCTCTGGGAGAGCTCAGAGCCCTTTGCAGGGCACAAAGGGGCTCCAAGAGAGCTGGAGAGGAACAGGGGACAAGGATGGAGGGATAGGACAAGGGGGAATGATTACAAACTGAAGGAGGGGAAATTTGGGCTGGATATTGGGAAGGAATTGTTCCCTGGCAGGGTGGGCAGGCCCTGGCACAGGGTGCCCAGAGAAGCTGTGGCTGCCCCTGGATCCCTGGCAGTGCCCAAGGGCAGGTTGGACACTGGGGCTTGGATCAGCCTGGGACAGTGGGAGGTGTCCCTGCCATGGCAGGGGTGGCCCTGGGTGGGATTTAAGGTCCCTTCCAACCCAACTCATTCTATGATTCTTTGATTCTAAACCTCTCGTGAGGTTTTACACAGAAGGACTGACACTGGCACTGGCACTGCTGTTTGCAGGAGATGTTCTGCTGACCCCAGGGACAATGTTCAGCCCAGCTCTGCTGCCCGTCCTTCGCTCGGGGCACATCAAGGGCTTTGCCCCCACAGCCGAGGGGCTCCTGGGGGGCATCGCCAGGGTCCTGCCCGAGCACGTCAGCGCCGTCCTGGGTGAGTGGCTGAGGTGCTCCTGTGTGACAAAACTCAGGCATAGCACGGCCTTGGCCTTTCAGCTTCAGCTGTGGCATCCTCAGAATGTCCCTGCAGAGTTGGAGACTGAAGGGCCCCAAGTGGGTGCTTTCCAAGGGGCTGCCAAAAGCATTCCTATTCCAGGTCATGAGCCCCACTCTTTTGTTGGAGAAGGGAAATTCCAGAGGGTTTCAGGGCAGCACAGTCTAGGACAAAAGCTGTTGGAGAAGACACCTCTCCATACAAAACATTTTGATCAAACAGTGAGGTTTGGTGGGAGACTTAATTTGCACACTTTGCTACACACACACACACATTTAATGCATTTTTTTGGTAGCTTCCCCACAACATCTGACATCTGTGAGTAAGGGAGAACTTTTTCTGATGAAGCCAAAATTGGGCAAAGAATTCAGAAGTTTGAAATTGTAAAGAAAACCATGTTCATGTATGTCTAAAAATACAGTGGGGATGGGGAGGGGGAAAGGAAGGTGTCTGTGTGTTGGGCTGTGTTTATCTAGAATGAAATTGGAAAGGAAAGAAAGAAATTTTCAGGCCAGGTGGGACAGGGCTTGGAGCAACCTGGGATAGTGGAAGGTGTCCTTGCCCATGGCAGGGGGTGGATTGAGATGGGCTTTAAGATCCCTTCCAACCCAAACCCTTCAGGTTGGGCAGCAGCAGGAATTTCTCCCTGGAAAGGGTGCTCAGGCCTTGGCAGGGGCTGCCCAGGGAGCTTTGGAGTGCCCATCCCTGGAGGTGTCCAGGGAATTGCTGGAGGTGGCACTGAGTGCTCTGGGCTGGGGACAAGGTGGGGACTGGGCACAGCTGGGACTGCAGGGGCTGGGAGGGCTTTCCCAGCCTCAGGGATCCTGGGATTCTGCAGCAGCAAACATTTGTGCTGCCTACACACAAATTTCAATCTTTTCCAGATGCCCTCAGCTGGAAGATCCCTGAAATCTTTTGCTGGCTCTACAAGGAGGGGAACCTCTCTGCAGAGGAAATGGCTCAGACCTTTCCTTGTGGCATCGGGGCGGTCTTGGTCGTGCAGAAGGAGCTGGCCCAGCACGTTCTCCAGGACATCCAGAGGCAGCAGGAGGCCTGGCTGATTGGGAAGGTAGTTGCCCCTTGTCACACAGGTGAGCAGGTGTCCTCGTGGTACTGAATAGACTCCCTGGTCCAAAGTTTGTGTAGTTCACACCATTTCCCTGTTGTTTCATGAGGGTGGAGGCTACTGGACATCTCCACATCTACATTTCATTATTAAATAAAAGAGAAATGAGTTCTTGTTTCAGAGTGGCAGCACCTGGATAATCTCTTCCCCCTCCCTGAGGCTTCAGGAAATCCCTGTGCTGTCTGTCCCAAACATCAGTGGATATTTTAACACACTCATGGAAATCAACTCCCCTCCTGTCCAGCCCCTCCCAGCCCACACAGATCCATGTAAAAGTTGAGGACAGGCCACAGCTTTGTGTGATGATGGTCAGCCTGAACCCTGCTGAGTCGTTGATTGACATCCAGCAGGACATGAACCAAAATCCCTCTGGAGACCCAACAGTGTGGGCAGCCAAAATGTCACCTCAGCTCCACCAGCATCACTTTTAGTGTCCTTTTGCAACATGAGAGGTATAAAAGATGGGAATAATCCTTGAGAAGGCCATGCCTGGGCCTCTGTGAGCAGGTAACACCAGAGACCAGCACAGCTCCTGGGATTTGGGTTGTTCAAGCACTGAATCCCTTTGGAGCTCCATCTGTGCAAGCATAAATTCATTGCTGATGCAAGTTCCTGTCATTGAAACACTGTTAATGAACTACACTAGGTCTTTTTAGAGGGAAAGGTAAAATCTAACACTTTCCTGGTGTGTTTGGAGCAGGTTCTCACATTGAAGTGGAAAACCTTGCAGAGGCCCTGCAGCTGAGCAGCCCCCAGCAGCTGCCGAAGGACTGCGCCGCCCAGAGCCAGCCCCAGCCCAGGAAGAGAAAGGTGAAAGTGGCTGTTCTTGTCTCTGGAACAGGTGAGCTTACACAGGAGAGGCTGATTCAGGTGTGTCCACCTGGCCTTTCTTTCCCTGGAATCTACAGACCCTCCAAAGTCCAGGGCTGCACTTTGACTGCAAGTCAAGGAGTTGCATTGCACTGCTTAAAAGCTGAGCTCTTTCAGGCCGCCCCCCCCCAATCCCTGTTTGTGAACAAGCAGATCTCTGTTAGAGCAGCAGCTGAGGGCCCCTCCCAGGGCCCTGGGTGCTCCTCTGTGCCCCCAGCCTCTGCTGTCTCCCCCGAGGCACGGCCCTGTCTGCGCTCATCGGCTCTGCCAGGGAGCCGGGCAGCTGCGCCCAGCTGGTGCTGGTGATCTCCAGCAAATCCGGCGTGGAGGAGCTGCGCAGCGCGGCCCGCGCGGGGATCCCCACCAGGGTAAGGACACACTCCCTCCTCCTCCTCCTCCTCCTCCTCCTTCCCAGCTGCTGGGCCTGGGCGGGGTCAGGGAGTGCTTGCTGAGCATTCAGGTTTCACTCCAGTGTGAAACTTTCCCCGTGGATCCGTGGATGAGCACAGAGCTGGGAGTCCTCACTGGGCTCCGGGAGCTTTTCCCAGCTCGGCAGTGAGTGCTACATCCCAGGGAAGGGATTTAAATGGATGATTTGGGTCTGAGATTGCAGCCCATGAGCCTCAAGCTTTGGCTGAAATCAGTCAAACTTCAGGTTCTGCAAAGCACAGAAATGTTTTCTCCTGGGTGTATCCCTCAGAATCACAGACTCCGAGAAGGATTTGAGATTGGAGGGACCTCAAAGCCCACCCAGGGCCACCCCTGCCATGGCAGGGACACCTCCCACTGTCCCAGGCTGATCCAAGCCCCAGTGTCCAACCTGCCCTTGGACACTGCCAGGGATCCAGGGGCAGCCACAGCTGCTCTGGGCACCCTGTGCCAGGGCCTGCCCACCCTGCCAGGGAACAATTCCTTCCCAATATCCCAGCCAGCCCTGCCCTCTGGCACTGGAAGCCATTCCCTGTGTCCTGTCCCTGCAGCCCTTGTCCCCAGTCCCTCTCCAGCTCTCCTGGAGCCCCTTTAGGCCCTGGCAGGGGCTCTGAGCTCTCCCTGGAGCCTTCTCCAGGATGCCCTGTGTCTCACATCGTGCCCAGTCCCTTTCAGTGGCACCACACAAGTCTTTTCTCCTGCCCATGGTTCACAAAGCAGCTCTTTGGGAATTTGTTCTGGTTTGTTCCATAACCCCTGGCAAGGACCATCAGCATTGTCTGAGAACACTCCATGACTTGGGATGTCAAATGCAGGAACCCGCCCTTCTGACATCAAGTGGCTTTGAGCAGTTGTTTTTACAGCTGTGCACAGATGGAAATGAGCCCTGAGAGGGGCTGTCCCTGCATGGAAAGGGTTCAGCAGCTTCTTCAGCCCCACAGCTGAATTCACGTGACATTATTCTGACTCATCTCAAAAAAAAAAAAAAAAAGTTATATCAAAATTCACTCACATGTTCACAGGCAAGAGCACCAAGCTTTGTGAGCCCATTGTCTGAAGGCCCTCAGGAGAGTCAGGAATCAGCACTCACCTGGGGGGCTGAAAATGGGAGATGGAATAGAAATAAAGGAGCTTCTCCTCCTCCTCTGCCCCTTACCCAGAGGGTCTGACCAATTTACTCCACCACCTCCCCAGGGCAACTCATTCCAGTGCCTGACCAAAAAGAGACAAATTGTTTCTATGCTGCAATCTGAAGCTCCACTGGTGCAGTTTAGGGCCATTTCCTCTGCCTTTTCACTTGGGACAGGGCAGAAAAGACTGACCACACCTCACTGCACCCTCCTTTCAAATCATGGAGTGTCCTGGAATGAATCCAGTTTGTTTCTCTTTGTTGCCCAAGTAGCTGCTCTCAATCCCCCCAGGTTGTTTCCTTGACCTGGCTTTTGTTGTGCTCCAGGTGATTGATCACAAATTATACGGGAGTCGCTCGGAATTTGACAGTACCATTGACCGAGTCCTGGAGGAATTCTCTGTGGAGCTGATCTGTCTGTCAGGGTTCAGGAGAGTTTTGTCCAGCCCTTTTCTCCGAAAATGGAAAGGTAACAAATCAAATGTAAAAGACAAACCAAAGCAGGGGTGGTTGGTCTCACCGGGATTCCACAGCCACAGTTTTTGTCCTTAGGTTAAACCCCTCAGCCCTGCTGGCACTGCTGACATTCCAGCAGGGGGGCTGCCCTGAGCTGCCATTCCCTCTGCCAGTGGGACTGTGTTGGGATTCTGGCTGAGGATTGGCAGAGGAACCCCTTGTGCTGCTCAGGAGTGAGAGAGGGGCAAAAACAGGGGCGTGGGGAGGGTCTGTGCCTTCCCCAGGGAAGGGTCTGACCCCATCCCTTGCCACCAGCTGTGCCGGGGAGTCCTGCTGAACTCACTCCCTGCAGTTCCACTCAGAAAAAATGGGAGAGAGATGGATTTCTCCATTCCCCTTCCGTGCTGGGGTGCCCTGCACACCCTGACACAGCTCCGTGTGTGCCCCAGAGAGGGAGGGCTGAGCAGTGAGTTCGTGCCAGCTCCCGAGGCCTCGCTCAGGAGTTGCTCCCTCACTGAGCAGCTTGGACAGGCTCCTTTGGGAATGTTGGCAGAGCAGAATTCCCTCAGATCACAGCAGTGCTGCTCAGGGCTTAGACTGATAATCACATCTCATTTTATTTTTAAGGAAATTCAGTTCAAATTATCAATTTTTTTCTTTCTTTTTTCCTCTCACACTGATGCCCAGGGAAAATTTTGAATGCTTCTCCATCACTTCTTCCACCCATCAAGGATGGAAGTGCCCACCAGGAGCCCCTGGAAAGTGGATTTAAAGTCGCAGGCTGCACTGTGCATTTTGTCCTGGTGAGTGGCCTCAGAACCGGGAAGTTAGGAAAATTAGGGTGGTAGGAATTTGCTTTTTTTTTTCTTTTCTTTCTGGAGGCAGAAATGGGCTGAGGTAACAGGAATGTGTGGGAATCTTGGGATCATTACTAGTAAAAGCAGAAAGATTTGGGGTTGCTTCAAGTCCTGTCTTCTTCCCTTGCATTTTGGGGTGGTTTCTTTCGCATTTCTCCTCCTCCTCCTCCAGAGGAGCCCAGCTCTCCTCCCGCTGCCCCGGGGCTCCTGGCGCTGTCCCTCACGGAGGTGTCGCCTCTCTGAGGCCCCTCGAGCCCCCCGCCCCGCCGTGCTCCGAGCAGGGCACCCCGAACGCCGAGCAGGGCACCCAGACCGCCGAGAAGGGCACCCAGACCGCCGCCCCTCGGCCCTGAGCGCCGCTGTGCCCTCAGGAGGAGCCCGGAGCCGGGGCCGCGATCCGCCAGGAGCCGGCGCCGCTGCGCCCGGGGGACACGGAGGCCGCGCGGGCCGAGCGGCTGCAGGAGGCCGAGCTCAGGGCCTTCCCGCTGGCCCTGCAGCTCGTGGCCAGCGGCGCCGTGTGGCTCGGAGCCCATGGAAGAACCTGCTGGAGGCGGGAGAGCCAGAGGCTGAGCCCACCGGAGGAGCGGGGACAAGAAACCGCCTCTCCCGCGGCCCCAGAGCCGCCGCAAGACGAGGGGCTGTGGGCAGGGCCTTGAGGGGCTCGGGCTCTGCTCCTCCTCTCCCCTCCTCTTCTTCTTCTTCCTTCCTCTTCCCTCCTCCTCCACGTGTTTCTCTCTGATGTTTCAGTATCCCAAGTTTCCATTCCCGCCCTTTTCTCTGAGCTCACGGCTTTCCTTACATCCCCCTGGAAAATTCGTGGTGGGAGCCAGGCTGGCTTTTCAGATCTGGAATTCCTACGTTCTGTTTTTAAACCCCTAAAGGCGAAAATGTGTTACAAGGAGGAGGCTCGAGTTGTAAAATGGGTCTGGTGCTTCTGAGGGAAATTCATTCTTCTGAGGGATCCATTTCTGTGGCAGAGCATGGGGAGCTCCCCAGAGCAACCCCAAACTGGACCTGCTGCTGCAAAAGTGGGACAACAAAGTCATGGAGCTGCTGCAGAGAGTCCAGAGGAGCCACAGAGGTGCTCCAGAGCTGAGCTCCTCGGGAGCCAGGCTGGGAGAGCTGGGGGGGCTCACCTGGAGAAGGGAAGGCTCCAGGGAGAGCTCCGAGCCCCTGCCAGGGCCTGAAGGGCTCCAGGAGAGCTGGAGAGGGACTGGGGACAAGGGCTGCAGGGACAGGACACAGGGAATGGCTTCCAGTGCCAGAGGGCAGGGCTGGCTGGGATATTGGGAAGGAATTGTTCCCTGGCAGGGTGGGCAGGCCCTGGCACAGGGTGCCCAGAGCAGCTGTGGCTGCCCCTGGATCCCTGGCAGTGTCCAAGGGCAGGTTGGACACTGGGGCTTGGATCAGCCTGGGACAGTGGGAGGTGTCCCTGCCATGGCAGAGGTGGGATAAGGTGAGCTTTGAGGTCCCTCCCA
>VZRX01005388.1:19253-59999 GCA_013398075.1 Notiomystis cincta | reverse complement strand
GCACTTGCTCGAAAGCAGCAAGATATTTTGTCTGTTATCTCTTGTCTGTTTAATAATAATTCATTTTTATGAGCAGATCTGATTTACTGTCAATAGAATTGTGAGCCAGAGTGATTCCTTAAATTTAAAATGTTGCCAAAATTTAGGCTAAGACAGGGCTTTGTCTGAATCTTTCCCTTGTCCCGTGACAGCTGGAGCCCCTCTGCTCTGGAGAGAGGCTGGAAGAGTGGATTTGTTCAGACTGGAGAAGAGAAGGCTCTAGGCAGATCTTATTGTGGCCTTTCAGTACTCAAAGAAGGCTTGTGAAAAGGAGAGGGAGTGATTTTTTTACCAAAGCCAGTAGTGCTAGGACAAGGGGCAATGGTTTGAAGTTGACAGATGATGGATTTGGATTGGACATAAGGAAGAAATTCTTCCCTGTGAGGGTGGGGAGTCCCTGGCATAGGCTGCCTGGAGAAGCTGTGGCTGCCCCATCCCTGGAAGTGTTCAAGGCCAGATTGCCCAGGGCTTGGAGCAAGTGGGTGTAGTGGGAGGTGTCTCTGCCCATGGCAGAGATGGTCTTTGAAGGTCCTCTCCGTCTCAAACCATCCTATGATATGTAATTTACAACTTTATACATCGCAGCAGGAGCATCAGAAAGATGCAGGCAATTCCTTAATGTCAGTTTTGTGTGAAAATTCAGCTGTGAAAGTGTAAGTTTGGAGTAAGTTGGGCTAAAAAAGGGTATATAAATGGGAAATCACTCTTTTGGGAGGCAGCTGCCTGCAAAGGACTTGCAGAACTTGAGATTTTAGGTATTTTTGAGGCAGAAGTGAAATTTTCAGGCCATATACTGATCTCATGGAAGCTCTTATTTACCCCCACCCAAATGAGAGATTTCTGGAGCCTGGCCTTTCTAACATCTTTGTGTCCCAGCTCAGGTCTCAGGAATCAGCTTGTTCACAGAGTTCTTCCTTGTTAAGCTCCTGCCCAAAGTCATGAAAAATTTATTAATTTCATGCACATGTTTTTTGTTGTGTTTTTGGGGGGTCTTATGTGTTTTTTGTGGGGTTTGGTTTTGTTTTGTGTCATAGTTTGAGAGACAGGTGTCTGCCAAGAAAGGCAGGAGCCTCCCTTGGGATGGAAAATCCTCTCCGGATTACTATTATTTTGAAATTAAGGGGCTCTCAGGCAAAGATAGGAGAATAGGAATAACAGTTCTTTACTAATGTGTATATAAAGCAAACAAACAACAACTACAACAGTAACAACAGAACAGAACCAGAACCCACTGACAGCCTTCTCTCAGGTGTCAGGCACCTTCCCCTTGGTGCAGTTCCGGTCCCGGCCAGCAGGGGCGCTGTGGCTCCGCTGGGCAGGGCAGGTGCGATGGTTCCCCCGCGGCTGCAGGGGGCGCTGTGGGGCAGCTCGGGGAGCAGACGCCAATGGCGGCTCGACCGCAGCGATCCCGGGCTGGTGAACAATACGTGGNGGCCATTTCTTTTGTTCACCTTAAGTATCATCATTACCATTTCTTAGGAATTTTATGGGGAAAATTCCCTAACAAAAGGAGACAACCTTCAACATTTTGGTTTGTTTTTGTTTTTTTGTTTTTTTTTTTAATTTCGTTCTTTCAATTGCCTCAGCAAAGTTCTGGAAGAAAGGATTTGGACCCATCTTTTTCTATACTGGTAATGAAGGTGACATCTGGACTTTTGCTCAGAACTCTGACTTCATATTCGAATTAGCAGAGGAACAGCAAGCACTTGTAATTTTTGCTGAGCATGTGAGTATTTTAGTCATTATGCATCCTTTACAGTCCTGTTCTCTTCAGCGTTACCAAATTCAGCTTTCTACAGGTCTGGAATAATGGTACCATTTCTTGCCATGAAGCTGAGTCAGACCTGCTATAAGCTTTCTCTTCATGACAGCAGATCTTCTTTACTTAATCATGGCTTTTGAATAACTTTTTACTATGCCTGCCGGCACTCCAGGGTACAAACTGCTGTATAGTACAGCCTACACCACGAATGATTGGCTTTTGTAAGTAGTTTCTACAGGCCTTGAACTCCATGTTGCAGTAGAGAGATAATTTGTTTGGATAGTATTTAATCTCTCTACCCTGCAAAGTCCCTACCCAACCTTTCCCACACTACTCCATTAAATCCACTGTCTATCATTTTAGGCATGAAGAGATTATCCTTTTCCCTTTTGTAGTTGGGGACTTCAGGAGAGATACACGTGCTAAGAACCCACTTGACACCCACTCAAGCAGGTTGCCATGTACTGGCCATCCACTCCATGATCTGTCCTGAAGGTGTCAGTGTGTCAGGTGCAGGAGACAAGGCACTTCCTCAGTTATGGAGGACACCTCATGCTCTGTTATCTTTTCCTGTTAGTGCACACTTAGCCCTGCTCTATGGGGAAAGCAGAGAAGACCCAGACCAGCATTGCCACAGTGTATCTTTTTCTTTTCAGAGGTACTATGGGAAATCTCTTCCCTTTGGACTTGAGTCAACCCAGGTGAAGAAGACTGCTCTGCTCACTGTGGAACAAGCCCTTGCTGACTATGCAGTGCTCATTACTGAGCTTAAGCAGCAGTTTGGTGCTGCAGACTGCCCTGTCATTGCTTTTGGAGGCAGGTAAGGGTTGTGTGGGCTCCTTCCCTTCTCTGCATCCTTTCCCAGCCAAAGTTATGTTGCTGTAGATCTCTTCAGCTCTCAGGGAAGTTCTCAAGGCAGAGCTTTAAGCCATCCTATTGAGAGCAGATGTGCCTGTGCATCAGCTCCCATGAGCTCATCACCAGGTCCCACTCTGCTTTCTCATCAGGAATTAGTCTCCATTTGTGCTTGCTTTGGAGAAGCGCCCCTGACTGGATGTTTCTAAGCTTCTTCAATCTATGAATCATCCAGAACTGCAGAAAAAAAAATAGTTTGGACAGGGTAGAGGGAAAATAACAAGCTTGCCAGTGATGAGCAATGGGATGGTGTGCCAAAACTTGAGGAAACAAGCACTAATGAGGTACTTCAATCTCCTTCATGAGGTGTTGGCTACAATGAACCTCACCTGAAGTATTTCTACACTAATGCCTGCAGCATGAGGAACAAACAAGAGGAGCTCAAAGTTTTGGCCCAGGCCCAGAGATTTGGCACCATTAGCAAAAGTGAAGTCTGGTAGGATACCTCCTTGTGACTGGAGTGCCCTGTTGGATGGTTACAGGCTCCTCAGGAGCAATAGGGCAAAAGAGATGAGGAGATGCCATTGTATGTAATGGGAGGGATAGAATGTTTGGAGCTCATGGTTGACAATAGCACAGTTGAAAGCCTCTGGGTAAGAATCAAGGGACATATAAATAATGCAGATGTCACTGTGGGAGTCTACTTTGGATCTCCCAGACAAAACGATGATGCTGACAAATTATTCTTTAAAGGACTAAGGATGCTTTCAAGCCAACTTCCCTTGTCCTTATGGGGGACTTCAGCTTGCCAGAAATCAACAGGGAGGATCACACAGGTGGTACAGTCTAGGCCAGAAGATTCCCTGAACCTGGATGACAACTTTATGGCACAGTTCTTAAAGGAGCAGAATTGGAAGGAAACCCTTCTTGATCTACTGCTTGTCAACAGAGAGGATTTTGTGAGTGAAGTGAGGATTGGTGGCTGTTTTGGCCACTGCAGCCATGCAGTTGTTGAATTTAAAATCTCTGATGACAGGATGGAAAGTGCCAGCAAAACATCAACTCTGGCCATGAAGAGAGCAGACATCAGGCTGTTCAGGGAATTATTGAGTAAATCCCCTGGGAAAATGTTTTTGTAGATGATGGGGTCCATCAGTGTTGGTCACTTTTTAAATATCACGTGTTAAGGGCACAGGAGTAGCAATTCCCAAATGTCGAAAGTCAGGCAGGCGAGGCAGAAGGCCAGCTTAGCTAACAGGAATCTTCTCTTGGAAGTAAGATGAAAAAGGAGTTTGTATGCCCAGTGGAAGCAAGGTCAGGTGACATGAGAAGAATACAGAGATACTGCTCCCTGCTATAGGGAGAAAATTCATGTAGTTAAAGCTTAATTGGAGTTGAATCTGCCAGAACTGTGGGGAATGATAAAAATAGTTTTTTAAATACATTAATGGCGAAAGGCAATGTAGAAATAACATTGGCCTGTTTCAGGATGAGGATGGTCACCTCACAAACAGGGACAGAAAAAAGGCAGAGGTGTTTATTGCATTCTTTGCCTCTGTTTTCACCATGGATAATCGACGAAAGGGGTCCCATTGCCTTGAGCTGGAGGACCATGGATGCAAGAATAATCCGCTCCCAGCTGACCTTGAACATGTGCAGGATCTGCTGCTCCATCTGGATCCCTACAAATCTATTTTTGTTGGGATTCATCCATGAATCCTCAAAGAACTGCTGATGTAACTGCAAAACCTTTCTTGATGAATTTTGAGCAGTCTTGGGAACCAGAGAGGTCCCAACTGACTGGAAACTGGCAAACATTGTCCCAGTTTTCAAGAAGGGCAAGGAGGACCCTGGAACCTACAGGCCTGTCAGTCTCACTTCAGTGCTAGTAAAATCTGGGAAGATCATGGCAAATATTCTGAGAGGTATTGAAAAACTACCTGGAGGGCAATGCCGTCTTTCTCACAGCCAGCTTCAGGAGGGGAGAATCCTGAATGTTGAACCTGATTTCTTTCTATGATGGGGTAGCCCACCTGGTTGATCTAGGAGATCAAGTTAATGTCATTATTTTGGACTCCAGCAAACCTTTTGATGCTATCTCTGCCAAAGATTTTTCTGGGCAAAATGTCCAGCATATATCTGGATAACTTTGCTACATGATGGGTGAGCAACTGGCTCACTGGTCGGCACACAGAGTTATAGTGTCTGGGGTAACACCAGGCTGGTGTCCAGTCCCTGGTGGGATTCTGCAGGGCTCCATCCTCATCCCTGTGCTCTTCTACATCTTTGTTAATGACCTGGATGCAAGGTTTGAAGGAATACTAAATTGGGAAGAGCCATTGACTCCCTTGAAGGCAGGGAGGCCCTGCAGAGAGGTCTTAACAAATCAGAGAGATGGACAATCACCAACCCTATGAATTTTCCCAATGGCAAGTGCTAGGTTCTTCACCTAGGATGTGGCGACACTGGCTGTGTGTATGGAGTGGGGAAGGAGAGGCTGGAGAGCAGCTGCAGGAAGGGACCTGAGGGTCCAATGGCAAATGGGATATGAGTCAATAGTGCCCTGGCAGCCAGGAGGTCCAGCTGTGTCTTGGGGGGCATCAGGCTCAGCATCGCTGGCTGGGTCAGGGTCGTGATTGTCCCACTGTGCTCTGCACTGGGGAGGCCTCACCTTGTTTTGGGCACCCCAATGTAAAAAAGACATTAAGCTATTAAACAGGGTCCAAAGGAGGGCCATGAAGATGGAGAAGGGTCTGAAAGGGGTGGCCTTATGAGGAGTGACTAAGATCACTTGGTTTGTTCAGCCTGGAGGAGACAGAGGGAAGACCTCACTGCCCTCTTCAACAGCAGCATTGATCTCTTCACTCATGACCAGTGACAGGACTCAAGGAAACAACATGGATCTGCGTCAAGGGAAGTTTAGATTGGATATCAAGAAAATGTTTTTCACCCGGAGAGTAGCTGAGCACTGGAACAGGCTCCCCAGGGAAGAGGTCATATACCAAGCCTGTTTGAGTTCAGGAAGTGTTTGGGCAACACTCCCAGGCACAAGGTTGGGATACTTGGAATGTCCTACACAGGGCCAGGACCTGGACTCAGTGATCCTGGTGAGTCTCTTTCAGCTCAGCATATTCTATGATCCTATGAAAATGAGAAATTTCTCCTGCAGGATGAGAACATTTTACATTGTAAATACAGGAAACTAATAATTGGTAAAATATTCTTTCAAGGGGACACATAGCTTTTTATTAAACACAGCCTCTTTAACAGCATCCAGCCATTTTCATTGTAGGCCTTTTCATAATTCTGCTCTGCTGCTCCTTGTTTTCTTGCAGCAGTCCTTTCTCAGAGTGCTCACTGTGTTGCAGCTGGGTGGATGTGATGTCCTTGTTTCTTGATGGATCCCCACTCATGTAGTAGAGGGATGTTTCCCTCCACAAATCTTCTAGAAGTACAGGGCTTCGAATTCAATTGCAGTGAGCTAAAAAGCACTTGACCTGACAGTTATCATTAAGCCTCCAGCTGGTTGTGGTGTGGTGAATGAACTGTTGATCTCCTGGGGGTTTATACTGTGACTATCAAGACAGTAGCTAATGTTGAAAGGCCCAGTAGCTGTCTGGGGATAGGAAGATGGGAGATAGATTCAGCAAAACCTCCTAGCTGGCTGCATGTTAGACTGCAGTTCTGTATGTGTAATTGAGGGCTTAGTCTGCAGCAGCCCTGAACACACTAAACCCAAATGAAGAACACTGAAATATGGCAGTGCTGGAGCAGCACAGCATTTCCATTAAGACCTCTTCCGGTGCTTAAAACTGTGCCAAATTAAGCTGAAATTACTTGCAGCAGGTTTTAGGTAATGCCTGTCTCCAGAACCAGGGCTTAGAGAAATACAAATTGCTTTACAAGTGGGTGTTGTGGAAATGGTATTACTGAACCACTTGAGGTGGGAGGGAGGGAGATTGAGTGCTTTTAAGCTTGGAGTTAGACCAGGTTTAACCTGTGTTTTGGAGATGTCATTTGCCATCCCCAATGGCCTCAGAGGAACTCTGCAACCATCAGCAAATTAATGACTTCTGTCAACTTGGGTCTATCTAGCAGCCCTTGATCCATGTGTAGATTGTGGTCCTGGCACTGAAGCGACCAAGGTAGCTTTAACTTTTCTCGTGGCATTTGTTAACTTTTCCCCTTCCCTGTATCTGTGCTGATCAACTATGCAGCTGTTATTTAGGGTGCCCAGGGAGGACTTTCCAGCAGTCCAGAGGGTTCTGCCATATTCAGGGACACCCTTTGCCAGCAGCCTGGCAAAGTTCTGACTAGTTCTAACTAGTTCTAGTCATTCTGTATGCAAAATGTACAGTGTGTCTTCTCTCTTTGAACAGTGAGTGCTTCACTGCTTTGCTCTGCTGTGAAGCTGTCGGGATATGCTCAGGATATGTTAAATACTGAGGCAGGATTTACATTTGTCTTCAGAAGAAAACTGAACTGCTATGTTCCCACCAGAGCTGGTGTGAGCATTTGGGGAAAGGCCAGTAAGAGCACAGTAATAGCTGTTCATTTGCCATAACTGGATCAACATGAGGATGAGGCACAAAACATCACAGATATCCATAAGCACCATGCATATCACAGAGCATGTGTGAAAACATGAGGCATCAACATATATCCATGAGCTTCTTGTTACCTTGGGTTAGATGAGCCTGTTAGTTGACCTGAACTTCTGAGTTATTACAGTGTAAGTTGTCTGTTAAAGGAAATAACTCTTGTCTCTCCTTGGTAGCTATGGAGGAATGCTGAGTGCTTACCTGAGGATGAAATACCCAAATGTTGTGGCTGGAGCATTAGCTGCCAGTGCTCCTCTGCTGTCTGTGGCTGGGCTTGGAGACCCCACACAGTTCTTCAGAGATGTCACAGCAGTAAGTAACATCTCTTTTCAGGAGCAGTATTTTCTTCCTTTAGGAATGCTGTTTCTTTTTTCTTTTCCAGGTGTTTAAATAGACATCTGTCTTCACAGCATCACTGCTAAACAGGGAGTGCAATTAAATGTGAACCTGCAAGGAAAAGCAGGAGCTCCAGGATGGCTGAGCACTGCCTTAGCTGGGGCAGCTCAGCATCCAGAGATGCTGCTCCGAGTAGCACAACTCCATGCCAATACCTCTAATACCACTAAGAATTCACTTTCCCATTTCTAGTGGCTTGACCATATTATATCCTGAAATTTTTCCCTTGTGCCTAGCTGAACACATTTTGGATATTTATTTTTCAGATCCTCTCCCAAAATGCTGTATTTTGCATTGGTACCAATGATTCACAGCATCTCCTTAGTCCAAGGTGATTGCATTTCAATGAAGAACTTGGAAATCTTCATTTCATAACTAAAAATGTGCAAGGTGTCCCAGGATCACGTAAACTAAAATTTAAATGTGGCTTTTGCAGTTTAAGGCCATGAAAAGTTGGTGTTAGAACTTACTTACATTTGCCTTACAAGGAAAGAAATGTACTACCTGGAAATCTTGTGATGGCGTCTGTTCTGCCCCTTTTTAGACATGAATTTCTAGATCTCGGTGACACAGATAGCTTTGTATGAACTACCTTTGTTGTCCCTCAGCTGGGGCTGAGGTCTGTGCTGGTGCAGGAGTCAATGAGCACACAGAGCTGAGACCTTTCATGCTCCTCTGCCCAGAATTAGTGCTAGACTATAGTTCATTAAGCTGGCACCTCTCTTTGGGGAGTTTGCAGGTTTTTATATGAGTCACAACGAAGAAGTTACACAGAACTTATTCACTGGTCAACTTAACCAATGCTTTTCTGCACATGCTCCAGTCAGTGCCCAGTTCACTGTACCAGGGTGCTCTGACATTAGCATGTGAGATGCCTCAGGGGCGATTTTTACCGTGCTACTTAATCTTAGGCTACTTTTGGGCCACCTTAGCATTCTTCTCCCCCATCCCTCTGGTCTGGAGGTGGTTCATCTTTGTTGACATATTCTTGTCAGTCTTGTGTTACTTTGCTGTTATTCTCCACTTCGAAGACCACACTTGTGTATGCAACTTCAGGTCTTTTTGTTCATATTTATTATATACATGAACAACTTGTTTCTGTGCAGAGACTTACATAACAGATAGCTTTACCAGTAAGTATAAAGAAGAGACTGTTAAATGAAAATAAACACTTTTGAAACTCCTAAGTGTATAAAAGAACAGCAGAGGTCTTGTCTTAGAGTTACACATTTTAAAACAAAAAATGTAATACCATTGTGTGCAGAAAAATTCACAGCACCAGAGGTTTATGTCCAAAAAGGAGACAGAGGAGTCCTGTAATTTTATTTGAATGAAGGGAGAGGTCATGAGGCATTTTCCATGGGACCTTTCAAATTTCTGAGTTACACAGCCTCCTTTTTATCCTAATTTTCCAGATGCATCACCCTCTTCTTTTCCCCATTGGCTGAGGTACTTTGGGAGGTACAGACTTCTCTGTGCAGACTTCTCCTCTGCTGTGCATTCCTCCTTTTTTTTTCTTTTATGTAGCAAAACACTAGTCATAATTCTGTTAAGTCTTTGTTTTTTTTCTCTAAGTTCAGAAATTTAACATGGCCTTGTCTGAGCAAGTCCATGTCAATTAGTAACATTTTCTAAAACTGATATTTTCTTCTGTTACTTCCCTATCTATAACTCCCTGGCCCTATCTAAAAGCAGATTCACAGTCTGTTTTTAAAGACCCATTCATCTTATTCCTTTCAGTTTAGTCAACTTAACAGGCCCTGCAGTGGGAATTCTTCTCTAGTTGTAGCTAACTTTCTTTCATCAGCCCTGTCTTGCTTCAGCTGTGAATATGCCGTGAGTCATTACACACCCATAGGGCTTTAACTGTTTCACATGAAAAAGCTTTCCAACTAATTTAAAAATCTATTTCCTCTGCAGCAGTAAACCAAGGTCTGGACTGAGCTCTTAAGCAAGCACTATGTGGTTTCAAAGTACTCCCTCCCACCTTCAGTGTAGAGGTTGCTCTGATTTGCAATTTATGCACCTGAAATCTGAATTGTTCTTGCTGAGAACACCTGTGAGAGCTGTTAATCCCAATGAAGGCACAAACCTTTCACATGTCACTGTGGAAGCCTTCTCTTCCCTCTGTCCTACCCTGTGACTCGGAGTGCGTTGTCTGCGCTCTGAGCCTCCAGCTCACAGGGAAGGTGACCTAAGGGCAGAAAATGGATTTTGCTTTCATGGAGGACAAGGTTATATATGCCAATTGCCTGCAGCTGGCAAAACTCCTGGTGTGAATACTGCACATACAGCCCGTGCTACTTCCCTTGGTGTTACTGTTGCAGCAACTGGTCAGGCCTGTAGCTCAGATCACACATCTGAATTGGGTGTGAGTCAGGAGTAAAGCTGGAAGCCTGGAGGGGAATAGCTTTCCTTGAAATGGCTGCAATTCCTCTTGCCTCTGCTAAGCTGAACTGTTTCTGGTCTGTAAAGGTTTGTGGGTGAGCTTAAAAAGGTCCTGCTTGGCAGCAGCCCAGCAGTGCCTAGAGGAGAGTTCAGCCATCACAGCAGCCAGAGCGGACCTGGTCCTCTGTCCCAGGCCAAACTATCACCATACTCCAGTTAGAGCCATTAGTAAGTGAAGATCAATAAGCACATCCAGAAGGATATTTGGAACTCCGAAAAGGATGCCCAGGTAAACTGTGGAAAACCCCATAATGATTTCTTTAAACATAATTATCAGACAAAGGCAGAATTAGGAAGAAAAGAACAGTCCCAAATCTATTTTTAGTTGAGGCTAGGTCTTTATAAGAAGATTGTCTAGCTAGTGATTTGTGGCTACTTACCTTGCTCCAGAAGGGTAAAGGGACCTCAGAAAAGCCCTAACAATTCTTGTTACAAAACGCTGCTTGCCAGCAAAGGTAAATCTGCCTTACAGCTTGAGAGAGGAGAAAGAGCTTGAGTTCCTAGGGCCTTCAGTCACAGAAACAACTTGATCTGCCATAACCAACCACAGCTCTTCAAACCTAACTTTAAAGTGCTTTTTCAGGATCAGTAATGGTTTTCCCAAGAAAAAGGACATGGTCATTTGGCAGGCCATTAGCAAGCTTAAGAAGAAAAGCAGATCTTGGTCTTGTAGTCCCAATGCATGACTGACTTCTCCAATGGCTCCTTCTCACAGATAAAGTGCAGTTCCAAGGACTCTGCTCTGTGTTTAAAAACAACAAATTCCTTATGGCCCTTGCAGCCTACCCCCCTCTCTGAAGCATACATATTCTCCTTCTGCTCCGTGTTCAGCCTGATGCTCCATGAAGGGCAGAGTATTCTGTCTGACGGCTCATCTCAGCCAGACCTGGTGACACAGCTGCTGCTTGGCCTGAGCTGTGCAGAGTGTTGGCTTCTGCAGGGACAAGGCAGAAGCACTGGTGTCACTGCTACTGGAAATGCAGATAAGGTGCTGACCTGTGGGCCAATAACCCCTGTCATCTTCTGTTCCTTCTGGCAGTTCTTTTTGTTGCAGCCTCTTCAAGTATCTCCTCTGGGAAACTATCATCTCATATCTTTTCTGTCCCTTCAGGATTTTCAGAAGTCCAGCCTAGGTTGTGTCACAGCAGTCCGTAAAGCCTTCCAGCAGATCAAGGAGCTGTGCCTGAGTGGAGGTAAGAAGAGGGCCCTGCAGATGGCTCCCGAGGGCAACCAGCATTCCCAGCCAGGGGGGAAAGAAAGTTGATACATCTTTACCTCAGCCAGTTGTTCAGATAAATCAATGCAGGTGGCCACATGGCTTCCTCTTTCTTCTTGCACAATTTTTTTTTTTATTAACAGTTTCAGTTAGCATTAAAATTGATAACCAACACCAAAACATAAGTAGCTCTGTGGAGCTTTGCACAGTGTTAATGAAACCATTTTTTCTGCATCAAAGTGCAAAACCACTTGCAGGTGAAAACCCACCAGTATTTCATGCTGGTAAAGCCACATGTTTCACCAGATACTTGTCCTCAATATCCACACCATGAAGAGCTGTTCTGGCTCAGCTCACTGGACAGATCTGAGAAATCTGTGGAGGGCAGTCTAGGTCCTGAAGTAATCATCCAAGTCCTTTCCATCTCCAGTATTGGACAGTTAGGACAGACAGGTGAAGGCCTCTGCAATGGCTCCTAAGTAGGCCAGACCAGGTGCCATGGGTTGATGCATCTCCTGGAAGCTGTATGTAGTGTTGGGACAGATGTGGTGCCTTCTGGGTCTGTCTTGAGCCATGTCTGTGATGCTGCATGTCAGGAGCCTCCCAGCTGCTGCTGGTGGTCCTGAAACTGCCAGAGAAGCCCAGGGATCAAAACGCCATTTTAGCTTTGGGTCACAGCAGGAACAATGTTACTGTCAACTAATCAAGCTCTTCCAGCTCTGCTTGGGCCATGCTTCGTGCAGCTGGGGGTAAGGTGGTCATATTTAAGGTTTAGGCCCTCAAGTGTGTATCCAGAGTCAGGTCCCAGGCTGTGGGTTTCCAAACAAAAGCAGCCATGCTCAAGTGGTCAACTGTAGAGCAGGATAGGGATGGGAACTATTACTCCAAAATGTGGAGGATAAAAATGAAGGGAGCAGTTTTCAACCACAGAAAAGCAAAGGAGTATGGGTACATCTTGAAGGAATGTCCTCAAAAATGAATTTCCTGAGTCAAGCTCACCTCTGCATCACACTTAAGTTTGAAGGCATGTCTTGAGAGTCCTTTGTGAGGATTTTTTTTTTGGCTTTGTTTTATTCGGTTTTTTTTTTGTTTTTTTTTTTTTTTTTAATTTTTTTAGTTGGTTTTTTCTTCCCCCCTGTGAATTTTTCCAGCTCTTGAATCTCAGTGGGTCTTATATGCTGTACCTTGCTCTCCTGCATGAGAGCTTGCCTGGAGAGCCTGCCTTGCAGGACACAGCAGCCATGCCAGGGGAGGGGCCTGCAAGCAGGAGCAGCCATCAGGGCACTGGTGAGGACAGGCTGTACCAAGCTGCTCTGCTCATTGTTTCAGCTGGGACCAGTTCTGTCCCAGTAGGTGCTGATTCCTCCAGGCTCCCTAGGGAGGAATCAGTGGCTCTGTGAGGGGCAGAGCATGGGCTGTGGGCCACACAAGGTTGTGAGCTCAGGGAGGCTGTGTCTGAACATTCTGTTCATGTGTGTAAATTTGGATGTAATGTGTTCTTTCCACTAAGAACCTCATCTTGTGTTCCAGCATCATCTTATTCCTGAGTGAAACAAGATGCTGAAGCTTAGTGTTACTTTCCTCTGCTGAAGTTTGTGTCTTTTATTTTTCTTTCTTCTGCAGCCTATGATGAGATCAGCAGCAAAATGACCACATGCAATAAGATCTCTAACAAGGAGGATGTTTACCAGCTGTTTGGGTTTGCTAGAAATGCCTTCACCATGATGGCCATGATGGACTATCCATACAAAACCGACTTCATGGGTCAGCTCCCTGCCAATCCAGTGAAGGTGAGGACATCAGTGTGCATGGGTGACTGGAACTTAGGGCACTGTCAGGCACACACCGTTGGTGATGCTCACAAGGCAGTAGTGGTGGATGTTGCAGCACTTCCAGTCTGACAGTAAATCTATGCAATTGAAACTTCTCTGTGATGGTGACTGCTGTGAGGTTTGCTGGAGTCACTCCTACCCTGCTCTGCCTTTACCTTAGACAGAAAGACCTGTGCAAGCTTGTTGACTTCATCTTTTAAATACTAAAAACTTGTAGCTTTAAAAAAAGAAAAAAGTAGTTTTGTTGTAGCCCATCTCAACATACTTTCAGAGATGTATTTTTCTTGGTGGGTAGAGATGGAGATGTAAAAATCAGGCTCTTCTTAAAGTATTGCCCAGGAAGCTGACATACCTCACGTATAATGCAGAAAAAAACTGCTACTATGGGGACTGGGAAACATAGGAACTTTCAAGAGAATAAGAGATGGCAAAGTGTGGGAAAAGGGCCAAGTTCTCAGGGGTTTACAAAGACCTCTAAGACACCAGCTGCTTTTGAAGGGTTATCACCTTTGATCCCAGATCACCAGAGGCTGTTGCAATTCTTGGTGTCTTCCAGTGTGTCATCAAGCCCATAGAACTTCATTTGCCTCTAGCTTTGTGGCATTTAGGGTTCTAGTCCTATGTAGAACACACTGTGCAAGAGGTCACACATGCTCTGCTGCACTGGAACTCTGGACATGCTGCCTCTGGCTCCACTGGGCACCCAGTTTCCTTCTAGGGCCTGTTTAATGACCTCTAAAATAGAAATAATTATTCTGCACATTTCCCCCACTCCATGAAAAGGGCATTAAAATATTTTGGTTGTAGGAGGAACTGTTATGTATCACTGTGCCCCCTCCACAGCTCCCTAACTTGGTGAAGGAATTGTCTGCCCTTGTCCTGTCTCCTTGCTTCTATGTATTTTGTTGCTACAGGGGAGGAAGTTAAAAACTTCAAGACCTATTGCATTAGGCCTTTGGAAAGCTGCTGAACCATAAAATATATAAATAACAATTTTAATGAATCTTCCATCTTAGCCTTTCTGCAAAGCAACTGGTAACTGTTCTGTCTGCCATTTGCCTGTTATGTGTCTCACCCAGGTTGGCTGTGAACAAATTATTGCTCACAAAGACCCAATTGAAGGCTTGGCTGCTCTTGTTGGTGAGTTAATGCTACCAGTTTGATCTTTTATGTACCACCACTTGTTCTAGAAGCACCTATCAGTAGAACTGTCACATTGCTGTGTCAGGGGAGATGACATGACTCTGATCTCCCTCTTGGACATTTTGCCTCTTGTTGATTTTGTCTGTCGGGATGTCTTACAGTAGCCCATAGGTTCATTTTCTCAACTTTCCCAACTTATTCTTGTTGTGTTTCTCAGGCATTGCAGCCCCATAGCCTGTTGTCTGTCCATGAGATGTGGACTTCTGAGATACTTAATTCTTTTCTAGAAGTTTACCCATACTCTGGCTCCAGCAGTCACAGGCTCAGTGCACATCCACTGAAGGAGGTTTTCTGGTCTATTTGTTGAGGACTCAGTTATCATCACAGTGTCCTGGTCTTAATCCAGTGGCAAGGCAATCTTAAATACATCATGTATACACACATACACATTTATCTCTGTGAGCACTTATTTTGTCAGCCAGCAGTGTTTGTAAGGAAATTATTAATAGAGATAATTTCTTTTTGAAGAGTTCCTCATAAAATCTCTCAAGTTGCTTATTAAAAATTAGTTCTGCCTTGGTCATTATTCAGAAAAACAGGTTCTGAATCACACACACACACCCCAAAACAAAGACTTAAGGAATTCTTACAGGTTTCATGCAATTTAGTATGACTGGGAGTTTTTTTTTTTTCTTTTTTGTCCAAACGATGTATGTGTCCCAAGTCAGAAATGTACCAATCCTAAATCACTGCTAAAGACGTTTGGCTGGCAGCTAGAAGGGTTGTTAAAACACTGATGTCTTGGCAAATACTGTCAGATCTACTGGGTATATTCACGTGCTACTTCTGTGAGGAAGAGTGGGAGTCTTGTTTCTTTGAGATGAATAAGCCAAGGGTGGATTTCTTCCTCCCAGTTGCAGGGGAGCTACCTTGTGCCTCTCCGTCTCCCTAGCTGCATTCAGTTGGTGGAGTTTAATTATGCAAGAGGAATGATCCACCAGAACTTTAGGGAGGGAACTGGCTTTCCTCTATACTTGCCCCTCTCTGTCATCCAGGAAAACACTGTGTTTTTTCTGCATGTGCTGCAGCAGCCCACCTCCTGCCAGGTAGAGCATAGTGCCATGGGCTGTGATGCTGAACTGGCAACAGGTGAATGGAGACAGCAAAAGTGTTGTCCACTGATTGCTTCCAGGGCAATAATACTCTGTCTCCTTAATGTGAATCCATTCCTCCACCTGCAGAGAACCAGACCAGCACTTACCTGTCATATCATGTCGCAAGTGGTATTGCTGTCACATCAGGTTTGCTTGCTTCATGATAAAGGAAACTCGCGTCCCAACATCTGTTTGAACATCATAGAGCTCAGGGTGCCAGATTTTTGATCCACATTTAGCAATCAGAGCCTCAAAAGAAACTGAATAAAATACCAAAATGGCATGGCTTAGAAGGAGTTTTCTTCTTGGGAAATCAGAGGAGTAAGCTGAGCAAGGTGCCACAAGGACCTGATGAACCTGGCATAGCTGAAGCCCTGCCTGATATCCAGGCTTTTAAACCATTACAAAGGAAATAATCCAAAAGGACTGTATTGCATTGAACTGGGAGCAATAACCAAGTTTGTGTCACCTGGAGGAAATTGTCAGCCCCATGTAAAAGCTTTGCCATAAAGCTGGATTGTAACCTTGCACAGTTCCAGGCTCTGTGAGCTCTGTGCCACTCTGCACACTTACTCAACCCTTGGCTTGGTTTTGGCCATGAAGTTCATGTGGGAGGTGGGTGAGACAGCAGAGTCACTGACTGGTTTTGTGCTGTGTTCCCACCTGGCAGGGGTGTTCTACAACTCTTCTGGCTTGGCACAGTGTTATGACATATACCAGCTGTACCAGTCCTGTGCTGACCCCACAGGCTGCGGCACTGGCTTGGACGCAGAGGCTTGGGACTACCAGGTAAGGGGTTGGAGCCCCCAACAGGTTTCAGCTGCTGTCCTGGATATGCCCCTGCCCCATGACAGCTCTTGTGCTTCTCTTAGGTTTGCACCGAGATCAACTTAACATTTAACAGTAACAATGTGACAGACATGTTCCCTGAGATGCCCTTCACAGAGGCCATGCGTGAGCAGTACTGTTGGAACAAGTGGCATGTGAGGCCTCGAGCACACTGGCTGCAGACAAACTTTTGGGGAGAAGGTGAGCTGTGCTGATTGCTTGTCCCTTGCTATTACCCTGTAGCTGTCTCCCTGTTTCCCTCTGTCCACCTGTGCCCCATGAGGACAGGCACAGCACACTGAGTCCTGGCAGAAAGTCACAGCCTTGTGCTGACTTAAGCCAAACAGACTTTTCTGTATCTCTTTGGGACAGAAGAGGAAAACATAAAAACTACCAATAATTTGTTCAATTCTTTGATGTTTTCTGTTCTTGGCCATGTTTGCTGCATCGCTGAATTTCAGACCTGAAAAGTGCAAGCAACATCATTTTTTCAAATGGAGACTTGGACCCATGGGCTGGAGGTGGGGTAAGCATGTTCACTCCTGCACCCTGAACACAGAGCAGCCTTTGCAGGTGACATACCTCCCTCTCTCCCTCCCTTTCAGAGCAGTGCTGGCAGTTCAGTTTTAACCTGAGTTTCTGTGAGCAGCTGTTTCATGGTGAACCACTGAGAAATCTCAGGACACTAATGACAGACACACTGAATTGTATCCATCAGCCAGGAATACTGATGGAACAAATGTGGCTTTGCTAGTGCAGACACAGCAGGACCTTCCTTACTCCACAGACAGGGTCTGAACCACAGCTTGGTGTGTTTCTTTGTCCACACATGGTCTCAGTGCTGCCGGCCACAGTGCTCCTGGTTCTCTCCAGTCCCAGCACACTTGGTGAGACCAGGTGGGTATTATGAGCAGCAACTTGAACCAGGACATGTTTTGGCTTAGATTCAAGAAAACTTCAGAGTGCTGTCAGTGTCCAGTTTAAAATTTAAAAACAGAAATGACCTGGAACTGGATTTTGAGTTAGTTCAGCTCCTGATTAAATACAGAAGCTTCTTGTTTTAGGCTGCCTTGGAATCCCAGGAGGAACAGGCTGCTTAGGGTGCCTGGGCCCAAAGGAGACTTCTTCTAACTGCCTGTGCTGGTATCAGCTGTAAGTTCCTACCGTGGGGAAAACATTCCTTTCATTTGGGACAGGTGATCTGGTTCATTCAGACTATCAGCTGTGGATACCAGCCATACCAAGGATGTCTGTCCATGCTTTTCCTCAGTCTTGCCTAGATCATGTTCCAATTTTCAGAACTCATATCCAGTTCTTCCCAGTAACTTGGTGAGAATTGGTCTTTGCTCCTTCTCCTCCCAGATAAACAGCAGCCTCAGCCCTTCACTGATTGCACTGACCATTAAAGGAGGTGCCCATCACCTCGATCTCCGGTAAGTACCAAACTCTCCTTTGGCTGGCAAATCCTGATGCCCTGGGTATTTGATCTCAGCAAGCCACAGCCTAAACAATCAGAAGATATTTTAGAATCACAGAATCATAGAGTTCTTGAGGTTGGAAAAGACCTCTAAGATTATTAAGTCCAACCATCAACCCACCACCACCACCCTGTTCACCACTAAACCATGTCCTCAGTTGCCACATCCACAAGTTTTTTGAATACTTCCAGGGATGGTGAATTCAACACTTCCCTGGGCAGCCTATTCAATACTTTACATCCCTTTCCATGAAAAGATTTTCCCTAATATCCAGTCTAAAGATCTCCTGGTTTAACTTGAGACTGTTTCCTCTTGTCCTGTTCCTTGTGACCTGGGAGCAGAGCCTGACCCCCACCTGACTGCAACCTCCCATCAGGGAGTTGCAGAGAGCGAGATGGTCCCCCCTGAGCCTCCTCTTCTCCAGGCTGAGCCTCCCACCCCAGCTCCCTCAGCCACTCCAGACCCTTCCTCAGCTTCATTCCCATCTCTGGACATGCTCCAGCCCCTCCAGCCCTTCAATGTCTTACTTGTCAAGAGGGACCTAAAATGGACCTCAGGATTTGAGGTGTGGCCTCACCAGTGCCCAGCACAGAGCAAGTACCTAAAGAGGATGGGTACCAGACTGTTGCAGTGCAATGTGGAAGAGTGATCTTCCCCAGCACAGGGCTCTTTCAGCCTCCAGGGATGCTGAGCTGTGCAAAACTTGGCACTCAGCTCACCTACTGTTGTTAGATTGTGTTCTTGCACAGAGGTGGCCACAAGTGTGACATAGCCTGCAGCAATCAGTCATGTGAAGTAGTCCAGTGCCTCTTGGCATTAGCCATCTGCCTTTGGGCCTGGAGCAAAGGAGGCAGCAGCCAGCAGTGCAAGAGTAAGCCTGGGGCTGCTGCCTGACTGCACTGGAGATTGGACACTGCAACTTGGTTTCCAGGGCATAAATGCAAAGCACAAACCAGTCAGTCTCTGTCCTTAAGATCGCAGACTCTGCCTGCACAGGAGGCAAAAACCCACTGCCCAGTAACTGACACTGCTCTGCTTTCCCTAGGGGACACAACCCAGCTGACCCCCTGTCCGTCACAGAGGTGCGCAAGCTTGAAGCTGAGATCATCAGCAGCTGGGTGAAAGCTGCAGCCAGCAGCCAGCCCTGAGCCCCTCCATCCCCACAGCTCCTGGGTGCAGCTGCCATAGGACACAGCAGCCTGCTGAGCTGGTTCTAGGCTGGCCAGGACACTATTCTCTCCTCTGCCATGATGATGGAAACTCTCTTTTCCAAAATGTCCCACCTACACCTCATTGATCATCAAAAGAAATGCAAAAGGCCAAATCACTGACAGAAGCCAAAGCCACATTTTCTGGGCTTCATGCTTGCCTGCTCAGAACAAGCTCTTACGAAGAGCAGCAATCTGAAAAGCTTGCCTGGAAGGTCCAAGAATCCTCACAGCCCTGAACAGGATGGTTTGAAACTAAATTACTTTTAGAGAAAAAGGAAATATTAGAGGGCTAGTGGAAGAGCAGAGCTATGGTCATGACTGACATGGTGAGCTCCACTAGTGGCCAGTTATCTAAAACAAACTACCAGTCTTAGCCAGGGGGAGTTTCAGTTTTGGTTTTTACTTGTCCAAGAGATTCCAGTTGCTGAGATGAAGATTTACACAAAAGAATTGTGGTGTGCACTGCTGTCACTCAAGCGCTGTGTATTGGTGACCAGTGAAGCACACTTCCATTGAGACCTCTTCAGAGCTTATCAATTACAAGTATATTAAAGTGTGTGATAAAAAGTTTATTAAAGAGTGTGATATAATTTCATGGCTTGGTAGTATAACCAAAGATAGGAAAGGTTCCTTCTCACTGTCCCAGGTGGATCTTTGCACAGGAACAGATGCTACTAGAATGACTAAGTACCAATAATTACTAGCATAACTGCAAAAATACTAATCCCTGGTGATCAACTGGCTGCCTCAGTTGATTTTCCTTTGATTTTCCTCAGTTGATTTAATGAGTTAGTGAAGAGGTTTCTTGAGCCCCCAAAGGTTTCCACTGTTTGTGCAGCACAGTCACAGCGATGCTTGGTGCAAATGTCTGCACTGCTGGGTTCTCCCTGGTCACAGAAGGACTGGTTTCCAGAGCCTCTGCTGGTGTTTCACAATACCCAGGTGCTGAGATCTGTCCCATCCCCTTCTGCCCTGTTCTTAACAAAAGACCAAAGCTTCTACTCCCCCCAGCCAGGGATGCTGAGGAGAGCAAGAACAGATGGATCTGCTGATCAGCTATTTCAGATAAGTGTAAATGAAGGACAACTTGGAAGACCCAGTAAGTCAAACTTCAGTCCCTACGAAAGTCGCTCTAAGACTGCCAGTGGCACTACATCCTCAGCTCAATCTGAATCCTCTGTTCATGCTGATGAAAACCTCCATGGGTCCTGCTTAGAGCTGCCACTGTCCTTTTTGCTCTTGCTTTGGGTTTGTTGTTGCCCACATTGAGCCTTACTGAAGTGCTGGACCGGTAGTCATCCTCTGTGCTCAGAGACCCCAGCTTTCCTGAATTCAGATTTGCTGTACCCTAGCCATTATTCAGGATTAACACCACATTAGGGAAAAAAAGCAGCAAGTAAGGATTACATCCTGCTTTTATTTCCCTTCAAACAGCAACCTTCACACCTATAAGCAGGCACCCACTGATCACTAGCCCAGCAATGTATGAAAACAGGTTCATGGGCAAGTGTTTTAGGAAGTCACTGCAAGTCATCCCAGTCACCAGGGCTGGGTTTGTGCTTTGGAGAGAAAGGAGGCCTAGGTGTCTGCTGACCTTCCAGAAGGATGAGTTTTTTTAATCCTCTTTTACTGGACTATACTGAGCTCTTACTTTCCTATTGCAGATAGTTCTTACTCCAAAGGAATACACACAGTTTGACTGATATGGAAGGAGAAATGAAAGACTCAGATACTGTGGCAAAGAGAGAAACACAATACACATGGACATCCAGGACAGATGAGCAGCGCTATATAAGAAATCATGGCAGAAGTCTGAAGCCAGTGCCACCAACATCCATAATGTTTTGAATCCTTTGACAAGCCAGCATGGGAGGTAAAAAGAAAACCCTGTTGTATGGTGCTGTCTGAGCTGAAGGGAAGAGCCCCAAAGCACCATTCTTGAGCATCAAAGGAATGCTGTTCTTGGTTAAACTTCAGGGCCACACAAGGAAAAAACGGTATGTAAGCAGTGAATGACCCAGACCAGACCATGAGTGCAGCCCCTCTGCTTAAGGCTGCACCAGTGAGGTTGTTGAACAAGGGCTCATTTGTTCTATCATCATTTACTGACATAATGAGTGCAGGCAAGGTGGGAACATTGTACAGAACAGGAACTCAGGGTTGGGCTCCAGTGGACACAAAGGCTTCCAGCTTTAGACAGCAATCTCCAGCAGTATTTCAGAGACCAAAAAAACCCAAGTCTTTCTTCCCAAATCCAAGGTCAAAAAATCTTAATCCCTTCTCCTGAAGCAACAAGCTTCATGGAGCTACCTTATCATATCAGTTTTATTGGTCCTGTTAAATATACTGAGTGACACTGGCAATCAGGAGCTGAATTCCCTGCAGGGCTATTTCTAGGAAAGCACAGCTGAGGCAAGTCCTGAAGCACAGGAAAAATTCACAAAACTGTGTTACTGCAAAAACCTTTCCTGTCTTCATCCATCATCACTGCCACTATCACACTGGCATGGAACAGGAAACAAGGTCTATTCTTGGCCTGGTATTTGGAGGAGTAAATACAGCTGTACCTGAGCTTGGTATGGAATGCTGAAAATCCTGTTACCTCAAAGTCCTGCGAAACACAAGGGTCTTGTCAGCCAACACCAGGGACCTTGCAAAACTACCAATTTGTAAGACGTGTAATGAGAATTCAGCTTCCAAAAGTTCAGGGATTAGATGGTAACTGTGCCCCATCCATCTGCTGAATTTCTTTGGGCAAACTTTTTCCTGAACTGTGGCTCAAAGCCCCAAGTTTGAGATTCCCAAGTCCTACAGCCCTGCTATTCTTCGTGGCTCTGTCCGTGCCCAGCTTGCCCAGCTCTGTTTCTCAGTGAAAGCCTAAGGCTTTCCATTGTGAAGGACAGAATCCTTGTCTCAGTGGTGGCCTTCCCACAACACTCCACCTAAGCTAGAAGCATCCCAGCATGCAGAAACACCAAAGTGGGTTATGGACTCAACAGTTCAGTCTTTGAAACTAGGAACCACAAAGGGAAACTTTGAGCTGGTGTTGTGCTAGGGGAGCACATCATGGAATAGAAATAGGCTGTGGAGCTCAGAGACTGATCTGACCCAACAGTTTCTTAAGGAAGTAAAAATAAATAAGCAATTAAAATGACCTCTGCAGAAGAACAGGAAGAACAGATGAGCTTTGTTAAGATTATTTAGTTTGTGCCATTTCACATATGATATAGGGGTCCAAAACAAGCATTTGTTCTCAAAGGGAACAAGAGCTAACAATCTGAACCTCAGGTTTGAAGGCTGAGGACAGTAAAGCCACATTTTGAAGAGACTGCATGTCCCAAGAAGAATCAAATAGAAATCAGTTGGACCAACAGGCTCAGTTAAAAGACAAGACATACTTGGGAAAGCAACAGTTTATTCTTCTTTCCTTCAATTCATTAGGAAATGAATTATTACTCTAAAGTCAATCATAAGGCAAAAAAAAAATATCCCATAGTCCCATTTGTAGAATCAATTACATTAAGACTTGTGTACAACTTCAAAACCAGAAGATTTTTGGTAAGCATTTATATGTAATTCATTTTCTAAGAAATCTCTCTTGTCTCAGTCAGGCAGCTCTCCAGGTGAAACACCAAACCCTGGAAGTTTTACACTCCATAGCACAGTCATAATTAAAGGTTCAAAATTTGCTTTGTCCAAAGGCACAAGGCCAAAGCAACACAGGTCAGCAGGACTTGGATAGTGTCACTGAATTTATTTTTTTTCTTTACTCTCCAATTTTAAGCCTTTAGCTTTTAGGGAAAGCTCAGCTCCTCAGCAGCACAAACCTGCTTCATGAACAAAAAAACCCTGAAGGTGTTTCCTTCCACATTTCACCTGCACTATCCTCATTTGTTGTTGTGTCAAAAAACCCAGAGGCCTTGGCAGCAAATCAGTTGTGCAGCCAAAGGCCATGACTGGATTCCGGTGCACTTCTAAGTGAGAAGCTTGTTGCCAGAGTTATTGCTGGCATGTGAATAGGAGGAATATTAACATTCTGCACTGACTAGTCATGTCCTGTCAATCCCAGGACAGGGTCCCTCTAACAGAAAAATGTGCATTTAAATAATTCATAAATTTTCTCCCTTTCCATTAGTACATGGAATGATAAATATTATCTAAAAGACTTAAATAGTGGTCCCAAGAGTAACTTGTAACTCCAGCAAACAGAATGGATCAGCATAAAACAAATAAAGATGCATCATCTTACTTTACAAATCAAAGGTTACAATTACTATAAAATACCTCCCTCAGCCACTGGAAAATGAACCATTAGAGTCAAATTCAGTCAGCTCCAGGGACAGGGACCCCTGGATTTAGTGGGGACTGCACCTCCTGGGCCTGCCCATCACACCCACTGCCATTGGGGGAAAGAGACCAAACTCTTCTGGAAATACGAACAATCACATATCTGAGATGGTATCCATGAATACAGGACTGTCCAAGTCCAAATCCAAAAGGAAAAGCACTCTAAAAAGCTCATTTCCACATACATGGCTTAAAATCTGTAAGTGTGCACATATGAAAATGAAAGATCCCAGGGCTCCTGTAAGATTATTAAAAAACCTGGGTCTATTTTGTCTTCAAGTAACTGAAATGAATTTCTCCATTTCTACTGGAGCCTAGAACTGCTATAATACATTTAGACTGCTTTTAACACTACTGCTGAAAATACCCAATGTACTCCTAAGGAAAAAAAAATTGAAAATTTCTCCAAGGCCCGAGAAATTACGAATAACTAGAACTTTGCTGTACAGCTGTAAGCTTGTTTTGAGTCAACAAACACCCATTTATGTGATATCCGAACAGAAAGGGACGGAAGGAGGCTGATACCTAACATGCTCACAAGCTTTCCCAGTGCCCAACCTCAGAAAGCAGCTTTCAGTCAGAATACCTGAGTCTAACTGATGCAAACAAGATATAAAATGCATGTGTAGTTTTACTTGCATTTCACATTATGTCCTGCATTCCTGCATGGAAGTTAAAAACCTGCAATACCTCTACAAAATTATATACCAGTTTGAGCCAAACCAGTAGCAAATTCTCTTTCACTATTCATTTCAGCCACAGCTTGAATAGACTGTTCAAAGTGCTCTACAAAACTAAGACACTATACAACAGATGCTCTGCTGCCTCTTCCTTCTTAAGGTGATGCAGCATAGCTTGGGGGTTTGGAATGAGATCAGAGTACCAGCAGCAATACTGACAGCTTATCCTTGGGACAGCACTACAGCTCTTTGTTTATTCCACTTTCCACCTGAACCACTGTCACAGTCTGACAAAGGAATGGCTCTGTAATCCAGTGTTTCAGTGAATCCAGAATAAACCAGAAAACTGTAATTTATTCCTGCTCTCCAGGAACAACCCTGTGCCCTAAGCCAACTTGCTGCATTCCCAGTATTTAATGAGCATTTAGTAACACTGACATAAGTGAGTCCTGGGTCACCAGAGCCCCAAGAATGTCAAGGTCCACACTACAATTACCTTCTGAACCTCATCATGAGGGTAACCAGCTTCATATGGCACAGCTTTGCCCATCCCACAACCAGGGATTAGATTTAAGACTGACATGATTTCTTCAAAACAGAGATGCTTTTCCCAAGTTGTTTGAAGTCAAAAAAGGTGCATTATAGCATCTCTCCTCAAACCCTGAAAAGTAAAGTGACTTGAAGATAAAAACACCACCACTGGAAGATCCATTGATGCAGAGTCTATGCTGGCACCCAGATAGGGAGTGGATGAGCCTCTGTGTTAAAGACGTATTTGTCAAGATTGATTAAGTCTATGTCATCTGAAAACAGCAGAAACATGTATTTGAGTGTTTCCCCAAGGAAGAAGCTCTCCATTTTATCCCGTGGCTCTGGATTACTGGGATTCTGAACATTGTTAATGGAAGTATAACCACCTGTAGGAACCTGTGAAAAAAAAAAAATCTTTACATAACCCAAAATAATTTTTTTACTTCCTAACATCCAGATGCACTTGGAGAAGGTAAGTGCTAAGAAACAGATCATCATGTTTTCATATTTTTCATTTCATACTTGGTTTTCATTTACATATAAAGCTTCAGTAATGGAAAAAAAAATCTCATTGCATTTTAAAAGAAACCACAACAATAAATGAAGCAAAATATCCCTTTGTACTTAGGGTAGAGAGGTATCACAAAGAACATCTCTTTGAAGTTTCTGGACAAATATAGAGAAAGGAACCAGCGATTTCTACATTTAGAGCTGGCCTAAGCCTTGTATCCATTTCTCTCAAGAACAGACCACTGATATTTGGTGCCACACATTCACAGCAAATCAGTGACATCTCCATGAACACTGTAGTCAGAATGAATAGAAAGACCTTCTGTTAAACCATTAATGACATTTTGTGCTAATTTTTTTTCTTTGGCAACTTTTAATATTTTAAGACTTCCTTCAATCCAGCCATGTCCTTCTCAGCTTCCAAATTCTAAAAACTGCAGATTCTAACACTTTGGTAGTCTTGCCTACAGTTTCTGCATTTCACTTTTTCATCAATGTAATACGAGTTCTTTCACTATATGGACTAAGCCAGTGTGCTGGGGTGATTCTGTGACAATCCTGCATTCCCCATCGCCTGCTGGAAGTTTTTTGTACCTTTAAACTGCAGCCGGGAGGACTCTTCAGAGCAGCTCACTTGACCTTGCAGCCGGAAAGTTTACAGATGCTTACCTGGCTTGAGAATTTTTTTCCCTCTGCTGGTAGCAGAGGAGGGGGATTTTGTTCTCTACCTTTCGGCTTTCAGCTGGAGAAGGACTGAGATCTGCCTCAGTGGCTTCTATTCCTTTTTGGACTGTTTTTGGCTTGTTTCTTCATCCAGCCACTTGGTTTGGGACTCTCCACCCACACCCTCGACCCGGCAGGGCCTGGCTCTGCTCAGGCCTTGGGCCTGGGAGACACATGAGAGAACTGCGGGAGGCCCACCGACCTCCACCTCTGGGATGGGAGGGGGAACTCTCTTTTTTAAATAAACAGGGTTTTTCCACTTTTATTTGAGAAATTCTTTTCCTGAACCCGTGGGGGAGGGTCTGACAGGACCTGCTTGCTTGGCTGGCAGGAGAGAGAGGGGGAAGACACCCTTTTCGGGTTGTTTCCTCCTGGTTTTGTGTCCAAACCAGCACAGCCAGGTATCTCAATCTGTTAGAAAATGATTTTCTGTATATACTTACAAATTCTCCCCCAGTTATCCGATGAATCTTGAAACATAATATGTTTGCAAAGTTGGTGTTAGAAAGCAAGTGAGCAAATACAATCCTGACAGAACAAGGTCATTATAAGCTGGCCTTACCCGGGTATATCTGTTGAAATTCTGCAAGATTTCCCAGCCCCAATCTTGATATTTCTTATCACCAGTGAATCTGTACATATAAAAAAGGCTTTCCACAGTTTCTGGTCGCAATAAATTGTGCCTGTCTGCAGGCTGCAAGAGAAAGAATGGCAAGAGTATTTCAGACAGCGAATTTCCTCAAGGATACATGCAGGGAGAAAAATAATTATTCCCATTTCCATCTGCTCTTAAGAGTTTGCTACACATAAGTCAGCTTCTAAATATACTGCTGGGGTAACTAAAATCAAAGCCTAGGGTACAGATGGAAGGCAAGGCAGCAAAAGAATTAACTACTCCACAACAAACCCCATCCCTAATATCTGGCCAGGAGTTCAATAGCAGAATAGAGCTGTGGAGAAATCATGGAATTGGAGTTCAGGCCAGCTATCTGCTCACCTTGATTTCCACATCCTTGTGACCCTTCTGTGCATGGAGGTTGAAGTGTACAATCTCTGGACTCAGGCCTGTCTCTACTTGAGCATACATCTGGTAGCAGGTTTCTGTAAGAGTTTCAGCCAATTTCATATGATCAGCAGCCAGTCCATTGTGAGCTCCCAGTGCTAAAGTACCCGGCAAGAAGCAAACCAAGTGATCCTGCAAGACAAGACAACTCTTACTGAGAAGTTACACATCAAACAGGTAGGAGGGCCATGAGTGTACATTTGTCTTTTTAATTTTTTTATTCTTTCTCTTCTTCAAAACACAACTTGAGGATAACTTTTTTACAATCTGATGTAATGTAATATGAGGCAGGCAGCATTATTACAGAAATAGTTCATTTCAAAAATGTACAAGAATGTGTTTTTATGACAAGTTTCTGAAAAAAGGTCTCAGGTCATGTTGAGGAGAAGGAGAGTATCTTTTGGTTTACCAGAAACATACACTTCATATCAGCTAATGCAAGGGGGTCAACAGAACCACCTAAAGGTTTGGTTGTCCTCATTCTGGGGCTAATCTACCATTGATCTAAGAAAGTACGTGCTGCAGATTAATGTCACATATGGGATTTCAAATGATTCTCAACATTCAGAATCAAAGCTCAGGTCTCATCACCGAAAAACATAGTAAAACCACTCTGATGCTCCCATATGGACCTTTAAAAGCTTTGTCCAGTCCTTAAGGAAAGCTGAGGGTTGTAAAGGTCAGCATAGACATAGGAGCCAAACATCACCCACTTTTTTCAGCTGGCCAGGGTAAGAGACCCATCCAGCCTTTCACCCAATAATAATGGATTATAACCAAAATTCTGACTCCCTGAAACAAAAGAAAGGGTTCTGACACGTACTGACACCTAAGCCAAATCTATCTGTCTCAATTCAATTCTGTCCTATCTTGGGATGGGGCAGCCCCCTCTACCCAAAACCCAACTCTGATCTTACTCTCAAGCAGGTTTTTTGGAGAGCTTTTGGGAAATTCAGATCCAAGAAGCACATGCTGAAAACCAGAACTGAGTATCTTAAAAATACTACATCATAAAAGGCTATACATACATTAATAATACATCACTTGTCTTTCAGATAAGCCATACACACATGCAATAGCTGCACTTGCATGACGTTTTTAACTGAAAGATCTTAAAATGCACTGAAAGATCTTAAAATTAGGAGCAAAGGGTTAAGATCAATCAATTTTTGCTACAGCAAACAGCATACTGTTTTACTCAAGCATCTTCCAGGCAGAAAAATAAAAAGATGTCATGAATGGACAGAAACCTCCAAAATTATTAATTTCTTTTTTAAACCCATAGCAATATTAGATGACATGCTTCTTTTGAAGGCAAATCTGAAAACACAAGTGTGCAAGTTTCTACATATATTTTTGAATTATGGAAAATGAATAATACATAAAATAGGTACTGTCTCTATTTCAGACACTGGAATTTTATGACCAAAATAGAAAAAAAAAGAAAAAAAGAGAAAGAAAATTTAATTCTAGCACCAAAATGTTCAGTCTTGAAGGAACAAAATGGATTTACTAGAGTAACTCAATAGAGAAGGCGCCAGGTTTGCACGTATGGTTAGTATGTACAAGGCAGTTACTCATTACTGTCATCACACTGGACAGTCTTGGGTTTTGGATTTTTGTTGATTTGGGGTTTTTTTCCTTTGGACAACAAAAAGCTTTGTATTTGCCTCTGTGTTGGGTTTTATTTAAATTTTGTAATGTTTTCCTGTTTTCTTTTACGGTTTTTTATTTCTTACCATCTTGGCACTGAAATGGCCATGAGCAAGCTCTCCTACAAAAGTAAGCTTCTTGGGTTCTGATCTGTGAAGAAGATGCTTTTTCACTCCTTCTATGGCTCTCATATAGTCTTCCAACAGCCTGTGAAAAAAATCATTCCCAGTTGGCTCACATGCACACAGTCAGAACATATCTGATCATAGCTGATGTTCAGCTCTATCTTTTAGGCAACTGTTACTTCAGTCTAAAGAATAATATTTAACTAAACGTGAAAACTTAAAATACCCCTTCAGTAACCATCAACATGACATTAATTGGTTGTCACTACCATGTAGCAATACTGGGTTTACTTGAAAAGTAAATAATAATACTTTAGTACTTATTCAAATATTCAAGAAAACACCTGCAACTGTTTCTAAGCAATAACTAGATTTTATTTCAAAAATCCTTGGAAGCAGAGTTATTAAAATCACAGAAAATCTAGGCTAGGAAGGACCTCTTGGAGGTCTCTACTTTGACCTTCTGCTCTGAGGCAGATTCAGTTACATCAGGTTGTCTGAGTGGTTATCCAAGCAATTTTTAAGTACCCCATCCAAAGATGGAGATTCAAAGAATTTGAGCAATCTTTTCCAATTGACCTCTCTCACTGTGAAACATTGTTTCACAGTATTTAATTTCATTTTTCCTTGTTTTCACGTACTTTCAGTAGGGAAAACAACCTGTTGATTAATACCATTGTGAGGCTCACAAAATGCCACTGTAGTCCCAAAGACACTGGTTCTCCATTTACAGTGAGATAAGGCTTGGAAAAAGCAGTGATGAATGCTTTGTTTGCAGAAGGGCATCTGCTCTGACACATAGAAGTGCCTCCAAGAGGCATGTTTTTGCTCTGTTTGCATTAAACTCCTTGAAATTAACAAGTCTAATATAACTAGCTTATATGCAGACTTGTCTTGAAGGAAAGCTTCTTTTCCAACCTCTTTAACACCTCTTTTCCTTGCAAACACTTTCCACTAATACAGTACAGATAAAAGAAACATATGAGACTTGAAGAGGGACATTTTACAAGGGCATGTAGTGATAGAGCAAGTCTTTAAACTGAAAGTGAGTAGATTGATACTGAATATTGGGAAGAAATTCTTCCCTGTGAGAGTGGGGAGGCCCTGGCACAGGGTGCCCAGGGAAACTGAGGCTGTCCCTGGATCCCTGGAAGTGTCCCAAACCAGGCTGGATGAGGCTTGGTGCAACCTGGGATAGTGGAAGGTGTCTCTGCCCATGGCAGCGGGTGGGACAGGATGAGCTTTAAGATCCCTTCCAACCCCAACCAGTCTGGGATTCTGGAATTAAAGAGAAGATAACACAAACATCTAACCTGTGTCTCATTTCATCTTTCACTAACAAACCCAGAGCAAACACAGACATCGCTGTTAAAAGGAAATGCCCACAGTATTTCAGAAATGTCTAATTATGCTCAATATCTATTGAAAAGACTTAATTCTCATCTTCTGTTTGTGACACTTCTCACATTTGATGACCAGAGGAAGAAAAGGTTTTTGTGGAGAGGGAGTTTTGAGACTCCTTGTGTTCTTTCATCAAGTTACCACAGGTCCCTCTTCCTGCTTAGCTTGCTTTTAAAAATAGTAATAAGTTTGGCTGACTCTTGGGCACATGCTTTTTTTTTTTTAAGCAGCAAACTACAACAGAGAGCTTTACAGCTCACCTAATTCTCACACCAGTATGAGAAGTGTAAAGAACTTACTCATTTTCTTTCTTTCCACCCTGAATCCACTGCTTGAGCAGATACTCATAGTAGCTGTCAGCTCTGGCTCCCAGAGTGTAGACCCCCAGATGGGTGAACTGTCCGCTGTTGGTGTTTATGAACATAGGCACGAGGCCATCGTTCTTCCCTGAGAGGGTGTGAACATGCTTCATCACCTCATCTACAGCTTTCTACAAAGAAAGAAAATGGCAAACATAAATTATAAGTATAAACGTGGTACAGAACTGTGTCTAGTCACTGTAGTCCAATACACAAATCCCTAACTTTGCTTCCCCAAATTGGCACCAGGGACATCAAGTTCAGCTAGAGCAATATATTAAGTTCAAGATTTCAGACTTTTGGACTCTCAAAATATGATGTTCTGGGTATGTTCAAGTACTCTGAAGCAATTAGAACTGTTTCCTTTCCTTGAAGGCAAGCCCACTCAAAAGCCAGTACTACAGCACCCAGATTTACTCCTATTTGCAAAGCAGAAGTCCAGCAAAAATAGCAACTATATGAATCTATTTAGCAATAGCTAAGGTTCTTTAAATTACTGCATTCTTCAACACTGAGCTGTGGATACAGTTCAAAATAATAACATCAGCAAACAAAAAGAAGGGTGGAAAATATTATTTTCTCTGAAATTCTTTTTATTTCAACTAACTTCTCCATATGTGGTGGCCTGTTCTCAGACTCTTATCTAGTGAGTGACATTTTAGTTCCTTGGATTGGTAACATTTTAGTTTTGTTCTCTGCATATAGAAAATGGTATCAAGAAACCACACTCAGAAATTTTTATTGTTTTTAGTTAAAAGCTGTTTCTGAGGAAGAAAAGTAATTACTCATCTTCACTACTACTTATGGTATTCAATAAAATAAAGGAATATTTTGTTTGTTTTTCTTCCCTTGTCTAGAGTTTCACAACTTATTTATCATAACTTATAGACTCCTGAGACCGTGAGTATTGATGCAGAGTCAGTGGTGGAGCTGCAGAGAAATGGAAAAAGAGAGAGATATCAACTGATTCTTCCATACCTGGAATTTCTCATCTCCAGTCAGACGAGAAAGCTCCCTAAACTCCAACTGAATGCTGGTCACCTCTGCCACAGTGCTGTCAGATGTCCAGCGTGGGGGATGTGCAGTGCCTCGACCAATGTTGACATCAGAATATGGTATCTTGGAGGGGGTCTTGAATGCTGGCATAAGCCTGTTTCCAATGTCTTTCTAAAGAAAACCCAGGAGCATAGGATAAAACAACAAACAAAACAAAAATACATATAAACACATGCACATCCCATTAGATTTTCTTCACAAAGCAGACAGAAAACAATAGAATAGCAGCTTAGTTTTAGATGATGCAAGCAATTAAAGAAATTTAAAAAGTCATGAACTTATTCATAGTAATGAGCAGAGTTTGCACCTTGTCCTTAGCACTTAGCACTTATCCCTATCATGCAGTCACTGGCTAATCTAGCTAATCTGATGAGGTGGCTAATGCTGCTAAGACACACAGAAAGGGCAACAAAAGACAACTATTACCCTTTGCCAATCATTTATTTTCTCTTTTGTTTCATGAACTTTATGATGGTCAGCCATTCACCAGCAGAAGAGCAGACATACAAAAAGAGGTGACAAACACAGCAAGGCTTTGAGGTTGTAAAGGGAGCAGAGGTGCAGACTTCAAAGCTTTGTGGTAAATGCCTTTCCCACCACATTAGATACAAAACTGTTAAAAACCAGTAACGTTTAACTTTCTGAGGAATCTTCCCTCAACTTTGTCCAATATGGAATACATAAGCTCATTTCATTTGTAAGGCCAGTCACTCACAGCTTTTTCCAGGAAAAGGCTATCTCCGGAGAGGTGGTAGGTGCTCAGCAAGCCACCCAGGATACGGATAGTGCTCTCAAATAGGTTCACATCCACATTTTTATTAAATACTAAATCATTTGCTACCCATTTTCTTGCTTCTTCAAACTCTGCAAAGCATAAAAGGTAGTTCAATTGTGAACTTCTGGCATGTTCCAACAACTAGAGGCATGAGTACTCCATATATCCATGACAGTTACTTGTGTTTGTCTAAAGAGATGATAATTTTAGGTGGAAAATTAAAATGTAGAGCACATGCAGGCAGAAGTTTGATTACCATTACATTATTTGATTACATTCTTATTCAGCACACACTACAGATGCATACAGACAGAAATATCCACCAAAACAGAAAGTCCTTAACAGTTTAAGAAAAGAAGAAATAGAAGAATTTTTATTAAAATATTCCTGAAATTAAAATCTTTCAAATCCATCAATTTGCCACATAATTAGTTACACTTCCAGAAAGCCTTCCAGTTTTAATTAAATCTTTTTCAACCAAAGCTCTTATCTACCAAGATAACAGGTAACATTTTCAGTTAACAGCTTTAGCCTAGCAATGTCCTCGGGAGCCTGCTTCCCGCTTCAGCACCTAAAGCCCAAAATCCCAAGACGTTGCAATTTTTTTCTCTAGAAACAAACATGGTTGTTTCTTGCACTACTAATTAAAAAGAAAGGTTAAAAGAAAAGTCGTATTAGGTTCATCAACCAGCTTAGCAGCAGCATTACTCAACAATTGCTTTGGCACAAGGTCTCTCTCCACGGTGCTTGAGTCAGCTTAGCCCTCACAATTGAAGGCTGAGCTATTTCAATGATCTCACAGCTTCTAGAAACTCCTGCTGGAAGAAGCAGCAGAACAACCAGTTTGTCAGAAATGGAAGGCATTCCTTAGGAGATAAACTCCAAAGCAAATGGATGCCTTTGCACCTTCCAGTTTTGGATGCTGGGCAAATATAGGATATTGGGCACATTGAGAAGAATTACAGAAAATCCCCCAGTCAGTGCTGTCAGCAGTATAACAGCAAAGGCAGACTTCTCTGCCACACAAGCTCTTGCATTCATCAGCTGCTAAGAAAGACTAGCAGCCTCAAACAGAACTTGCATTTACACAGCATCTGTTATTCAGAAGAAACCCTAGAAGCTCTCTAAGGCAATCAGCAGAACTGATATAAAATAGGAAGAAGCCCTCACCAAGAAACCATTTTCAATACACCTCTAATACTAATAATTTATTTTAAAAACTCTACTCTGTTCACAATTAATTTTTTCAGGAAAAAAAAGAGCAGCACATTGTCAACTTGATGAAACTTGAAGACAGCTTGCTCAGGCCTAGAGCTGCACACACATGACATATTATTTTACACAAACTTCAAAGGTAGAAGAGACAGAACCATGAAATACTTTGAGTATTTATTGTACCCTCACTGGCAGCTCTGTTCTTCTTATCTTGACAGAAGAAGCTGCAAAATTAATAAAAGTTTACAAAGGTGGCTATCTACCATGGTTAAATAAGTACAGTTGAAATTTTTAAATACTGTTAAAAAAACCTTTGCACCACCAAAAAAAAAACCCCAAACAACCAAAACAAAAAATGGTCTTAAACACTAATTAAACATGTAAGTTTTTTGCAACAGAATTGCAAAATTTTTTGGCTTAGTTTTTAAAATCTATTTGAAAGTTTTCTAACATGGTCATTTCCAGAATAACTCTCAAAAATACAGGCAGCAAAACAATTTAGGAAAGAGGTACTGAGTACTCCCTTTCTCCACCCATGGATTCCTTACAGAAACAGCCTTCTTAAATCCATATATGAAATACTGATATTAGGTGTGATAAAACAAAAAAGCAAGGAGCATAAAGGCAAACTACCCAAGAGAGATGGGTAGAAAGCCTCCCGTGGCTGTATAATGGCACAGAGGTAGCACTGGGGTTTTAGTACAGAAACAAAGACCAGGAAGTTATAAGATCCCTCAAATTCTACCAGATATATATACATTGTGTATACATATATATGTATGTATGAATGTATGTATGTATTTACTCTCACAGGAAAGCTAAATTTATAGGCCACATGTAAGAAATATTCCCCTCAAAGAACTCTGAATATGCACTGCCTGAAGAGAAATTTAGGAACTATTTTAGAGAGAAAAAAATGGAAAAGGAAAAAAAATTACCTTCTTTTAAGCCTAAAATCCACATGGTATCCAAGGCGTCAATTAAGGTAAGCCCAAGTCCAAACCACTCACTGTAGGACTTGGACAAAGGCTTCAGCTCATCGTGGCCCCAGGCAAAATCCTTGTACCCTTTCCAGGCATGACGGAAGGCTTCGATCACAGCCAGCTGGCGCTCATTTATGGGCACTGCAGGAGAGAAAAAGCACCTTGCTCAGGACTTCTGCAGGGCACTGAGGGAACTCTACTATGCACCACTTTCCTGCATTCCACCAAAAATAACATTTCTTCCAAACTAACTGATCAGTGCAATGGAAAAACCACCCTCACATTGCTCTTTTCAGAACAGCCTTTCCTCTGCAGAATAACCAGTCAATGTTTCTAGTCAGCAATTCAGCCAAGTAGAAACAGAGATTTCTCCCTGGCAACAAAACTGTCACTTCTGTAAATAAAACATTAAAATAAGCTCATGCCCCGTGGTAAATGAGTATCACTAAAGCTCAAAGGAGATGAAAGCCAGGAAATACCAGATTAGGATCCATGGTAATTCAGGTGCTGAATAGATATGCTTAACAATAAAATCCTCAGCTAATTCAACACATTTTTTCTTCATCTTCCCTCCCTTACTAACTGCCTTCTGTTAAATTTAAAATCACTTCTATAAAATTATTTCTATTGAACTTTTTATTTAATACCAAAATAGAAACAAAATTTACCTTTTTCCATCTTGGCAAAACCATGTCTTTTTCTATAGTTGTACTGACTTTTTGCTTGCAATTTGACATGGAGTTTATGTTACGGAGTTTATGTTACACATTAAACATGAAAAATTTCAAGCCATTAGCCAAAATTTTGAAAAATTATGAACAATGACTTCTAGAGTGGGAAACACTAAGCAGCATAACTAACTCCATAAATATTAAGCTTGTAAAAGTGCAAATACATCACACTGAAATATGCCATGATTATCACACCAGAACTTCCTGGTTTCTTTTCTGAATCCAGAAAAAGGAACAACAGGTCCTTTGTTCCACAAGTGCAGCAACTTTAAAAACAACTTCTGCAGCCTTCTGGTGAGCCTTAAAAACATTTCCATTTAGTTCAGGAAGTCACTTTCCCTCTATTTGCAGAACAAAAGGAAAGGCACAGCTGAAAAAGAAGCTGTCTCTTTCATGCCCTCCTTTAGGTTATCCTGTCCTGCAGGATACCTGCCTCCTCCCAGAGGCTACATTTCAAAGATTTGTCTCTAAAATTTACTTTCAAAATGTGAGGGCTAACAAGCATGAAGGCTGGCATAGTGAAATAACAACACTGAAAAACTAGGATGTTCTAGGTAAGCAGTCTCTCATACACTTTTTGTTTCCTTTAATCTAAATAAATAAATAAAATAATGTGTATGGGAAGAAATTGCACAACTTCAACCATAAAAGCAAACAAAAAAAGGGTATTATTAGCTGTCCTATTTACTTGGTTCTTTCTGGTCTTCAAGTTCCACAGATGAAGGTTTTTCTGGTTCTGTTATTTTACTGGATGGAGGTTCAGTGCTTTGGTCAGGTTCTATCACTGCTCCTCTCCAGCTGCAAATACAAGGGATTGTAATTAAGACTTATTTCAGTCACAGAAAATCATGCAAATGAATGGGACTTATGTCTGCATTTCCTTTATCACACAATACTTTGATAAAACAGAAGTTAGATTTTGTATCAAGGATCAAAATAACTATGCTGCCACTAACTAAATTTTCTGTTCAAAGAAAGAAATTTTCTTCACAGAGAAATTTTACTTGATTAAGAAATGTGTGTTACAAACTCTTGGAATTTCATTAAGTATCTTGGAAATGGAATTTAATAAAAAATTTCTTAAAATAAATCAAACACCTGAAAACGCTGTATTACAAGAAATTTGTTATCTACCAGCTCTGAAATGACCACAGTAGCTACTAATGCTAAATATTACCACATAAATAATCATCACCAAAGCTCATGATTAAGCATAAAGGATGAGATGCTTGAAGTACTAACTTTGCTATCAAGGGATCACAAGCCCTCTCTGCCACAACAGATGTGTAAATCAGTTCTTCCAAGTTTTTATGAAGAATCTCCTGAACGAGAAGTCTTTCAGAATGGACTTCAAGTCAAGCCAAGTTTATATCAAGATCAAACAATCTCGACCATACCATTTAATACATAGGTATGTTGTCTTTGAGTCCATCATATGCTTCCAAAGGGAACCAAGCTTACAAGACCTTTAAAGTCTATACTGTTCACAGTCAGCATAAATGCCATATTTCATTTTTTACTTTCATTCTTTAAATTTGTAACTAGTCTTCACTATGTTTTCATTGCTCTTGTAAATTCTCTTGTTACCACTCGTTAAACTCTCTGAGTTACAGCACAATAAAACACTTTCAGACAATACTGACAGCCAAAATGCTGAGCCAGGCACAGTTTGATACTATGATCAGCTCATCTGAGCCAGTGCTAAAGAGAACACAAACACATAAAACCCCCAAGTCTCAGGTTCCAAGTCTGAAGAAGCTCTGCTGAACTTTTACTAGTATTTTCTACATCCATGTTTCCTTCACTTACTCCCAAGTCAAACCACTTCCATAACCATGGAAGCACATACCTTCTGTTAAAGATACTACTAGATCTGTACAAGGGATGAGATATCTTGTAAGAAAGAAGTAACCACATGGTGTTACATGCACACAACTATGAACATATCCGAGGCTTCTGCCTAGTAAGCCTGGGCCCACTGTGTTTAGTGGCTCCAACCCACAACCAGCACTGACACTGCTATCACTTTCCAAACCTGCCCCAGGACAAAGATGCTTTGATGTAGTAGCACTATTATATTGATACTGTTACACTAACACTTATTACAACAAACAGCAGAAACCTCTGGACACCGAAAATCCTTCTGAACATTAAGAGTGTCTAAATGCATTAGAAGTATAGCCAGCCTCAGAGGGCTTCAAACCCTCTCCAGTTGTGAGACACAAACAGTAAAATCAGAGCAACTGCACATTCATCAAAATGAAACATACCAGTCTAGCACCATCAGCAGCTATCAGGCCAGGCCTGAGAACAGACCCATGCAAAAAAAGAAAATAACCTCAGACACAGACAACAAAAAGCCCTTAAAATTTTTCACTCTAACACTCAATGGATCTCGGCAGAGGCAAGAGGGAAGCACTGTACCTTGCCTGAAATGTTTCTACCTGATAACGGATTTCTCTGTCTTCTCTACTTTATCAGCTTCAACCAGCTCTTCTACAGCCCTCATGGTATCAGGTCGGGTCTTCAGCCTCGTGTCCCTTCGTGGTGCCTTGATCTGAAGATTGGAAGGACCACGAACATGAGGTGGTTTTGGTGGCTTCTGAGAATATAAAGGAAAAAATATGTGCTTGGTAAATTGCAGAAATGAAAAAATTTCAAACCATAAATCTACATCATTAATCAGATAAATCTTGTTTTGCAGGGGGCAAATTCTGACCTGAATGGAAGGTATGCTGAAGACCTTGTGGTTTTGTTTGTTTTAAACTTTTGATAAAATCATCCAGTTCTTAAGTTTACATTGATAAATTACTTCTAAACTACCTCAACTGCTACCGGGTATTTGTTTACCACAAGGCAGTGACAAAGGATTGTAAAGATATTTGATTCCATTTTACTAGGCACAGTAAATTTATAAGAATTAGCAAAAAGAACGCAAAAAAAAAGTTTACACAATGCCAGTGTAAATACCAAGAATTACTATAGAGTAATACATGTGCATTTTTGCATGATGAAGAAAAGATTTCATACAAAATTTTGTATTTGTTAACTGAAAGTCCCTGAATTCATGAGATAAATCCATGATGAACAGCACAGTAACCAGTATTCCTTTGATCCACTAATCCACACAGTCTAGTTGATGCTCCTCTCCCATTGCATTCCCCACAAACATAACCCTTCAAAACCTCCTGTCATCTGCTCTTTCCAATGCTATTTCTCAAGCACCCAGATAAACCATGACTCCAGGCTCTTCTCAGCAGTGGAGACTGATGCACACAGTATGAGCGAAGCCTCAAGTAAGAGGTCACTGTGACCTAAAGTTCTGGCACTTCTGGCCAGAACAGTGAGTAAGAAACAGCATACAGAACATGTAAATAAAAGAGATAAAGCCAAGAAATACCACACCAAAACCCCTCCTGAGAGGAAAGCATTCCACCAAGTGCACACTTTTATTTCAAGTTCTAACTCCTTCCTCCACAACAACTGTTGGAACCAAGCACTGTCTGCCTTCACAAACTCCTTGTGGCATTAGAAAACTAATTTCTTCTCACATTACCTGCAGTGAAAGCTCCAGGTAATCTCCATGGTTGGCATCTGCTTTCTGAGGTGCTGGTAGAACAGCTGGATTTGCCAGCTTTAATCCAAGAATTTCTTGTTCTGTTCTCTGATCATCCAGTGATTTGTTTGTTATACCTAGACACACAAAACTACTCAGCACAAGGAATCAACAGTTAAGGCTGCAGTTAGAAATTTATAACAGTTTGTTGCATTCAAGTAGTAGATGCACCTCCAAAAAGTGTTTGCATTCACAAAACATTGATAAACACACACTAATTCTTAGATACAAAGTGCATTTTGGTATTAATCCTCTCCCTAATATAGAAGGAGGCTGCTAAAAGGCATACGGGGAATTTTTTTAATTGTTACTATTTCATATTTTCAATACAATTAATAAGATAGTATCAGAGGTAAATGTGCCTTAGTACTACACAAATGCTTGGAATTTCTAAACTGACAGGCAGTCAAAACCAAGAGAGGATTATCTTATTCTAGTGATTAGGTTAGAGCTACCCATATCTACATACAAACATAATTAAAAAACACACTCAAAACCTTAAAATCTTCATCAATTGTCATAGTTTAGGAATGGTACTCCCCAGTTCAGTGCTCCCTGAAAACAAAAGCCACACTGCCACTCTCTTTCCCTTGCTTGTTTTTCCCTCCTACTTCCCCTTCCCTGTGGGGTGGACAGACTTGAAAACTGGAGGCACAGAAGGCAAAGATCACAGGTTGAGATAAGAACAATTTACTGGAAACAGCAACAAGATAAGAAAACAAACAGTAAGGGCAACAGTATTAATAACAAAAGATGTAAGAACAAGGAACTATTTACACAAAAGCACGAATATGGACTAGGGACAGCTGCCCTTGCCATGTTTTCTCTACCAGAAGGAATCCCTTCTCCCCAGCACAGAGAGTCCCTTTCTCCCCTCTCCCATGCCCAGCAATGACTGAGATGGTACAGAATAACATCCAGGCATTAGCCACACCCCCTCCCAGCTACTTCAGAAAATTAACTATCCTGGCTGAAACTAGGGAATTAACCAAAATAAAACATTGCTACAGTCAAGATAAAGAAAGAAAAGGCATACAAAAATTAATTTTTAATTGAGCATTACATCATTCAAACATCACATAAAATCATCTCAGAACTGCACTTGAATGAAAATGCAGTCATTGCCAATAGAAATTAAAACTGGTTTTAAGACACGCAACAATCTCCTAACTCTAACACCTCATTCTGGCAATTTCAAGCTGTACAGAACACATACTTTTCCATGCTTCCCCCATGCTTGTGTACGAAATGACTCCACACGCTGCCAAGAAGGCAAACAGGAAGAGAATGACACTCCGCTGGAGTCGGGACAGCTGCTTCCATTTCTTCAGGAGAGAAAAGAATGAAAGAAAGAATAGTTAGCATGACATTAAGAACCAACTTGGTTAAAAATAAGCTTTTATTGGTTCATTCAGATTAAAACCCACAAAATCGTGTAGGTTTAATTTTACCCTGTTTCCAACTGCATATATCCATTGCTTATTTTCTTTGATGACAGAGAAAACAGAAATCCAAACAGCTAGCACAAGGCACAACAAGCTCACAAAAACATAAAAGCCACTTGCTGTAAAAACCTCAGAATCTGCCAAATGCCAAGACTCCCAGAAAGCTTCAACTACAGCTGTCTTTGATCACATCCTCCAATGGCTGACCTGTCCAGCTATCAACTGGACAAAATCAGCCAAAAGCCTTCTTTCCTCCTGGCTGTGGAGGGACTGCAGAGTGAACATGCAAAATTAAAAACAGAAGAATGTGGTAAGAAAACTAAAAATGTTACTGCAGCAAAGAAGAAAGGCTCAAAATAAGCTGAGCACCAATCACTGGACAGGTCACGGGTTCAGTCCTCATATGGGCCATTTGCTTAAAGAGTGGGTCCCTTCCAACTCAGAATATTCTGTCAATCTGTGAAAGAGAAGTCAGGTATCCTGGCTCTGACAAGCATGGGGACTGTCACACAGAACAAGTTCTGTACCACAAAAAAAAAAAAAAAAAAGCCACAAAGCACAAGCAATGAA
>VZRX01005388.1:0-19236 GCA_013398075.1 Notiomystis cincta | reverse complement strand
GTCACCAAGCTACAGCAATGTGAAAATGAAGTAGAATACCACAACAATGAACAAGACAAACCCACAATCTTTTCAGGTTTAGTCCTGGGCACAAATGTATTTTTAACACTGAAGTATATGCAACAATCACTGAAAAACTGAGAGAAAATGGTACATTAACCTGAAAGAGGCCAATGTACATTAGCCTCCATTTACAGAGAGAGAGAGAGCTGGAGTTAAACATTAAGGGCTAAACTGTCACTGTTACTTTTCCAACAGTCCTCCTGAAATTCACTCATTCTGGTTTTGGTATACAGAGAGGGAACTTCATTGCCAATGATACACTTGGGAACAACCTTTTCCACAAACCACGCAGCACTTCCCACAGTCCTCATCCTCTTAGCAACAGCCAGAGACTGGAAATGTCTCAGTGCAGAACTGTCAATGTGCTCACACTGTGAGTCCCACAGCACACAGTTCCCGGCTTTCCACCTGCACTGTTGACTGTACAGGAACACTGTAAACCCTTACCCTTCTCTGTGCACACTGCAAGATGCTGGTCCCACTGTGTCATCTTCAGTTCTACCTGCATGGGAAACTGTATGACCCTCTCCCTGCTGCGGAAAGAAGCTTGAAATCCCGCAGCCATGTGGTTCATCAGGGTAGGACGGGAAAAGAAGCTTTAACTGTGCTGTCTCGAACGGGTAGGAGTAAGGCACGAGAACACGTGAGGGCATCCACAACCACTTTACTAGTTTTTTTGCTCACAAAGAGTAAGGGTAAAATGAAGGGTGATGACTCGGGCCCATACCTCTTTAGCTGATAATAAAAAGAGAACTGAGGGACTGTGTTCCTAAACAAGCTCTTCACACACTTCATCTGACGATCTGTGAAGCCTTTATAGGTGACTACACGTCGTCTCCTATGTGTAACAAGGGTCGTCTTGTCCCTCTGACTCACTCTTTCCCACACAAGACTCTCCAGCCCAAGACTCCCACCCCACAAGAAGCTGCCTGCCCATTCTACCCACAAGGCAGACAAGAAGGTCACTTCCCAGACCTCTGCCAGAGGACTCCTCTCCTCACACTCAGCTTTCACACTGAAAGCAGAACTTTACTCTCCTAGGGCAGAAGACAAGACTCTCCCCTTAAGCCTTAACACAGGAAACAAAGGCACAGAGACTAAATCTCAGTCCCCTCATTCCTGTCCAGAGAGCGCAGCGTTGCCCCTCTAACGTCCACTAGCAGAGGGCAGGATTTTACCGTATGCTCCTAGCTTTATTCGTGAAAATTAGGACAGCCCGCGTCCTGCACATCCCTATGCCGCGGAGGGCAGCCCGAGAGCAGAGCCCAGCGCAAAGGCCGCCCCAGCGCCCACGGCCAGGGCTTCTGCCCGACTCCGAACAAGGGACCACGCCAGGTCCCCTGTCACACTCCAGCTGCACCTAAGCCCAGGGACACTCCTGACGGCCCAACATCCCCATCACCAGATGCAACCCGCACCCATCCTGGGGATACCCCCGGTACCGCACAACTCCCCGCGTGGCCCTCACCCGCCAGTAGGAGCGCCGCCGCCAGGCCTTGCTGTTGTTGTAGCCACCGACCCCGACCGCCTCCTCCGGGCCGAGAGTGACGGAGATGAAGTCCCGGCGCGGCGGTCCCGCGGCGGCACCCGAGTACATGGCGGTGCCTCAGGGGCCGCCTGCCGCCATCGCTCCGCGAGACGGAGCGGCGGCTTCCGGCAATCGCTTCCGGTGCAGCTTTGGCGCCGGCGCGTCCGCGCTCGGTGGCCTCGGGGCGAGGTAGAACCCAGCTCGCTTGGCAGCGCCGCGGAGGCAGCGGCCCTGAGGAAGCCCCGTCGGGACGAGCCCTCTCCGGGGGCAGCCAGGCGGAGGTCTTAGCCCGCGCTGCCCACTTGCCGAAGCGCCCCGAGGCCGCAGCCCTCGGCGTGGGCCCGGCCCGAGTCCCCCGCCTTACTTCACGGGTTCGGCCTTCAGGCTGGGGCGGGGGTGCTCTGGGCTGCGTTGATTTTGCCCTTGGCTCTCGCTGTCCCGGCGCACCTCGCCGAACCGCGCCGTGTCCAGCAAGGACAGCAGCTGCCAGGGTGGGCAGTGAGGCAAAGGAGAGGCTGGGAATCCTCGCTGTTTTTGGTGTCGTGAGAGTACAACATAGAGACCAGCCACAGAACCATTGGCATGAAAGAACTGGAAATGAAGACGTGCATATGGGAGGTCATAAGGAAAATCAATTCAGTAAATGGCCTGCAAGCCCCCATGGAGGGAGGCCGCTGTGGTGATGCCCAGCCCCGGCACAGGGCACTGTGGCCCGACACGTAGAGGGGCACAGACACTTCGGCTCCTCACGCCCACCTGGAGAGTGAGCTCGGCCAGGGAAAACAAGTGCTGCTGCTTCCGAGAGGACACGGAAGCGACACCGTCACCTGCCACCGAAAAACCGAGACAGTTTTCCAGCAGGCAATGCGGGAACACGGGCCAGAGAGCAGACAGTTGGAATTTCTGAGAGGATGTATGTGAGTGGGTGAAAATCAACTGAACCAGTTGTGTAAATAAACCCTTCCATAAGACCTGGCACTAAATTTTGGTGCGCAGCAGGAAGCACTCATCCCACCCAATTCCCTCCTTTAGCTGCTCCTCCACAGCGCCCCAGCCCCGTGTCACTCCCTCTGGCACAGAGTTCTCTGCATCTTCCCGGCGGAGAAGGAGGGACACGCTCAGCTGGAGTAGGGAAGACCATTGTTTAGTGATGTACACATTCAGAGCCATAACACGACCAGATTTGTAATAACTTCTAGCTCAGGTTCATAGTCCAGTGGGAAGAAGGCAGCATTGAAGCAGCTGCTTTAAGACTGCTGCTCTTAAGAGCTGGCACTGAATATACCCCCAGCTGTGCCTAAGAGGAAGGTTAGCATACATCATTGAGCCTTTACATTTGGAATCCACCTCACAGTAGATTTCAAGATAAAACTGAAAATTTGGTGTTTTCTGAGCATTTCATGATTAAGAAAACTAATCTGGTGTATATGAACAGCACATAAACAAGCAGAAGGACAATTTAAGATGCCTAAAGCGTGCATTCATTTTTAGTATTAGTTTACCTATCACAGAAAACTAATGATTCATGTCACTTAAAAATGTGTTTAAATCCCCAGCAGCCTTCACATGGGTGTCAAGAGAGAAACGGGGAGAAAGTGGTAAGAAAGGAAGATTTGCTTCTGACATTTTCTAGGTTCAGCACTAAACCCCCAAATGAGGGCAATGTGCCATTTGTGAGGTATTACTGCCTTTAGCTACTGATTGTGCTATAAATAGAGCCCTGTTTAAGAAGTGCCTCTCATTGGAAAGCAGAGTAAAAGTTGCATTGCAGCGAGTGCTCATTACCTACACTGCAGCTGTGAGACTGACTCAGAACCATATTATTCAAATTGACTTGAAATAAGACAACCACCACCAGCAATAAACTCCCTTCCCTCAATAAACAAAGCTGAAAAGCTTGGAAAAAATATACAGAATTGCAGACAAGAACACAATATTCTGTTTTCTGATGAAAAAATAGATCCCACAATGTTGACCCTCTTCAATGACCCTCTGCTCAGTTCCATATGCCCCTGTAATCTGAAGGATGGGCACTGCAGCCTCCAGCTGTACTGCCAGTGACACCATCCTGCAGCTGTGGTGACAACATTCACAGGGACAAAGACAACAAGTGTGTTTTTCTCACATACAAGAAACACAGACAAACACATAGAAATCACAGTAACATCTTTATTGTTAAAAATGCTTAGATGTCCAGAAGTTTCTGGAGTACTACAGGCCTTCCCTTTGTTTCAGGCACTTTTTTTTCATTTTATAATGCATCCAAAGACTTTGTTACATACAGGACAGTTTTTTCTTAAAGTTCTCTCAAAACTGTTTCTATGTTCCAGTTTAAAAGGTGAAGAGTCATAGAAAATAAAAAAAAAACAAGAGACAAGGCATTCAGCATACTAATTAAGCTTCTCCTTGAAAACAACCTTGAAAACCATGTCAGCAGCTCTGTTCTGGAAACTGAAGCTTCAAAAGAGAAAGAACTTTAGAAAAAGTAGAAGAAATCTTTCTTTATAACACAGCACAGTGTAAAACAAGCGTGTGCTTGAATTGCTGAGCAATACTCATAAATATACAACGCAGTTTGTTCTCAGATATAAAACTTGGCTGATGGGAATGGAATGTGTCATAGAAACACTATGCAAAAAGACTACAGAATTGGGTGACAAGGACAAATGCTTCATTTATACTAAAAATGTGCATTACTGGCTGCACATGCCAACTGAGGTAATCAGAACTGTCTGCATGTGTGAAAGGATCATTACTCAAGTTCATGCAGAAACACTTGACAACCACAAACTGATTCTAACATTTAGATGCTTTCTTTGGAAAACTTGAGCATACTTAAAAACTGTATTTACTCTCATTTTTTTACTTCCCCATTCCCTTCTCTTTTATTCTGAATAGAACTTCACATCAGAAATTGCAGAAAGCCATGGGACTTACTTATGCTTAATGAAATAGCAAAAGCAGTTCCTCAGTGGAAGCTGATGCATGAAATAACATTTCATCTTTCTCACTTCATTCCCTAACACCATGTTTAGGGGAAGAGTATGGAACATTTCTGATGCAAAGGCCAGCCACCAGAGAGTGCAGCTGACACATCCTCACCAAGGCTGAAACGACTTGGGTTTGCTTAGTGCAGGTTCTGCATCAGACGGGCATGAGCTTCCCGGGACAGCGTCCGAGAATTCAACAGGAAGAAGCACTGGTGGGTCAAGGGTCTGGGCTACCCTGGGACTCCTTGGCCATAGCTGAGTTCACGTGCTATATATGTTCTGATAATTAGTGTCCTTCATTAGCTGACACTTATCTTTACATTATGGTTAGTAACATATCTAAAAGAAAGGCATCTATGGAATTACTTCCTAAGTGAAAGAGTGCTAGAAAATCACCTGGGCAAAAACTGCAGAAGCGGAGGCTGGTGTTTTACTATGTACCCTATTGATGCTGAGAGTAAGTATTTTTATTGTTTGTTTTTTGTTTGTTTGTTTGTAGTTTTTTGGGGGGTTTTTTTTTTGGTTAAACATTAAATTCTACCACTGGGATTTGTTTCTCTTACTACTTTCAGGTACCTCAAGAGAACCTTGTCTTAGGGATATGGTATATATTAAACAGGAAATGGAAAGGAAAACTGTTACAGTCAGGAAGGGCAGAGGGTTGTGAAAATATTCTCTTTTTTTTTTTTTAATTAAAAACCCCAAGTCACTATAACTGTAAGGATCAATCAGTCTTGGCATGGCACCAGCAAGCCCAGATACAAAACTAGTCTGATCTACTTTGGACTCCAAGCCTCAAGCAATGCTTAGGCACAGCAACATCCCTACATACAGCAGACACTGTATGATCTGCTTAGAGGACGCAATTGCTGAATTGGATCTTTTAATCAGCACATGATTAGGGAAAAAACTGACCACTGGAGAGAAAACTTCAGTACCCAAAGGCCTTCCATACTTTTCAGGATGGGGCCTCAAACTGACTGCAGCTGTGCACACGATTTAGAAACAAAACCAAACCAAAAAAACATCCACACCAACACAAACAAGATACCTAACAAAGCACTGAAGAAACTGCATCTTCTTGAAAGCAAAGCTGATTTACAGGCCTTGACTGGCTCTTTTCCATATTCATATGCAACAGTAATAAGAAATGTAGGATCTGTTTAGCACCCAGAAAGTGTTAATCCACACTCACATCCAAGTATATAAAACAGACTGAGGTAAAAGGCACCACCTTCAAAGTTACCAAACAGAACTGGGGAGCTCGCACATGTGTGTAATCACAACTGCTGCAAGGATTTGGCATCAGACACTGCAAAGCAATTTTTTTTATAATGCACTTCATAGCTGACATTTTAGTACTGTCAGTTCTTGTAATGGATCTGAGAAACACAGATCTGATTTGAGAGGGAAAGGCTTCCCACTTCAAGAATTTTCCAGCATTTCCACTTTGTTTTCGTCGAGTACAAAGGGAGAAGGGAACTCTTTGTTCTTCATGTACACCTCCAGACCCTGAGAAGGTGTGAGAACAGTATTGTTAGGCTGTAAATGCACTATTTTAAGTTCTCAAGAAATGACTGATGAAGGTCAAGGACGGGCAACAGGAACAGTTTCCTAGCAACAGAAAAAGTGTTTCTGGGGTTCAAGAAGCAGAGGCCCATAAAATGTGATGTCAGAAACAAGCTTCTTGTGGGGAGCAGCATGGGAAGGTGTGTCCTTAATTAACACTAGAATAATCCTAGCAAAGAAAAGTCAAATTGCCTTGTTTTCATTTTGTTCTGACAACCTATTGATTGCAATGAGTTCGCCACCTGCACGTGTTGAGGAATACATCTAGTGCAGGTAGCTGGCTTGCAAGTCAACACATGTGGAAACCTAGCAAATAGTGCCCACACATTGGCCTGAAATCTATTTCTTACTCTGTCCATCCAATACAGGGAAGCTCCTATTCTCACTACTAAATGGAAGCAGGTTTCTCAGGATCAATTATTTTCAGAGGGAAAAACTTGAGAAATGGCTTCCCTAAAGCCAACACACATAACACACTCAGTCAGGATTCACTTACTGTGGGAGGTGGGCACAGACGAGCACAGAACCCATGGATTTTCTAGTCTGAATATTCTCCACTTCTCATTAAGATCTCAAAGTGCTTGTGAATCTTAATGAAACTGCAGCCTTGTTGCAAATCTCATTTTACAGATGGCTAAAACTGAGAGTGAACAAACTGCTGAAGAGTACATCATAATGGAACCACATTATGATAACACAGAGCCGAAGTCCCTGTTTCCTTGATGTTACCATTTCTCAGCAAGCCCAGGCTAAAGAAAACACCAGTGTTCAGAAGGAAATCAGATGCATACCTACACACTCTTAAAAATGCCTCCACAGAGAGTTATTCTCACCTCTCCGAAGTAAGAAACTAATGGAGAAATCTCACACACAGCCGGAGGATCTTCAGTTCCTGAGAGACTAAAGAAGAGAACACAGGATTAACTTCTTGCTATGCTTAAAAAACATTGCATCTTCTTCAAAAGATTGTCCAGAATAGGAGATCCAGAAGGATAAGATATCTGTTATATTCACATGCAATATGTGAAAACAAAGTGTGAAAATAAAAAAGAATTAGCAGGTCCCAAATGTTACTCAGCAAAAACAAAACACCCCTTTTATACAGATGCTTTTTAAGTAAAATGAACAGCTTGCGGGTTTATTGAACTATGAGTTGATGACATAATGGCCCCATGGAGTAAAAGCAGCTTTCCATTACACATTATGCAGGAAGGTATCTGAACTGGTAATCATTCTAACCACCAATCCTTAAGCCTGCCTGAGAATCCTTTTGGGGCCACAGTCAGAAAAGGTGTCAGGGCCTATAAATTAAAATTCCTTGTGTTGCTAAATCCAGAGTTATGGAAAAGGCTGCCCCCTGTCTAACAAAGTGCTATAGGAAGGACCAACTCATTACCCCAAGAACAGGGATCTGTCAGAGAGAATGCCCAGAGCCCCGTGTGCTAACTACCTGGAGCACCCACAGTCACAAGAGGAGCAGGAGCTATAATAAACATCGACCTGCATATCCAGAGAGGACCAGCTGAACAAAACTCACACTGAGTCACCCGGTGACTACACTAATGCCCAGTTTCGGAGAGCCCAGCATGTGCCATTGGCCAGCTGGCACAGCTGAGCACTTCCAACAGAGAAGGTCACAAGAGATTTATACCTGAAGTTTTCTGGTATCCTGCAACCATTTTCATCCACAAATCTGGCCCCAGCCTTGAGAGCCCAGCGATAATGCTGGGCCAGGAGGGCTTGCCGAGCAGTGGTAGGAGTATCTTTGTCAGCTGTGTCTGCATTTTTTAGTGGTGAGAACTCCTCTTCTCTCAAAACTTCAAATGCCACAAAATTCCTACCCACAAAGGGAAGAAAACAATGATCATGAAAATCAGAGCTGGTCATTAGCCCCGCAAATGCAACAACAACATTCATCGGGAAAGGCTCATATATATTTTTGGGAGCAGCACTGTATGCAGCCTGAGGCAGTCAAGCCAAGGGAGGCCCACTGCCTCTGAAGAGCCAAGGAGTATGAGGGCTGCAGGATGGAAAAACACAAGAAGCCTTGTCTCTTTGGGAACATAACAGCAGCCTCCCAACCTACCGGAGCTGTGCTCAGGGGAGAGAAAAAGCAACAGTGCATCTGTGTATTTCTGCACTTCACGTGCGAAGTACAGTTGCCAAGGTGGTTTTGAGCTGTTAAAAAAGCACAAGGAACCACTGCTTGCAAATGAGTCCTGTCACGGCTCAGAACTCAGCAGTGTTCCCATCACCCTGGTTTTGTCTTTAGTTTGATATTATTTTATTTAACACGTGTAAGAAAACAAGAGACTGGTTCAAACCTTGGGCTCTCTATTCTAAAGGAAATCATCTAAAAAGAGAAATACCCCCAAATAAAGATAATTCAGTTTGCCTGAGTTCTCTTTTTGCCATTTATTTAAGCCTAAAACAGAATCTTCACTGCTGAATTTGAGACCTTGGATATTAGATTTTATAACAACACTTATGCTTAATTGCTAAAATTCCACATTCCCTAGACAGAAGTACATCTGACTTCGTATGTCACAGCACTCCCAGCTATGCTGTACAACTTGGAGAGTGAACACTTATAGTTCCCACAGCAACTGTAACTTGGCCCCAGGGTGCTTAAGTAAACAGTTTTCTGAGCACAAAGGGTGAGAGCTGAGCCCTGGGGTAACAGCACCCAAAAATGTAACCAGAGCTGCAGTTTCCATGGAAGTCACATTGCTGAAAGACCCAGTTTTTGCAAGTCTGAGTACTCCAATATGGGTTTCATGGCTTTGCACTAGATCTCCTTTTGTTTTTCCCAGGCTGGCAGAGGCCAGGCCAGCCAACATATCCTCAGCAGTATGACCAGTCTGGGATCAAGGTCGACACAAGCACTGAGTGCCTTGTGAGCTGCCCTTAAAGCCTGCAGCATTACTGTTGGATTGGAGCTGGGTGTAGATCCAACAACCTTCCTAACAAGCCACCCACAAATAATGTGCTCCCTGGGATGGCTTGTTTCAATCTACAGTCATTCAAACAAACACTGAGAAGGGGAGGAGAAAAGTACAATGATGTCTGTCACTAACTTAGAGAACTGGAACACATCAAACACAAACTTCTCCAGCTTTATCCCGTTTGGTTTTAGTGGTTTTACCAGATTTCCCTCCTTGTCAATGTAGGGCACCTTCTTTATGGCTACATGATGCTTCAGCTGTGACTCCCATTTCCTGCAAAAGGAGAAGAAATCATTTTATTTAGTTCAAGCTCACTTTAGAAAAAAAGCAGTACACTTGAGGGCAGCAGATGGCTCATTACTCCTCTGGGTCAACTCTCAACTGTTGTGGGTGTTGCTCCTTCCCAAGTGATCCGAGTCACATCTAGGAAATACTTCCCCAAGCAGAGCAGCCTGGCTATGAATTCTCCCTGTACCACTGGGACATGACAGTCAGAGGAGAGGGAAAACTTTGCATCAAGCTGAAATTACAGGCAGAGGTTACCAAAAAAAAAGAGGCAATCCAAATTGTTACCTGATTGGGATGAAAATGGAGCAGAGCAGATTCCTCACCCAAGAGTGGTTCAAGCTCTTCAGGAAGGTTGTACAGCTGCTCACTGAATGCCCAGCATCACATCCCCATTCCCCAACACCAAGGTGCAGCATTCACCTGCAACTTCACCCTCTCCCATGAACTCTGTTGTCCCAAGGGCTGGCACGGGTGACATTCCCACTGGAAATCCATGGTGTAAGGCTTCATCACTGACCACACTGCAGACTGCACAGCTGCTCACCCTTGAAGGCCCAGGAAGATCATGCACTGGTATATCTCGATTGATTTAGTTACAGTGAACCTGGGAACCTCTTCCTTGGGTAGGGCCTGGAGAGCATGCTGGGGCTGTCAGAAAGGGGGATTAAGGTGTTTGGAAGAGAGAGGAGGTGAAAGGCAACACAGGGGATAGCCATAACTGAGATTACAGAGTGGGAAACAGAACACCCAGTCTTCGAGGCATTTCTGGGCTGCACAGCTACCTAGAAGGTCTGCTGGGACTTACTGGGCCACTATTTCCAGGAACTCAACAGTGAAGAAGTGATTACAGATGTTGCCAGCACTGAACATCAGTCCTCCCTCAGGACGCTGCTGCTGTGCAGTCTCTGGGCTGATCTCGCTGTACTCCACCACCTGGTACACCCCATCCACACAGCACACCACCCCAACAGGCTCCGTGGGGTAGGCCTTCTCCACTACCTGCCACAAGACACAGGCTCATGACAAAGAGGAAGAAAATACTATTCCAATTCTCAAGTACAAACAATCCCATGGGACTGTTGCCTGCTGATGCTCCAGCACCTCAGGGCTGTGCAAGGGGCACAGAGCAGTCTGGAGACACATTCTGCCCAACAATTCAACATAAACCCCAGTACTCAACACTTAACTGGACAGTTCCTCAGAAGGCAAACCAGTTAAAAGCAATTAGCATACTGAGGGGCACTTTTCTTATCAAGGACTAGGATCTGGCATTAAAAGAAAGCTTTTTGCAGCTCTTAGCCTTCAATTCAATTCCCCTGAACAGTGCTAATGACTCAAGTAACATAAATTTCTCTTCAGGCACTTGCTGCTTTAGGTTAAGAAAATCCAGGCCGTAAAGGCTTTCCCTATTTTCCACAGCAGATCATAAGAAATGCCTCCATTAGACTTAAAGGCATATTTATAAAACATAACCCGGTCCAATATGACTTCTAGATAGCCCAAGTGCCTTTGTAGAAAGGGCTGGGCGTAGAGGCAAAGCAATTCCAGCATGTAGTTTCCTGTGCAGCCATAGTCCCTGCTCTAATTGAAGTTTATTTTCCACAGTACTCTGGGAAGAACAGAGGAGACCCACAGGTAGGGATTTGAAATGCAGTGCAGGCGGCATGCAGGTCAAAATCTGCTCAGCATAAGCTGCTGATGGGCAAAGGGTTGAACACCCCAGGTCATGTAAACTCCCTGCAGCCAGCAGCTTCCAAGCGTCATCAGACCCAAAATCCCTGTGAAAAACCAGCCCCATGCTAGCACTGCTTCACCTTTGCACCACAGTCTGCCCCTTTGGAAATACAGAAACCTATGAAGACTGGATCTGCCATTTTCACAAGGATATTGTCCACACAATATACATGGATATAATGGATTCCACGCTGTTTCATATCATCCAAGATCTTATTATCCACCAAAGCACGGTATAAGCCACCATTGCCATCTAAAATGCAAGAGAAAAGAGAAAGTATTGGCTCATTAGTGACTTTGAGGTGGTTTTTTTTTGTAGCCAACAGAGCAAAAACAGAAAGTACTGAACAAACTTTCTTGAACAGAAGAGCAGGGAATGCTTTCTAGCCAAGAGCCAGTGCTACCAGGTTTTATTTCTAGTTCTGCCACACAGTTCAGGGGAGCATGTTCCTCTCTTCACCCCAGCTCTCTCAGCTTGAAGAGTGGGACCATGGGGACCAGCCTCACTGAGCAGCATTATGAGATTTTATGAAAACTAGTAAGATCCTCAGAGGGAGAATACTAAAGGGCAATTCTATGCAGAGGGTGGGAAAAGTCTTTTACACTTCTTCTCCAGTGCAAGGCTTATTTACTCTCTGCCTTGGAGAAAGACTAAAATAAATCTTATTCTCTGTTTATCTTCCCCCCACAACTTCTCAATGCCTTTTTAAAGGCTTGAACTGCAGCTGTACAAAAGACACCTGCACGTTTATCACAGATCACCCATTTTACAGTTCCTCCGGGGAAGCCCCTGTCAGCTCAGAACCACTCTGCAGCTGCAACATGGTCTCAACTGGGTTGATGTCACCAAGTCTCTTACCATATCTAGGTTAAAAGAACATTACAAGGTGAGACACTGCTGTCATTTTGAAAACAGTTCATCTTCTTGCTGCTTTTTTACCCATTTCCAGCTATCAGCCTTGAGCTGCTGACCTTCACCACAGGAGGCAGCAGCCCAGAGACCTCACTGAGAGCTCTGCTGATGCACCTTTTTCTTACCCTGCAGCCACAGCACTCCTTATCCTGCCAATACTCCCAGACTTGGATAAAACACATGTGCAGTGGTCAAATCTCCATCAAGAACTGAACAGAGCTATGCTCCTGATTACCAGCCTGAAACATTAGCAGAACTTTTCCACATTGACTGGAAGCATCAACCCTGACCCCCAAAGCCTGCTCTGTGTGCCCGGGCTGGCTGATGACCCGTACCAACTACCAACAGACATAACAGTACTGCAGTATGGAAGAGCAAACAGCAGGCACCTGGAGCCATGGCAATTTTCCCCTTCTCCTCCAAGATGGCCTTCCCATCAAAGGTGACAGCAGGCAGCATCCTCTGTTCAAACATGACAACGTTGCATCTATCCAAGTTGAAGTAATTGTGTTGTACAAAAAACTCTTCTGTTGGTCCCAGTGTGAACTCACTTGTCATGATGTACCTGGGCAGGAATGGGGGCTGGGCAATGAGAAAGAACAACACAAACGAGAGGCAAAACTACAAACTGAACACAGAAGAGAGGAATCCCAGGAGTGTGAAATGAGAGACACAGCAGGGTGAGCAAGTGCACAGGAGAGCTCTCCTCCAGAAGTCATCCTGCGGTAAGGCTGCATGGGGTCCTATGACCATATCAGGGTGTGATCCTACCCTGGCCTAGCACCAGCCAGGACAAAAGAGCCTTGCTCTAAATGTGAACAATATCTGGATATCTAGATGAGCTGGAAAACAAGACAAAGGGCAGAAAACAGCCTCATTCACTCTAAATGAAAACTGATGTTAAGTGTCTCAAGAAACCTTGACCAGCTCACTCTGCCAGCATCTCTTCAGTGCCAAGGCAAATAGCAGTATTTCCATATGTTGGCTGCATGGTTTGTTTTCATCTTAAGTTTTACTATTTCCTCCTTTCCTTTCAGCTCCATGTTGCTTCCTGTCTCTTCCTCCACTACGCTCCTTCACTACTGTCTAAAAGCCACCTGTCAAACTCTTCAACAACTATTGGCATAGGAATACAGGGTCCTCTGTCAGCATGAGGAAACAACACAGGAGAGCCTGGACCTCAATCCCCCATCCCCAATTTGCATCTCTGTAGCACAGCATACCTGGGCCCAGGTGTACTGGAAAGTAAAAAAACCTGCTTCAATTGCCTCCTCACCCATGGGAGAAGAACTGGAAACAGATGTGGCACCTTGCAAATAATCCATCCTGGCTCCCAGCAACATGGTATGTATTGTATGGATGATGTATTTGCAATTCAGGTCCTGTATACAAGGCTTCAGGAAGGAGCACAATATGGACTCACCTTCCATGAGGAAACAATGTATGAATCAACTTTGATCTCCAATTTGTAAAACAATGTGGCAACCTGAAGCTCTCAAACACCTGCTGGTTCACTGCCAAAACCTTACCTCAGACCAGACACTGATTCCATAAGGGTATTTCTACATCATCTTCATGGTCTAACAAAGAACATTTAGCAGAAAACATTTCCAGACATATCTGCAGTACCTTCCTCTCACCCACCACATCTCACAGGTAATTCACATTTTACACTTTGCCTGGAGCTCATCTCCTTTAAAAGCCAGGAGTAGCCAGCAGAGCTGGCAACTGTAAACAGTGACAGCAGGAGGTGGCCTGAACACAAAGCAAGATGTTTTTTGCTGTGGCAGAAATTATGGACAAGGGCAGGAACAGGGCTTGGAAGGCAAGCTCTAGGTTGTCCTTCATGGAGGAACCTGAGAAAGCAGAAATGGATGAAATTTATTGTAAAGCATCTGAAACAATCACTGAAAAGTGCTGCTTACAGTATTGCCAGTAGCTGCTTGAAAAGCCAGCAAGGTACAGCAATTAGGGTTGAGGTAAGTGATGCAAAAGCAGCAATGAATCCCTCAGGTCTGCAGACATGGACCTGCCACCTCTCATCCCTCCAGCCACTGGCATCACAAATCTTGCCAACAAAAGGCTCCCCTTGACCTGTCTCTGTACAGCACCCAGCTCAGTGCTTCTTGAAGACAACAAGGTCAAGACTGGAATGCAAAGAGCCCTGCACAGCAGGTCTGGCTCTGGGTCACCTACCAGGGAATGGCACACTTGCAGTGGTGTCTCTTGCCAGCAAGCTGCTCCACTTTGCGGATTCTTTCTGCCTGGATCTGATACAAGTTCTTGCCACTGGGCAACCCCACATTGTACATGCCCTTGGGATAGCTGACTCCCAGGCGGGTTCCTTGTCCTCCAGCCAGGAGTAGCACTGCCACCTTGTTCTGTGAGATCTGATGTAAACCTGAACAAGAAAAGAAGCCAAATGGAACATAAGAACTTACAAAGCAATCACCACCCCACATTCTTCTCCTGAGCCTTTCTGCAGAGCTCAGGCAACAGCCAGAAGCTGCCAGTTCAATGTTGGCAGCTCAGAGAGAAATATGCCACTGCCCACACAGGAGAAAATTCATTTCACCTCCTGAATGCAACAGTTTCCTTACCCAAAGCAACAATTGGTGCAAAAACAGACATTAGCCACGAGCTGCAGCTTAGGAGATTCAAACTGGACATTAGGATACAAAGTCTTTACTATGGAGGTAGTGCAGCACTAGAAAAGACATCCAGAGATCAGGGAGATATCCCCTAAGGTTTTCAAGGCTTACTTTGGTAAACTAAAGCTGACCTGGCCTTGGGCTGTGTACAGTTCTGTTCCAAATGGGGGTTGGACTAGAGAACTCCAGAGGTCCCTTATATCATATAACCCCAATAAACAAGTCTCATCATCTTGAGTAAAGCATGAGGCTTTCTGGAATCTACCATAAATTATTATCTGTACCTGTGCCCCAGCTTCAATAGAAGCTGAACACAGCTGCAGTCAGGGATGGTAACACCACCAACCCTGCAGGAGCCACAATTTCCACAATCTAATTGAAACCAGTGTCAGTGCTCCTGAGAAACCACAGAAGTCCAGAACCTGGGAAAGAACCAGAGCACATAATAAACACTCAGCTCACTCTCAGACTTTGGTCCCTGCCTTCTCCAAAGTCAGCATCACAATAATGACTGACAACTGTGAGAAAGATTTTTCATTAGGGAACACTTTGTGTTTCTCTGAGAATGCAAGGAACACTGGGCCTGTCCATGTCAGAAGCCACAGCTCTGCTGCAGTAGCTATCAGGGCCTTCTGCTACTGCACAGCACTGAACTGCCACTGTTCTTGCAGCCAAGGACAGTCTGTGGAGCACCTCAGCCTTTGGCAAACACCCCACATTAACCACACCTGGGGCTAAAACACTCCTGACTTGGACTGAAAGATACAGGGACTAAAGAAACTAAATTAGAAGAAAAACAGGATTGGGTTTGTGCTAATCTTTAAATAATTTGCTGTTAAAATGAACAATAGAGTAAAAATACCAATTGCTGTTTTAACAACCTGGCTCAATTTTAATTCTGTTCAAAACTGCAGTTTCCAGCAATTTTTTCAGCAAATATTTCAGCTGTCCATGACAATGCAGTAACACAATTCCCCTTTCCATACTTACAAGTTTCAGTCTCACCACATTAGTAACACAAGCCTTTCTCCTTAAACACACCCCTTCCAAAAAGGCTGGTGGTGTCCAGGCACACAGGGAGCTGGTTCCACAGCCATGGTTGTGCTGTAGAGCAGCCTCTGTGGTCACAGGGACACAGGAGTGAGATCTAGAAGTCACCCCTGGAGATCTTCAAACTTCCAAGTGGGATTAGGAGAGCTCTCTCAGGAGAAACCTGTGGGGGGGAATCTTGGGATTTCAAAGTTTCAGGAGGTCCCTGGATAGCAGGGGAAGCTTGAATAGGTTTAAATTTCTAATGTAAAAGACACAGAGGATCTGGGGGAGCTGCATGATGATGCAAGTAAGACATCCAGCATTTCACAACCAGCATTTCACAACAAACCACAACCAATAAATGGCTCCTTTGTGCCTCTACAGATCTGCCCATGAGACACAAAGTACAGAGCAGAGGGTCTCAGGTATTAGTTACACTGCTCCAGTCCCATCACATGGTTTTCCTGCATGCTCAGCTGTTTGCCAGCTCAGGGCACCACTGCAGGAGAAGGGAAAGAGCTGAGTGGAGTGGCATGGCTGCAGCCCTGGCTTGGGTGGTGGCCGTTTCCCTACTGGGACACAGCACGGAAAGAATTTATGGAGGGGAAAAAATAAATCCTACAAAAAGTTGCCCTCTGGCCAAACTGTTCTGCCCCATCTCTGGAAATGCCCAGGGCTAGGTTGGACAAGGCCCTGAGCAACCTCATCTAGTTGGTGGCATCCACACCCATGGCAGGAGAGTTAGAACAAGATAATGTTGTCTTTAATGTCCCTTCCAAGCCAAACCATTCTGTGATTCTATGAAATGGGCAATTAAAACACTTTTTAAAAAGTATTTTTCTTAAAAATAATCTAGAACTGAAACTGCTTGAGCTAAAGTATTTCACAGCAATTTAAACCAAAGCTGCTTGAGGTCTGAGCTCAGCATTTGCTGGTCTCAGTTGCTGCAGCATGGGGGGCACTGCTTTGGAGTGCAACTGAGATTCACCCACAGTGGACCAAGCTGGGCACTTGCCCTGCTGCATCTCCCCCCTGCACTGCCAGGCTCACACCAACACACACATTTGGCTTCTGATGCAACAGACCACATCCCACAGATCCCAAATTAGATGTTTCTGCAGAACAACAGATTGTGACCAAGGGCATCATTCACATGACACTCTGGAGTGAATACTCTGTTGGGGAAGTCAAGGAGATCCCCACTTTGCCACAGAGCAAAGAGCTACAATTCTCAGCCACAGCTGGCACCTCCCCACTGACATGCAGATGCCCCAGACAAGACAGCAGTTCTCAGAAATTTTCCATAGTGACAACGGGATGGGATTTGCCCAAGGGGGAGTTGGCATCTCACATCCACCTCCTGGAAGGGCCTCTCACGGCAGGGACTGAAACCTCAACCTCAGCGGGATAAACACAAGCCCAAAGCAGTATCACTGATAACATCAGTGATGTCACTTTTTTTACAAACCAGCAGACTGACAAAGGAGGGCTCACCATAGTGCACATGAACAACCCAGAAAGGAGAGTGCATTCCATCATTTATGGCATTCTCAGTATTTATGGTACAACCCTACAACCCAGACAGTTTTTCTAAGCTCTGATCTTAGGTCACCATGAAAACAAATAACTCCCAAAATCTGAGTAAGTAGCTCTGCTCTGACTTCGCAACTGTAAAATTACCAATATTCACAACTAAAGTTCATAAGAACTGACTCATCTGGCTGCAATGGAAAGATCTATCCCCTTTTTAAAAAACCCATCTTATTTTCTGCAGCTTATGAAATACAAACAGCTGAACTAAACATAAAATGTGTTGGCTGCTGAGATGCTGAGATACCCACCAATGCTGCAGTCGTGCTACTCTGCATAAAAAGTAAAAAAACAAAAATAGATTTTGTAGGAGGAACAGACTGGTCTTGCAAGAACAGACTGAATTCTCTTACTGAACAGGCACATCAGTCCCATTACAACAGCAGTCAGCAGGAGAAGAAGACTCCAAACTTTTCAATTCTGCAGAGCAGTCAGATAACCAGAATGGCTCATCAAACTCTCTGATGAAATGGGGTACACCTCAGCTCATGGCCATGACTTAGATTTCACTAATAAAACACTGACAGAATGCAAAGTGCTTGTGTCTGTGTTTGATTTATACCATCATTCCTAGGGCTGTCTGGAAAATGTGATTGTTAAATGTCGGTGTTTAAGATCTGCAAGCAAATCTGACCAGGCAGTTTTGTTGTCTGAGACACAATAGCAATAGTATTCGTTTTTTAACAATTAAAAATATCTCAGGTGTTCTCAAAACAAGTTTTCAGTTGTCTGGTTCTTTTATCCATAATTTTTTATCATAGAAAAAGGGGGAGGGGGAAGGAGGAGACATCATTTCAGCTGTTCAGTCTTCGGAGGATGCAATGCCGGTGGCAGCTGTGGGGAGCTTAGACATCCATGGACAGAGCACAAAATAGCTCAGCTCAGTGTGATGATGATCCCACAGCCACAGGCTGTACCAGCCATGCAGCCTCAGGGACACTGGGCAGCAGGTTGGGATGGTTCATCTGCTCCCAGCCTGCTAAACACACTGCAAACAAAGGCCTTCCAGAGCTGCATCCCCTCAGAGACCCACAATCCCGCAAAGCCTGTGTCCACACCACCAGTTCCACTGGGAAATGCAATGAAGGGATGCTGCCACGTCTGCAGGGACATGCAGCAATGCCCAGGTTCAGCGGAACAAAAGTCTTTGCTCCTGATTGCCCTCCTCCAGGAAATAAAATCCCTCTTCAGCCTTAAATCAGATCATAAAAACAAACCAAAGGAAACAGGACATCTGTGTGTATCCCTTCTGGTAGAAATTTAGGCTGCCTGCAGGGCTGAGGTGCCCTGGAGGCATCAGACTTCTGGGCCAGGTCATTTGGGCACAGTGGCAAGGTCCCAAACACAAGAGATCTGGGCTGCTGCAGGCAGTGCTGGCAACCAGCAAGGCCAGCCCACACAGGTAGCCTGGCCTTCCTTTCCTTTCCGTGCTGCAGCCAGTGGCACAAGGCAGGCACACCAGCTCCTCAGTCCCCTAGCTGGCTGGGGGACAAGTGACCCGGTTTGATAAAGCTGTTAGTTTAACTGTGGGGCCCTGACCCAGTCCCATCTGCCTCTAGGGCTCAAAGGATCCCTTTCCTCCTTGCTGGGACACCCTCAAACAGGCCTGCCAAGATGAACTGGGGGGGTGTGGGTGGATGAGAAGCTCAACATGCCCTGACCAAGTGCACTGGCACCCAGAAAGTCCCTGTGCCCTCAGCTGATCCCACAAGGGGCAGCAGGTGAGGGGGGAATTCTCTGCCTGGCTGAGGTGAGACCCTACCTTCAGTGCTGCCTTCAGCTCTGAGATTGTCAGCACAAGAAGGACATAGAGTTGCTGGAGCAAGTCCAGAGGAGGCCACAGAGATGCTCCAAGAGCTGGAGCCCCTCTGCTCTGGAGCCAGGCTGGGAGAGCTAGAGGTGTACATCTAGAGAGAAGAAGGCTCCAGGGAGA
>VZRX01005387.1:0-14853 GCA_013398075.1 Notiomystis cincta | reverse complement strand
TGGGCTGTGGGTGGATCTCTGCACTCCCTGTGGATCCCCAGGGGCTGTGGGTGGATCTCTGCACTCCCTGTGGATCCCCAGGGGCTGCAGGGGCACAGCTGCTTCATCATGGGCTGCACCATGGCCTGCAGAGGAACCTCGGCTCCAGCACCTGGAGCACCTCCTGCCCCTCCTTCTCCACTGACCTTGGTGTCTCCATGTTGTTTCCCTCACATGTTCTCACCTCCTCCTCTTCTCTGGCTAGGAGCAAAAACCCCATGACTTTGTTTTGATTTTTTTCTTAAATCTGCCATCACAGAGGTGTTACCAACCTTTCTCATTGGCCCTGTTTTTGTCAGCAGCGTGTCCATCTCCAGAACCATCAGGATTTGGGGACGTGGGGAAAGCCTCTGGTAGTTTCTCACAGGAGCCAGCTTTATGGCCCCCCTGCTCCCACAAACCAGCCGTGCCAAACCAATACACCCTGGGAGCAGCCCCTTTCCCTGGCAGAAATTATGGGAAGCCATGGTGTTGCTGAGAGCCTGGGCTCAGGGCAGAGCATCACTCACTCTGCTCTGCTGCAGCTCAGGATGGTACTGTTTAGGCACCCCAGCCTTTGCAGAGCCTCAGGCTGTTAAAGCAGTGTTCAAGGGTGGGCTTTTTAGGAACCTGCTATGGAGGACCTGCTTGCCCCAATCATGCTTGAAGCTTGGAGGTGTCTTGTCAGCTATTATAGAAAAGAAGAAAACCCAGCTATAGTTAGAAGTGGAGAAAATAAAGCTAAATAAAGACAGTAGTGAAACAAACTCCATTTACCCTCCCCCATGGTGGTGAAATCATGCTCTGTCCTATAATACGGATGGTAAATGCAGCTTCTTCTCCGAAAAAGTAAAAGTAGTTGCTACAGGAAGAATACACATGAAGTTCTTGGTAGTAAGATTTCTTAGGGAGAAGTGCTTGAGCTACAGACCCTCCTTAGAGATCCTTCCCTGTAGAAAGAGGGGCCAGGTGTGATGAATCCTTTCTGCTCTCCAAAAGGGTCCCAGGGGTCCCCAGTGCATTAATACAGCTCTTCTTTCTCCTCAGCTGCAGCCTGACTTCTTGCACAAGCAGCTTGAGCAGACCAAACCTCTCTCTAGTGTTGGAACCTTAAATATGAGTTAATATTTCCTGTATAGACACAATCCCAAACACACCACACCACAGGGATGTGCCTGGTAGCTGCATATCCGATGTAGGGCTCCTCTGCTTGTCTGTGACTGGTGGTTTCTTGAACTGAGAGGAGCAGAAGTGAGACTGCAGTGCAACTACTCCAGTGAAGAGAAGCAGTCTTGCCTCAGGCACTCTGTCCTCAGCTGTTCATGCTAATTTCTCACTACTGCTCAGTGCTGGCTGAAGAGATGCCTTGTGGGGTCATGAACAGTGTGAGACATCTGACTGGACTTTAAATTTCATACTCTGTCAGCTGCTAAACATTGTGCTCAGCTACATTTATTTCCCTTATGCTCTATCCCACTGTAACTGAGAATTCATTCAGGGGTTAGCTTTTCATTTCCTTCATGTCTGGGAGACATAGTACTAGTTATTCCTGTCTTTTTATCATGTGGCTGCAGGTCTCGCACCAATATCTGTGTCTTTGAAAAGTAAGAGATTGCTACACATTACTTGTGTATTATATTCAGTTGTTTGGGAATCCTTCAGTACATTGGTTCTGAACAATGGGATTGGTAGCCCAGATTAAGGTGAGAAAGAAATCCAGTGTCTCTGTAGTGCCACAAAGGCTATAGTGAAAGCTAAATTTTTTGTCCCATCTTTGCTAAATCCCAGTCATTCACTGCTTTGAAATAACACCATGGAAAAGAAAGCAAGGGGAAGACTGTACAGCAAATCACAGTCCTAAGGCCGTTAGGAAACCATGTCCTTGATACAGATGTGCACAAGACTTTGCTTCAAACTCTGTTTGAGCCAAAGACAAACATGTAAGAAGCTCCTATTCCTGTCCCAATTTAAGCACCTGGACAATAAGAAAGACAGAATTCAGCACAACTAAAGTAAGTGAATTGGCCCTGACAATGGTTTGATATGTCTTTTTTGCAAGAACCCAATCAGAGTTGCAATGACAGCTGAAGGAGAGCATTTCCAGCAGCAGAAGCACAAAGTCTGAGACCACATTTTGTGCATCAATCCTTTACTCTTGTGTTTGTTTCAGTATCAGGCAGGAGTCCCAGCAGTCCATGATCCAACCTGAGCCCAGTACTCCTCCCTCTGTAATCAGTGGGCATCTCCATCACTGATTTCTGTTGTTACTTGTCTGTCTCAGCTTTGTTCTGGGTATGACAAGCCTCTTCCAAGCCTCACCACATATCTCTCTATTCTATTACTTCTGTATGTGTATCTAAATTAGCTTTAAAGAGCGCTGAACTTTCCATAAGGTGAAGTAAGTGTAGCTTGTTAACTCTGGGCAGTTTGACACAAGAGATGGTGTGATTTGTCATGTTAAGTGGCTTAGAGGGATGACAAACACATGTGATTTATGAACTGAAAGCCTATCAGCATCATGCAGGCTTGATGATAAGTGTTGCTTTAACTCTATTTATGGCATTGGCTAAAAGCAAAGACTGTGAAACTCGCAGTTTAGCAGGTTACAAATAATCAAGCAAACATTATATGCAGACACCGAGATTACCCTGAGGGCGGTTATCACTACCAGCTCTGCCTATGAGTCAACCAGCATCTACACAAAGCAGTCAGGGCCAAGAAGTGGGAGAAAAGATTTTTCCCGGGAAAGAGAAAAGAGCTATGAGAATGGGTGACTGGGAAAGGCATGTGCCATCGCTCTGGTGTTAGGAGAGGTGCCGGATGTTTGTTGAGCTGTTTAATTTTAGCGTGGGCCTTCCTTCTCTGTGGATCCTCCAAGCAGAATCTCCGCCCTCCGGGGCTGCTGCAGGAGGCCTCAACGCCAGGGCTGCACACAGGTGTCAGCATGGCCCCCAGGAGCCTCCTCCATCCCATCACATTTGCCTTGGCCAGCTGCAGCAGCTGCTCTGATCAGTGGCTTGCAGAAGAACAGCCTTCTTTCCAAAACATGGCACAGTTACTGCATCTAGGCTTTGCTTGGAAGTGTGACCCTCATGGCCCAGATCACGTCCTGCTCTAGAGCTCCTTTCCCACAGCTACAACTTTCTCCCAAACCAACAGCCCCTGTTCCTCCTCTCCCTAATTCTCCTTGGGGCTACTAGGACATTTGTCACTTTGTTTTCAATGCTGAGCCAGCTCATTACAGAGAATATAATTTCAGATGTGTGGAGAAATCTCTGTATTTCCACATACCATGTTCCAAAATATGTTTAATCTGTAAAGTACAAACTTTATGTTTGACAAAGCACCACTTTCCTAAGTGATATTTTAGGATGTTTTGGGGCTTTTTTTGTCCGAGAAGGACAAGCATTTCTTAGCTGAAGTGACTTTCCCTGAGGAGAATCTTTCTCATCCAGGAAAAAACTGTAATTCAACACAATTCTGGTAGTGTTAGACATCACAGTAATGGACCCAGCTTCAGAAACACTGTGAATTGTTACACAATTCAGGCAGTCAGTATGAGTCAGATAAGAGATGTCAGCATACCCAACATAATGGTATATTTATCCTTTCAACTGCTCCCTCTGCATAGTCCTTTATTTCTCATGTATGTGATTCCTTACCAGTTATCCCCAGTACTGTGCAGCCTGTATTGTCAGTGCCAATTTGATCAGTTAGGCTCCAAATGCTTTTAGGTGAAAGTACAGGAATATCTTGTGTCAGTGTAAAAATCACAAATGTTGAAGGACCTTGAGGTCACCTGGTCAGAGTTTTTCCACCTCCTGAAGTCTAAAGGCAGCTTCACCTTGCCTTAGCAGTGTCACAGAGTGTCTTTAGCTCAAGTGCAGCAATGGGCTTTTTCATTTCAAACATAAACTGTTCTCCTTCTTGCAATACTACTCCTAGGGCAACAAAAATGACCAAAAAACCCCCTCCCCTGAGAGAGAGGTTTTTCCTAAAGCTGCAGAATTAGGGTATTAGTGCAAAGGCAAAACCAGTTTTGCTTTCACCTAGTGAAGGCATCAATAGCTCAATGGGATAGAACTCTCCGGCCCCGTGTCTCATCCAGACACATCACTCAGCCACAGGGATCTGTTTGCTACTGCCACTTAATGTCCCCAGCCAGAGCTGAGGAATTTACATCTTTCTGCAGCATTCTCAACTTCTCACCACTTTTCAACTCCCAAAAAACAACCTTAAGTAGTGCTCCAGGTGGTTCAGTTGCTTTTCTGCCCTTTATAACTTGTTCTACACACAGATATTTTCCTGCCATAGCTTTATTCTCTAGTGCTTTTCTGAGTTCATGCAACTACTGGGAATCTAAAGCCAAAGCAACACATGGAGTTTTGAGGCAGAATCCACTGACAGGTGTTTGAAAGCTATACTATGATGATTGCTCTGCAACCCATGCAGTCAAATATGACCTGAGAGGACAGTTTAGAATTTAAAGCATATGTGTAACAAGAACACTTTCCACTGATTTTCCCCCATAGACTTGGGCTCTCAGCAGCTACTCCTGTCTTCCTCTTTGCTGTCTTGTTGCAATATTTGCAGTTTTACAGACATGTCCTTATTTAGCCAACCAACTTACAGAAACACAGCTTTCCATTGAAGGCTAATTTAGAGTCTCAAGCACATGTTCTCAGCTGCTACAAAATTATGCCACTAACTGCAATAGGCTCTGTCATTTTATATCAGCTGAGAATCTGCTTGCAAGGGCAAAATAAGTGGATGCAGCTGCAGTTCTCTTCCTTGGGAGTTGCCCCTTATACACGACTGTTTGCAGGTGGCTGAGAGTTGGTATTTAAAAAGGACAAGTTTTTGGAGTTTCTATTTTTTTATAATATTTCTGCTGAAGTTCATTCATGTGCTCCCTTTGATGGCTGCCCAGGACCTATAGCCCACCATCCTCCAACTCAGAGGAAAGGATGTGGACAGAATTCATTTTGAAAACAGATTTCCAGATCATAAATTAAGCATTCTCTCTCATGCCATATCATGTGGCAGAAGAAAGATAAAATTGAAAATGTGACCCCTTTTTTCTTCAAATAATACAGTGCTATTCAACAGACCTAATTATCCCTAAAGACACATGTAATAATTGATGGCCTGTCAATCAAAGCCCTTATTAGACATGCGCATGATGTCACATCACAGTCTAAATCTTAATCTAAATCTGAATCTTCCTGCCAGTCAAAAATCTTTATATAGATTAATCTGATACAAGTTTTGTGTGTGACCTCTTACCCATCCTTTTCAAGGCTGTGATCAGAGAGGAGCTGGATCTTTTTGTGTGCTGTTGGGCTGGTATGATGGACTCTGAGGGCTGTCCCTGAGAGGTTTTTCTCCTGGCCCTGCTCTGCTTCATGCTGCAGCCTGGAGGCTGGAAAAGGGGTCTGCCTGTGGTGGACCTGCACTGCTGCAATTGGTGGATGGGAATTAACAACATTACTGGCTACTGGAAACAACACCTGGGATTTCCTGTGGTCACTTCTTTTTCCCTTCCCACAAACCCAGGCAGCTTTGTCTCTCACCCTTACAGGGAGAAGGCAATGTTGTGGAAGATTATTATCCCATTGCACTTGATACTTCTCACACTGCTTGGGATTACTATCCCATTGCACTTCCACACCTTCCAGTGAAGGGTGGGAAAGATGGTTCTTCCTACTGGACCCAGCTGGTAAGTCACATCTTGGAGGCACAGCTCCATTACAAACCCCTTGTCTTCAGGGTGGTGTCATACACACCTCTTCGGGATTGGTACTTGGATAACAAATATGAAGGACTTATAAATTTACTAACAGGTAATGCATCAAGCTTTGTCTTGCCAGTTGCACTGGCACTTCAAGTCTCTTTTGAACTGAAATAAAAGCAAATGGCAGAGGCTGAAGCTTTCAAGATAACGGAATTTATCTTCTGCAAATCTGCTTTTTAGATGTCAAGCAAAGCAATTTCACAATATATAGAAAAGATCTTGTCTAGCATTGTTGTATTTTTATTGGTCTTTGATGTAACTTGAAAATATTAGGCCATATTTTGGTGTTCAATTTTCTATAGGTTTTTCAGACAGCCTGATAAAACAAATGGAAAAAATGTCTGTAATTAGAAATAATTCCTAAAGCTGAGTCACTCTGGAGAAAGCCACACAGCAAGCTTGATTCGCATGTAAAACTTCAAAGTGCTTCCTAGATTCATGAACTACAGAAAGACTTGAAGTCAGCAGGAAAATGTCAGTGAACAATGAGGAAAAAATCCTGCCTTCAGGTCTGAAGGAGAGAAGGAAAACCCAAAATGTTCACATGTGCAGGACATAGTGTTCATGGTGAGGTTGGCCCTGCATGCACCATCTTGCATAGCCCATGTAAGTGATTTCAATGCCATTTTCCTTCCTGAGGAGTGCTTACAGAACAGAGAATTGCTCACAGTTTTTTCTGTCTCGGAGGCAATTCAAAACTTTTGGGTGATCTTCATGTATCTTTCTTAGAAGCAATGTCTACTAATGGAACATTATTTGGCTCCTGCAGGAGAGGAGTGAGAGAGGGCCACTGGTGCAGTGAGTCAGCCCATAGTTAGCCCAAGAATAGGATGGCAAGTCTTACCCCAGGGCCCCATATTGTGTGAAGGCTTTGTGGATTTGAGCTTTTGAATGTATTTTGTGCGTTTTCTTACCTTTCTGCTTGATTTCCAATGTTTGTACGAAAAGGTTTCTTCTGACAGAACTGGCAGAGTTTAACATTTTTCCTTGCAGTTAAAACAACAACAAGAAACACCTAACAAGACAAGCCAAAACCAGTGATTGATGAAGTTTTATAGAACTTTGTTGGAATAAAAGATACTTTGAGTCATTCTCTGATTCACCCACAGCTCATGTGCAAGTGAGCCCTTTCCACAGAGGAATTAGGATGCACACAATCCCTAGTAAATTCTGCTGATGAGATGGTTCCACTGCCCCTCTCCATCCCAGCAGCAACTCCTGCTGCCTGACTCCAGGGCACATTGCTGCTGCCAGCTGTGATCTTCCATAATCCTGCTATGCACATGGGCTGCTACATGTACAAGTGTTCATCAGGGATGGGCAGAGGGTTTACGAACTTTCTGGAGCTTCTTTCCAAAAAGCTTCTTGCTTTCAAATGTTTTAGAGAAGAAACTGGTTTTTACTGGGATAATCTTACTCCTTTTAGCTTGGAGTTGAAGCTTTAGACTGCTCTTCTTTCACTTCGCCTTGGAGGACAGGGAAAGGCTTAGAGGCTAGCAACAGTCTGGGACCCATGAGAAACCTTAAAAACAGTCTTTTGTTTGCTGGCTGATACTTTTGCCATCCTGGACCAACACCAGCAATGATATCAAGGTGCATGACATGAAAGGGGACAAAAAGTTGTCCAGTTGTTGCCAGTTTTACTTTCATACTTCCTGTCACTTTGGTCTAGAAGGTATTTTGTGAATCTTTTAAAACTTTGTAGCTGAAGGGTTAATGTGTGCAAAGTTAGCTTTTTTCTGGGATAACACCATTTGGTGGTGGCTCCTTTCTTAGCATGATGTCTGCTCCCCTTGTTACATTTATTATACCCTGCAGAATGCCCTGCTTACAACAGATTACATATTCTTAATCATACATAATTTCATACAAATGTACACTTTACCAAATGATGTTTGGAGGTCTGGGAAGGAGAGACAAGTTCACATTCCTCAAATGTTGACTAGCAGGGCACATCTTCATTGGGGAGTGGACTTTTAATAACCCCTTACACAAACAGAAAATCTTCATTTAATTCAGATGCCCTTTATTATAGTTTGAAGTTACCAACAAAATAACAAGCAAATAAGAGAGATCTCCATGCAAGAAAAAAAGCCATAATATCCTGCCACTGAGGATTTGCAGGGCTTCAGAAGTATGCTTAATTAAACAGGAGTGTGTAAATACTCTTAATTCAATCCAAGAGAAAGCTGGGAGGGGTTGGCCTACTATCTCTGCCTGGCCATAGGGTCCAGGGAACCCCTGCTTCCATACAGGCTGGGGATCAGTGTAAGATGAAATAATTGTTTTTCCATAAGATGGCTCACATTACAAAGCTGAACCCTGGAATTCCATCATTAAATCCTCCACAAATGGTCCTCTAAAAGGCCTCCTTTAAACCATGCCAGAGTAGTGAAAGCAGAAGGCATTTACACATTTCCCCCAAAGACCCAGTCCTTCCATTAGCTCTCCGAGCAATTTGCTAAATCTTCTATGTATTTGAATAATTTATGATATGAATAAATTAATTTATGCTGAGTTAAGAGATTGACCACAGGGATGCAGTAATGCCAACAAAACTGAAGCTGGAGACATGGAGGAAATGAACCTGTAACAATGGCAAGCAATATTGTATGTTCAGGCAGCAAGACACAGCTGTGACCACATCTGAAATATGAGGATGGGGAGCAGCATCTAAAAAAGGTTTGAGAATTAGCAGAGCTGAGATAAAAAGAATCTGCTGGTTTTGAGCTGCAAAATAAGATTATTATAAAATGGCTGAAAACTAAATTGCAAGTTTTATGTCTCATTCCAAATTTCTTCCATTCAGAAAATATATAAGTAACATTCCCATGTTACTTTTACTTTCCACTGACATTGAAGAAATGGAAGTCTCAACTCCTGCCAAATGATCTGTCACCCCAAGCCCTTGACCTGGGCAACTGATGGAGGCATGTTACAGATGCATGGAGTGCAAAGACTGGAAATATTAAAAGCCACATCTCAAGTAGTGTAAGCTGGCTGTGGTCCAGCTTACACCAGCTGCTGATTAGCTCCATAAATGTCTTAGAGCAGTAACAACAGTTGGAGGAATGATGATTTGCATTCACTAAACACCAATGAGGGCTACCTAACTGGGGCATGATTTGCTTGCATTTGTGGCCAGGAGATTGATTACAATGAGGATTTTTAAAATCCCTCTTTCTTTAGCTGTTCTTCAAAGAAATCATTACATGCCACAGTCAAAGCAGCAATCAGAATGACAAATTCATTAAAATCCACTTCATTGTCCTTATCGGAGTCCAGGTCATTCATAATTTTATCAACCAGGAGAGGGTCCTTTTGGCCCTAGAGAAAAAGAGAAGTGACTTAGCTGTGCAGATCTTGAATGTGCAGTTCTGACATCCTGGCACTGCTGCTATGTTACAAGGCTGGTGTTATTAAATAAAAGGCTGCATCAAATGTGCGCCTGAACAGTAATACATCTCTAGTCATTACAACATCAGAAACTAAAGACAGTGCAGCCCTTAGAAGGAATACAGGTACTAAACAGGCACTGAAATGAATCAAACAGATTTTAGGAGATACTGAACATGGATCCCTTTTGTCAAAATGGATCTGTAAAGTGCATTTCTCTGTATAATCCCTTGACCAACAGTACTTAGATTACTCATAAATGGTCATATTATATATCTATTCATCACATTCAGAAGATCTCTGGTTGGCAACCAACCATCCTATTCAGTGGCAAGAACATTGAATCCCATGATAATAAATCAATAGCCAAGATTAAAAGAAAATCCAATTCAAAGAAATGGATACAATGTAAAGAAAATCCTGCTGGTGGTCATAGAGTCCACTATAATTTTTACAGTTAAGAGGATACACAAAAACATTATTTTTAATGCTTATTATTCCATAAAAGCATCCATGCTGTGTACTGTAGAATGTAGCAAACGTGTAAAGAGATATTCAAATCAACAGTTTATCATTGAAAGGATTTTCTTAGCACCTCTCTGCAGGGCACACAAGCACCTCTACTGTGTGGCCAGTGTGCACAAGCTACTTCCCTGTCTCGTGAGAACTGGTTGCTGCATTTAGTTCTTCAATGGACTTATCTATGCCCTATTATTAAAAACAGACAAACAAAAGCCCTAACTGACCTTTATGTAGTATTGGTCTTGCTACTGCTTCTAGTCTGGCTTAGCCCTCTTTCTCAAAAGCACTGTGGAGTTTGCAGAGCACCAGTATCCATCTCTGCTGCCAGTGGTACAGGGGAGGGTACTGGGGCTTGACCACCCTCTGAAAACACATTTCTCAAATGAGAGATTTGGCACCATATTCTTCTGTACAGCTTCACAAAGAACTGTTATCTGAGAGACTGTGACAGGATGGGCCTTGCACAAGGAGATGCTATTCCTAAGAACTTGGGTAGGTGCTTAACCCACCCATGAAACTGTTACTCAGGAGGTTCAGAAGCTGAATCTTACTGAAAGGAAGTCCGTGAGCTCACTGGTGAGAAGCTCCTTGAGTTCTCCTTTATTGAGCTTGTTTCTGTCTCCTTCTTTGCCAGAGTAGTGATGGAAAATCCTGATCAAGGTGTCCATTGCATCTTCCAGTGCACTGGTCATAGCAGTGAGGAGGAGAGCTGTGGGGCAGAGATATAGTCACTGGCACTGCACAGGAGTCAAGCCAAAGGCTAGTCTCTGGGAAGGGAAGGAGGGCTGGATGAAGACAGAGATTGTTACCAGTACTGAAAAGCCAGCCTTTCACCTGATCCAACTTGTTTGCTGTGGGTGAGCAAGAATGGACTGTAATAAAAAACCCATTGTCCTCAACTCATAAACAATTGCTTCAAAAACGTAAATGGAAAGAGATGATTTTTATTTAAGAAAATTATCTACTGTGTATCCATTTTATAAAGCTGCTGTTAAAGGAAATCTTTTGTACCCATACCTGAAAAGACAGGAAAAATGAAGGCATACCTTCCTACCTGCTAATTTTAAAATTTTCCTAAGAAAATTACTTCAACAAATTCCATCTGCAAAAGTGACAGTGCATTTATACAGAAAACTCCGCACCAGTTTAAAGGTGGTCACCCAGGAAGATCACCCATAATAAAGATAAGAATTATCTTTCAATTTATTCAGTCATGTTTGCTGGGGCTGAGCCTTTTTCCTATAAATTGCCTACAGTAAACAGCCATGAGCTGGGCACCCCCCAAGGTTTGTTTCATTAGGCATACAGTAAGAAGGTACACAGAGAAGCAACATCAAGAAAACTGATGGAAATGCAATTACTTGCAAAGTAGTGGACTCAAAAAGTAACTGGAAGTAGAAATCAAGTATAAGTGAAACATTTTGTTGAATAAGCCCCAGAGAAAGATTAAAAAGCCAGAATGCACTTCAGGGTAGGACTGGAGTCCTGAACAATATCATCATGCAGAGGTTGGGACTTACCTGCTTTACAGGCTAGTGGAGGTGTACACAAGAAAATACCCAGATCACAGGAGGTGATGGTCACCTTCCTTTCAAAACCCATGCACAGGCTCTTGTTTATCAGGCTGGGCGGGTGGATTACACAGACAGAGACAGACGTGTAATTGTCACAGGGTTGACAGGTCTTCTGTTTCCCTCTGCATTTGTCTACTCTGTTCAATAAAAGCCTCTTGCTGTAACTGGGTCACTAAAATATTCACCAGGCAGAGTAAAGCCTGCATTTGGAGCACATGGGATACTTTTTACCATTTGACCTTTTACAAATATTCCCATTGCAGACCTTGAAGGTCAAAATTAGAAAATGCTAACAATCATCTAGTCGACATAAAACAACCTTCCACCATTTTCAAAAGAATACTTTCTAATCTGTCTTTCAGCATTTCTACGGTCTAAGTGCCTCAGTTTTGGCAGCCAGAGTTCAAAGGTACCTGGGTAGCTGGGGGTAGGCTTGTGGATGAGTTTGCCACATGTCCCTTGAGACATCTACTTTAATTATCAGGTATCTCCATACACCTAAAACATTGTCTCCTGCCAAATTAAATTTTTGCTGTAGTACATGTGTCCTCAGGAGGAATCAGGAAACCACTTCCAGTGGAAGGTGTGCCTGGAATTACAGGGTACACTGAAAAATAGTCTTGGCTTCATTTTTACTACAAACTGTAGTCCAGCATCTCTCTCTGAATAAATGACCTTGTCCTAGAAGGGCAATAAGTAACCTCTGCCCCAACCCCAGGAACTTGTTGATGCTGGTAGTGATGGCTGAGGGATGCAGGAAACAGCAACTTCATCGTGGTAGGGCCTACTTACCACCCAAAATAACAAATAACCACAGTTCTCATTGCAGACGCATGAAATGGAAAATTGCTCCTGAGTTTGCTTGAGGGTTTGCTTTCCCTCAATAAAGCTTTTTACCTGCTGCACACACGTGTCCAGGGAGCACAACTGTGCAGGTGAACAGGGCATGGAGCTGCAGCTCCTTTTTTGTTTCATTCTAGCAAGAGGGAAAGAGAATGAGGTGGGCATTGTTTTTAGCTCTGAAGTCCTCCATGCACTCCTAATTTTGACTGCTACCATATATCTCAGCCCACACCCCTGCCTGCCTCCTGTGTGTTTAGATGTGTTTCTTCTGCCTGTGCTGTTGTGACAAGTCTCCACAACCTGGGGGTCTTGTGTGGGCCTCTGGGAAAAGAGGGAGGGAAGGAGGGGGTGGAACACATACAAATACTGGATCCCAGTGATAAGGGAAGTGGCCATGTGTAAAGTGTCGTTTTCAAAATAGTCAGGCCCTTCTGGCTAGAAGTCCCTGTGGGCATGCACAGTTCTGTGTGCAGGGAACACACCTCCAGCTGCCATTCCTGTGGGCAGGAGTGCTCACCAGGGAAGGGGCAAGCCAGTGCTCAGGGAATCATCATAAAAGGTTAAGGTGGAAACTAGAGGAACAAGAGCAACACATCTCTCCTGGAGTCAGAGGAGAGCTGGGGAGGAGAGCTGCTCTTCATACCTCTTCTGTATTTGGGGAAAGCTTATGGGTGCCTGATTTTATGCAGAACGTGCCTCTGTGCTCCTGTGCTGCTGTAAGCACTGGGATCTTGCTGGATTATACACAGCATATGAGAGAAGAACATGAGTGATATCAGGCACAGCACATCTCTCCCACTCAGTTCTGGGAATCCTCTGTCTGCAGATGAGAAGAAAAAGCACAGAGCCCCCTATGTAGCTAGAGCCACAGGGTTCTGTCTTGCCTGTGATTCACTAATGATTGTAACTATTGCTCAGAAATATTATTCAGATAAACATCAAAATACTTGGTTGTTTTTTGTTGTTGGATTTAGGTGGGTTTTTTTTTCCATTTATTAAACAGCAACTTCACCCACAACCAGCAAAAACCCCACAGCTGACTCAATACATAAGCATGAAATCCTTATGTTTGTCTATATATTATTACACTGATCCTCTGGCTAATAAATATTGCAAATTAATTATCTAAGCAGAGTCTACAGGAGATACAACTTCCAGGAAGCAGGTGTAAACTTTCACAGCTGCCATCCGCAGGACAGAAGAAAGAAGAGTTTCTCTATTATCTCCAGAACATCAGCTCAATAATTTATACAGTGATATAATATATGCAGACTCTTTCTACAGCAACTTTCACTCCAGCTAATTGTGCAAGAAACATTCTTTTCCACACTAGTGGGTGACATACACAGGGAATAGATGCACTGAGCTTGTTTGTCAGGGGGCCATGCAATTTGCTGGGTCCAGTCCTTTCCTCCCTGGCTAGGAAAATCCTGCTGTGGCTCCAGTGACAGCAGATGTCTCACAACTTTTATGAAGGCAGGTCCCATCAGTGTCTACTCAAAATTCATGATTATCAATCAACTGTCATATACTTCCTCATCCAACACTCCAGCACAATCTGATTTAATATGATATCTAGTTACTGAAGATAACTAAAGTCAGCACAGACTGCAAAGCAGTTCAGTATCAGGCCAAGACCTGACTGTGTCAGCAATCACCATTCTCCCATCAGTGCTCACCCTGAACTCTGGTTTTCAGCAGGTTAAGCACAGGAGCAGCACCAGCTGTGGTTGACAGAGAAGGTAGGACTGCAGATGCCTGTAGACGTGGTGAAGGATGGTGCCTTCCTCATTCATGACCAAACTGTCCATCACAGCCTGCCAAATCACAGCAGTGCTGGTGGGAAAGAACCTCTAGAGATGCTAAGTCCCACTGTCTGCTCAAAGCTGGATAATTGCCAGCATCAGACAAGACAGATGCAATTTTGTTTAGGTAAATACTTAAAACCTCCCAGGATGGAGATTTCACAAGTTCTTGGATAACCTGCTCAGGTGTTGCACTATCTCCCTGGGGAAGACAGCTGATTTCATATCCAGTCTGAGCATCCCAAGCTGCAGTTGTGAGCACTGGCCCTTTTTGCACCACCTACCACTACCACAAATACATTGACTTTATAAATTACCTTCAAATAGTCTTGACTCCTCACTCAAACCCACAAATAAACTTGGAAGCAGTCTATCCCCTGACTCACACAATATATTTTCATGTTTTACTGTCCCCTTCATGTTATGCCCTTGACCCTTAAATACTGTCCCAATTGCACCTTTCCAGTGAGAATTTCAACATTAAAGTGTGCACTCTGGAAGTGACAGCTGTCAGAAGGGGAAGGGGCAGAGTTTTCATCTGGCCTGGCCCAAATAGTCTATAAGGCTGAATTCTGCCATCTTTTCTGAAGGAAGTGATAGGCTAGCTATACTTACACAATGAGCCAGTCACCATGACCTCCAGAAGATAATCAGGGGAATGCAGCACCTCTCCTGTGAGGACAGGCTGAGAGACCTGAGGTTGTTCAGCCTGGAGAAGAGACAGCTCTGGGGTGATTGAATTGTGGCCTTCCAGTACCTAAAGGGAGCTGATCAGAAGGCTGGAGAGGGACTTGTACAAGAGCAAGTAGTGACAGGACAAAGGGTAATGGCAGCAAACTGACAGAGGGTTGGTTTACATTTGATATAAGGAAGAAATGTTTTCTGAGAGGGTGGTGAGGCA
>VZRX01005386.1:34682-45251 GCA_013398075.1 Notiomystis cincta | reverse complement strand
TTGGTTTTTTTTTTTTTTTCAATTTCCATTTGTGTCTATTGCTCTCTTCTACAGGCAGCTTTTAGGAAGAATAATGATTAAGTGCAAGAAAACTTTAATTCTTCTTAAAATTTGTTACAGACAATCTCTTTATAGCCACATTTCTGTGGCCTGTTGGAAGTGTCTAAACCACATCAATTGTTTTCTTTCTTTCAAACCTTTCCTTGAAAGGTACCCTGACTACCTTCTTCCTCAAAACTGCAGAGAAGTTTTTTTATCTTGAATATTTTGGGAAGTTGTGACATCTGCTATGATTCTGGAGGTGAAATGGATCCCACTAATTCCTTATTGAGAAACAAAGTGGTAGCATGTCAAGTAGTTTTCAAAAATCTTTATAAATTACCAGTGTCTATAACGAACATCTGAAATAAAGAGAACTATTAGATATATGCATAAAACATGCCATTTTGGGATGAAGTTACCTTTTTGTTACCCTTATTTTGAAATACCCACAGAGTTTCTTTTTCTTACCAGCAACATAATTGAGAGAAACGAGAGAACCAGCAACATAAATGGCTACAAACCAGCTACTAATACATTGTTTTACTGACATTACCTTGCTATATGAGCCTGCTCTGGTCTGATCCTTAAAGATATTTCTTGAATCTGAAGATGGTTTAGTTGCATTTAAATAGACTGTAAATTACAAAAATCACTGTCTTGGATGATGAAATTAAATCTCTGATTTATTTTTTTTTTTATTTTTATTTAACTTTTGTAATTCTCCCTTCAGTATTTAAATTCCATTTAGTTCATTTTTGAAAATAAAGCTTAAATTTATCTCCTGACCTTTAGGTTACATTTCTTGGAATGCGTAGGATATGAGAGCTCTTTTAGTCTCTTTTCATTTGTCATTTCTCTGAAGTGAGTAAGAAAATAAAATCTTTTGTTGGGATTTTGGCTGGGGTTTTTGGGGGGGTTCAATTATTGCTGGTAAAATGTGAATAATTTTAACAAAAGATGTCAGTTATTTCTTTTTATCCTCTAAAAAGTTCAAAGGCTTTCCATCTAAAGTAATTTGAAAATAAATTACAAAGTACAGCAATAATGTCTTTAAAGCAACATATGTTTTGTTTGCAAAAATGTTAAAGTATAGTGCAGTAGAATTAATATTGTTAGCACCTATTCTGTTCTGGAGTGGAAGTATTTTGGATGTGGTCAGTCCCCTTATTCAGCAGAGTGTGGATTAAACAGGTTCTTCTATTAGCTAGCCTGTAGTAAATGAAGACCATATTCACTGATTGTGGGAGTTTTGTTTGTTGTCTTCTGGCTCTTCTCCCATTATTTAATTCTATGATTGAAGAGTAATCACATAATCTAAAAAACTATTTTCCAAAATTGCCATCTCCAGATGTGAGAAGATGATTTTGTATATATCCCACATGAATGGTCATATTTTATTTCGTGTTAAGAACCTAGGTATTGAATACAAATTGGGTGCTTTATCACCTCATTTCATCAAGAAAGCAGAAGTCACAAAATGTGATCACAGCCAGCAGGAGTTCACTGATGACTTATATCAGAGCAACCACAGGGTTTCGGAAGGAATCACTCCTTAGGTGTCCTGCTGTAGGAGCCTGGTTTGATTGTTAATGCTGGGGCTGCTACTCTGCTGGATCTTAAAGTAATCTCTCATGCTTTCAATTCAGGTAATTTTATCATAAAATAATAGGGCAAAATCCAAAGAAATTAATTTGAGGAAGTAAGGAAACAGCTATCTTCACTTTCACTTTTTGGTGGATACAGAATTATATAGACATACTAACACAAGTCATCAAAAAAGCAAGCCCATTTAATTTCCTCCAAATTAAATGGAGGAACTTCTTTGAGAAATATCAGTATCTTCAGACTTTGAACATGTTCTTGAAACTTAAGACCATTGTGTATCCTCGCTGTGCTAATATGTGACTAGCTTACAGATTTCTGAAGTGTAGTTCTACGTGTATGGGAGAACCTCTTTGGAGACTGGTGGTTAAATTTTGCATATCCTTCCATGCATGCACATAGCTTTACATGTACATAACCTTTGCAGATAATGAAGTATGCTTCCTCTTTTCTTTGTGGTGTTTATCCTGGAGCTGCTGTGTGTGAGTACCTGGAGCAGGCATTTTGCTGCTGTCTGTTTTCTCCTCTGCTGTCAGCAGTACAGCACGAGGAAGATGTCAGATGTGCAGAATGGAAAGGGGCCGTTGCAGGAAACAGGCAGCAGGTGCAGAGAAGTGTGAGAGGAGATTAAGCCTGAGGCAACTACAAGTGGAGGTGGTAATTGAGGAGATTTAGAACAGAGAAAACAAAAGTGAATTGAGTATATTCTAGCAGGAGCTCCTGATTTAGAAGGATCTGTAGCCACATGACTAAAAATCTGGAGACAAATGTTGGAGATTTATGTCAATTTTGCTTCCCTAATCATCAGATACAATATACTGGCAACAGATCTCACTGGTTTTCTCTGTGGTGTTTACAGAGGATAACAGTCTACTAGAAAGAAGAAAAACACATAAAGGTACCTAAATCTTCAACAGCACGAAACAAATGAAGAACTGCTGTGTGCTGTTTCTGTATGGCACAGAGAAGGGAGCACACAGTGAAATTACAAGAGGTAGTAAGAAATGTTTTTCATACTAGTTAAATTTAAGAAATGCAGCAAACAGAGTCTCTTGGGTTCTAAGAAAACAATTAGTTCCTGGCTCATCAGAAGCTATGAAGAAGGTGGTGCATGTCCAGCCTCTGACTGAGGACATCCTGCACGTGACACATTGCTAGCAGCTGGCAGAACATAACCAGAAGTACCACACTGCCTTTTAAAATCCTGTTGCTAAGAAGAAGGGCTCTTTGTCTAAGGAGACCTTCAGTATGACCCAGATCAGACTCATTGTGTGAAAGGTTCTCTAACAAATAAGAACTTTACAGGTTTTTACTGTTCCCTGCCCTGCACATGCTTGTGAAAACATTTATTTGAATCCTTATGTGACCATAATGTGGTAATTGTTGACCAAGATGTGCCTTTATGAGCCTATCGTTGATCTTAAAGTTATAAAAGTCTCTTTTTCAGGATGGATATTGACTATCTGTCATTCCATTACTGTAGGATTTTGACAGGAGTAGAAATTTCATGGTCTGTCTGATCCTAGAAAAGGAAAGAGTTGAACTCAGAGGATCTTCTGTTTCATCTCCCTGCATACAGAACTCAGCAACCTACTTTGCTTTTTTCTGTAGTTCAGTAAGATTGTATATAGGTTCCTAATTTCTAGTGAACTGTTTTCAGAGAGTACTTAACAGTTTTAAAATATCAAAGCTTTTTGTGAATTTCAGTCTAAACAACATATATTAACTTTTTTCCCTCTCATTTGTCATTAACCATCATGAATGGTTGGTCACGGTTTCTGTGATCTTGAATGCAGACACATAAAATTTATTCTTATATCCCTTATGTATTCTAAGGTTTTTATAATTTTAGAACTTTATAAATGTTATAATGAATTTTGCAGAGACATGCTGACTCTTCCAGTAGTGAACTGAAAAAGTGCACTGATGAGTTTGTCTTGAGTATCTAAGCAGCTAAATTTTATTTAATTTCTCCTGTTGTTTTGCACATTTAACCAATCGTAATGTTCAATTTTACTAATGTTCTGCTAGGAATGGTCATTATTTCAGTTTGAAGAGTTGAACTAAGATAATTAAGATAGTGATAGAGAGATTTAATAAAGTTACTGTAAAAATAAGCTGCTTGAAAATGCATAGGTTTGTTAGGCATCTCTTTCTTTTATATGCACGTTTTTGATTTTTTTTTCTGTAATAAAGAATTATATTGTAATTTCTGGTTATAGCTTAGTTTTATGAAAACCAAGATTTAAAACTAAAACAGCTGAAAACACTTAAGAGATCACAAAGTACATAATTAGGCTGCAGAAATAGGCAAAAGGAGTATGCTCAAAACAAAGGCCTTTTTAATTTTGAGTGTTTTGGCATGAATAGTTTGTCATTCTAATTTCCTTACCAATTTTTGGTCAGGAACCAGAGTCTTTTATTCTTCTTACTAGAACTATCAAGGTTCCCTTTTCTTCTCTGGAGGACTTCAGAAATTCTGAAATAAAACTAGAAGAATAGCTGATTTTCTGAAAGGAAGAGAAATCCAATTTAAAAAGGAAAAGTAGATGTAAATTACAGAAGGAAGTGATATTGTGAAGGAAATGACCACTGCCTCTGTGAGTGCTGATACCAAAAGGAATGGCAGAAGGCTCTCGTGAATCATAGCGGAGAACAGCTTTATATTCTGGGTGTACTTACAGATAAACCAGTGTTGAGAAAGGATTGCATTCATTCATCCATCCTCCTTCCACTGTCAGCAGTCAGAGAAGATTTGCAGGAACACTATACCCAGGAAGAAACCTCAAACTCTTGAAACAATGAAAGGATTTTTGAATCAGGCATCAGAGCCTTCCCACAAGAGGAAAGTCAGCCCTTAGGGTCTCACGTAAGATGTAAGGTCTCTTACACCTTTACAAAAATGTAAACATTTTCTGTCTTCTTGCACAGTGATGAAACAAAGATTTAAGATGAACACATGTGTTCAAGGCAATCTAAAAGGTACCAGAGGATTTTGATTTTCTAATTACAAAGAGTACAGGAGGTGATCTGCCTGGATTAGTTCCCTCTCTGTGCTTTGCCAGACTTGGTGTCTCTTGGGTGGGATGGCACATAATGATTTTTGATGTTTACAAAGATTTTTCTGTATGTTACAAAATAAAGCCTGAGGCAGAGTGAGTACAGAAAAGAAAGAACAGAAGCATAGGTAAGATGAGAGCACAGCAGGAGAAAAACTCACACACGTCCTTTGAATTATTAATATGGATGCACTCCTGCCTTCCTCCTTGAGGCTTCGTCTACAGAGGTGTTACAGAGCCGACTCATAAAGAAATATGAAACCTGAAAGGGAAGTGAATATGCCCAGTGATGAGACTATTGAATTTGCAGTATCATCCTTGCCTAGGCAGATACTTGGGCAATGCCTTGCGGTGGCCACAGGCACTGAGTTGCTGAGTCCCACAGCCATGAGATTTGCTGGTGTCACTTCAGCTGGCACAGACTCATCTCTGGCTGTGCTGATGGCAGGCAGCCCGCGCACGGTGCCTCATCGCCGAGCTCCCTGGGAGGGAGAGCAGGAGCACTCAGGCGGCGTTTGGACTTCCCCTGCGTGAATTCTCCCTTTTCCATGCAAAAGTGCTGATTATTTCACTCGCAGAACTGGAAGACGGTTTAATCCCCTTTCAAAATTCCAAAATGCTGTGGAGATATTTGAACATATTTAATTTTAGTTACATTTGATGTTTATTCCACGTAATGGTAGAACATGGAAAGGTGTTCCAGTCGTCATGGATCCTTAGGCTTATCTGAAATCCCTAGGACAAAATACAGTTTGCAGTGTTATGTTCATTTAGGATGATGTTTGGAAATAATAGAGGAAAAGCTATCAGGCTGACTGCTGTGTCCCAAGAGACAAAATACAAACCAATTAGCAGAATGGCGTGACTGATAACAAAATCCAACAATTTATTGTTGGATGAATAATTTATTCTGTGTATTCTATGGGGGGGAGAAACTCAGTGTGTCAAGTTTTCTGACAGCATAATTCCGTTTGAGTTTGTTGAATTGTGCCAAGATTTTGGTTTTATAATCTCAGCTGCTGCAGCAAATAAATGTAGTTATTCTGTGAGAAAGTTCAAATCAGGAGCAATTAGTATTCCCCAGGCCTAGTTTTCCATCTGATAAGTGAAGACAAATTTAATTAGAAAGGGTGAATTTGGGAATTCTGCTGGTAGCAGATTGTCTGCTTGCCTATTGCTTCATTGGAAAGTTTTGTCTCTAGCTTCTCCTCCCTTCTGAGGATGTTCTCACAGTAGTCACTGCACCAAAACTGCAGGGTGCTCCAGCTGTGTGTTTCAGGTTTTTTTCATTCTACTCTGTGTTTGACTTGGTCTCCATATTAATCTTAAAATGAGTGTATGAAATGAGAAACTTCAAGTCAGATGGATGAAACTAGCATTTTTCTGGAAAAAACCCTCCACATTAAAGCAGATGATGGGGAATACAGAATTGTCATAAAATCACCCCAAGACACTACTCAAATCAGAATTTTCAAGATTGTTATTTGATTGTCTCTCCTTGTCTTGTGGGTAAGGGCTTTCTGGATGTGGGGCTCTGGTCTTCATGAGCACTGAGGATGGTGTTGCTGTAGCTATTATTGCCTCTTGCTTAAGATGTTCTCCTTGCAGATTTTTCAATACATCCTTTCTGCCTCTTTAACCCAGTGCTTTCTTTTAGGGATCATCTGAACCTGATCCTGTGATCTTTTTTTTTTTTTTTTAATTTTTCTTCTCCCTCTCCTGCTTTTAGGGTGGATTGGTTGGTTTCTTTTTTTGTTTATTGTCACATTTCTAGGCACAGTAGGAAGGTAATTGTCTATCAGATGTACTATAGATTTTAGTATTGATCATATTGTCCAGTAGGATGTCAAATTGAGTTTTAAACTCTAATGTTGCTTCACTGGTGATAGCTGTTAAGAGATTTACCCTTACCATACCCTGGGTCTTGTTTTGGGGTTATTAGGCTTTGGACATTCCTAAGAGTTTAATGAATCCCTGGTGATAAAGCAGTTTGGAAACTGTCTGTTAATTTTTGAGTGAATTGTTATGTCCTGTGTTATCTTTGCCTGTTGCTCTAACATTACATGTTTTCCCTGATGCAATGGCAAGCAACACTCACATTAGAGTGTTTTGTGGCAGAGTGAGATGTGCTCTGTGTAGCTCAGACTTGTCAGGGAAAGCACCAGCCGTGGCTGGGTCTGTGCTGCAGGTACCTGTCCGTAGCAGGGTCTCCAGCTAGATGGGTGTGGGAAGGAAGGAAGGGAGGAAGGAAACCCCTATTGCCTGTGGTGCTCCAGATGGGTGACATTTCAGATCTGCTGTGTGTGGATGAGTGTCATTTTGTGCTGAACCTCCGTTTCACTAACCTAAAGACTTCTAGATCTTCACCTTGCGTCTACTTTCCTGCAATCCCTTATTACAGTCCAAATATTTTCTATTCTATTTTTGAGCACACTATGGAAAACTTCTGATTCAGCTTCTGTGTTTGTATCCTCTAAATTCATACTTCTGCTTTATATTTTGATATTTTGTTACTAGCATATTGTTTCCTCTGTTTGGGCTGAAATTATTTGTAGTTACAAACAACTCTGATGTAACTGTACACAGTATATTTCTTCAAGTTGGCCATACAAATGGGCCTGTTAAAACATAAATTACTTTCAATTTGTATGAAGAAATATACTTTGAAAGAGGAAGACAGATAAGCATCTAAGTTAACTTGTTTTAAAGACTATATTTTGTCCTATTCCTTAGTTTTCTTTATGTGATATTCTGTATATTTAATGTTTCATTTCAAAACTTCATTGGTAATAAAATCTCTCATTGAATATTTTTTTCTAACTATTTTCCTTTTTCCTTTTCACTGTGTAGGTAGAAGAAATTGTTGATATAGGAGCATTTGCCCCAGAAGATATTCATGTTCCCAAAATCTATGTTGATCGTCTGTTACAAGGAGAGAAGTTTGAGAAGAGAATTGAAGTAAGTAGCTGAGATTCTCAGTCACAATATATTTCAGCTTGGAGTGTATTTAAAATTTGCATGGTTTTTAGTCTAGCCACCAAGTCTTAGCTTTGAGAAAACAGTATGAGAAAGACCCATCAAGTTTTGTAAAAACTGGAGCTTAGGTAGGTACTTATCTAGTTAGGTAGGGGTCTGAGGCTTGAGCCTTCTTTCTTAATCTTTAGACTCTATGGTTCAGTCCCTGAATAATTTAGAGCAACTTCTTGTAGCTCTGGATGACTTTACTGCAGTTGAAAATCTAGTGGAAAATGCTACTAAATTCTCCTTCCCTCTCTCAGTTCACCTGCTGTAGGCACAACAGGGGGAACACCTAGACAAGGATCTGACTTTGACAAGTAGATACTTTCTTTTCCACTGGAAAGCTTTTAATGTGGGCATGTAGGGCCAGCCTCAGTCCTTTTTGTGTTGTGTTATGTTGCAAGGGTCCTGGAAACCTTTCTTTCTTTTTCTTTAATCAGGAACTTTTTTAGCTGGTGGCCTTTCTGGTCTCAATGAAAAATGTCAATACCTATTAAAATTGCAGCAAGCATATTCCACCAATGAAATTTCCAAGAAAATTATGATTATGTAATTGTTCTTTGTGGTTTATGTGGCTTTGCCACACTCAGTCTATGTTCCTGGATTCATTTTGGTGATGTGACAATGCTTTTAAAGTACAATTGAAAATTCTATATTTCTTCTGTGTCTCCTTACTCGGGAGGTGAGAATTGTTCAAAATGTCATCAGAAAAGCTGGTAGAAGGGAAGATATATGACATTGGAAAAAAAATCTGTGAGGAAAAAAGTGCAGAGAGGAATTATAATAATTAAACTTTTGTTATTAAAATCAAGTCACAAAGTCCTAGAAAGTCGTACAAGACCTTTTCTCTGAGCATTCTCTTTCGTGAATGCTAAGGTTAAGAAGCTTTTTTTTTAATTCCATCTGTTCATTCTGCAAAAGCATATTGCATGTTGTTGAGTAATTGACTGCAAACAGATGTGTCAAATCTCTTTTTTTTTTCCTCTGGTTATGTTGGGTTAGATAGCAATTAATGGCCTGTTTTCTTCTGAATGGCTGCANATAATTGGTGAGAGAGGATGAGGAATATAAGAAATAAAAAGAAGCTAGTCTGTCATAATTCTTACTGGCTTTAAATAGCAGTTCCTGCCTAGCATGGCTCAGAAGTGGTCTCTCTAGCACCAGCTATAATTTCTGTCCAGCCCTGTCTTTGCTGCACAGAAACCCTCTGTAATTGTTCTTACTTTGTCCATAATCCACAAGTGAAGCATTTCTGGGGAAAATAGCCAAGGCATAAAAAGGAAGTTGATGGGAAATTCAAGAGGATTGATACTGACTGTTTTTGACTGCCTAAGGGGAAAGTGACTCTGCAAAAATTCTTTTGTGGTGATGAAAAGTAACAGGATAATTTTTTCTGATGTGTTAATTACAGCCTGAAGTAGAAGAGGATATGAAGATAGATGAGGGTGCAGGACATGATGTTGCCCAGAGGAATTTTATATACATAGAAGAGATATGCAAAGAACATAATCTATATAGACAATAATTTAAAAGAAAAATGTTGCAAACTTCTTGAATGTCATGGTGTTTTCACCTACATGTGATTTACAAAACATGAACTTAAGATGAAAAAATATCAGGAAACAACTTCATGAGGCATGCAAGATTATAGAGAGTTATGTTTGAAAACTTTGTTTCTTATCTCCCAGTATCTTTAGATGAATGGCATTTGTCTGTCTCATCCTTATAAATCTAGAATAGCTCATTGAATTGAATGAATGCAGAAAGAGAGCAGTATTTGTATTTTTGGCTGACATTTTGCAAATCTATTTAGGTATCTCTGGGGTAATGAATCTCAGACTTGCTAGTATTTGCATTAGTGCTTGGTGCGTTCTTCACCACTTCTCTATGTATCAAGCTTGGCAAAACAGATGAAGAAATAATATTTTGCTTTAAGGCTGTCATTGGCGGTAGTTGATGACTCCATTGACTTAGCTAAGCTTGAATGCATAAAATGAAAGTTCTTTTTTTGTAGAAGATGAATAAATAATTTTATTCTTAGACCATGTATCTCAGTGTCTTGAGAAGCAAGAATCTGGATTCTAATCTTTACTTATGATTACTTCTTATTTTGCAGCGCTTGTCAATCCGAAAGCCTGAAGACTCAAAAGCCAAACAAAAAAAAGGAGACAATGTGAGGGAGAGGATCATCAAAAGGGCTGCTTTAGAGTTTGAGGATGGCATGTATGGTATCCTTCAGCTGTGCCATGGGTTAAAGGGATTGCTGACTAGGATAATAAACCCATCCAGTTTGTTTAGATCAGGTTGATTAATGTGCTCATTGTCTTTACCAAACTCTGTGATTCTCTCATTTTATTAATTCCCAATTGAAACAGAAGGGATGCTAAGACATAAAATATGTGGAGTTTTTTATGTCTGGTGGTTTTGTTAGCAGTTGAATGTGTTGCAAGAATTTCTTGAAAGAGCTGGAAAAGAAGCTTTATTTGCACTGTCGATTTTTTTGTCATGTGAAGGATTTGACAGAATGCAATTAGACAGTCCAAATGGAAAAATAATTCATCAAAAATATGAGGTATCTAAGTAAAAACAAAAGTGCTTGTGAAGGGAACAGTTCTAATCTCCTCATAGTATACAAGTAATTTTAAAATTTTACTAGTTTGCAATCAGTGGTTCTGCCTTAACCACTTCTTTTCAGCTAATCTGGGTATTGGAATCCCACTGTTGGCCAGTAACTTCATCAGTCCAGACATAACTGTCCACTTACAGAGTGAAAATGGAGTCCTGGGTTTGGTAAGAATATATCTTGGTCAGTTATTACAGTGTTTTTATTTTGCTGTGGTTGGGTTTT
>VZRX01005386.1:18724-34557 GCA_013398075.1 Notiomystis cincta | reverse complement strand
TATTTCCTACCCACCTCCAACTTGATTATTATTATATTACTAAAAATATATATGCTATATTATAAAATTCATCATAGAATTCTCATTGTGCTTCAGGGAAATTTTTTAGGAAATGCTCATTTTATGATTATGGTGCTATTTTGCTAAGGTTGTCTTTAAGTACATGTGTTCCTGGACCCAGAACCATCAGGAATTTGCAAGACCAAGCATTGTAAACCTTAGCAAACATAATTTTAAACAAAGCTTATAGTGAATATTATTTTTACTGTCATATGGCTTTATGAACTTGAAGTTACTACCTTTTTCTGAAAAGTGTTTGTCACTTTAGTTAAGAACAAAAAAAAACCCAAATCAAACAAACCTCTCACTTCATGATTGTTTAGTAATTCTAACATCCTTGAAAATTATGTCTATCAGCCCTGATATTTTACTTGATATAAACTGTGGCTTCTAATGCCATGATTTTTTTCTGATAAAAAAAGACAAAATAATGCATGTCTGTCATGATCTGGTTTTAGTAATAAGTATTAGAAATAATATGGAAATTATGAATTTTATTTTAAAGGTATTTTAATATAAAGCTTGACATACATCTGTATTGTTGTCAGGGTCCTTATCCACTTGAAAATGAAGTAGATCCGGATCTGATTAATGCAGGTAAATATTTTAATTAAATTTTATTTAATGTAAAATTATTATCATGTTAATCTAAAATTTTCCTTTTGATACAGTATTTGAACCTAGAGTCCTATTTTATTTGATAACAAATATTAATGTATTTGTCTTCTTTTAAATGAAGGTTGATTTTGATCAATGGCAATGTTTAATATTCTAATTAGAGCACATGCTTTGATTCATTTTAGTAGCTACTAGGGGAGACTCTCTTCCAGGCCCATCAGTAAATTGCCAAATCATCCTTTTCAAAAGTGAGATTGTTTTGTGCAGCCTGTAAGGGAACAATATGGGTTTGTTTTCCTGCTGCTTTTCACCTTGAGTCTTCTAGAAAATGGTTTTCAATGATTTATGCTTGGGACATGTTTTAAAACACCCTGTGTTTAATGTCCTGGTTTATTGCCAGCCAGGAACATAACTCATTTGCATTCAGAGAGGGAGTGGTAGCCAAGGCAGGGGGAAAGAGCTGCCCAGCTGGGCCCTGGCTCTCTGAGGGTGCTGCTGCAGGCAGCTGCTCCTGCCACTGTTAGCAGGGAATGGCAGCTCTCACATACTGTTGTGGCCCAGCTGCTTTGGGGCATTGCACCTCAGAAGATACTATGCAATGTGAAAATGTGAGTTTCTTATGATTTAGTGCACATGTCTGATTTCCGTTTTTTCGTGGAAAAGTCGTGCCTGTGTACATTCTCTGTCTCCATGTAAAAATACACTTAAATATTGCATTGTGACAAGCAGAAATAGGCCTTGGAACATTGTTATTGATGTTAATGGTGTAGGTCATAGACCTGACATTTTAGACTTGTTTTTTCATGTGGAAAATACATACATTTCATATTTTTTATTCAAATATACACATGCATATATACAAATTCATGTATGGGTGTCTACATATATGTCTATATAGACAGTACCTTTTTCAATGGCTGCTAGCACGTACAATTAAACTCTGAAAAGTCAAAGGAGATAAAGCACTGACATAAAATAATTTTAATTTGATATCAGTCCAGCCATTGTTCACTGACTTGAAACATTTGCTGCTTGGCTCAGCTAAATCACACTTATCATAGTGCTATGTAATTGCCTCTGTTAGTATATTTTAAATGTGGAGCTATTTGAGGCCATTTTCTGTTTTGAAATAAAAATTTATTAAGACATTGAGTCCAGCATTTCACCAGTATCTATGTAATTGTTTTGATAACTGCATGAAGGAATATGTCAGAGGTGTCACTGGAAAGAAGAAATATTTAGACGAAAAAAAAGCTATGAGTGAAATTATATGCGTGCACATTTAGAACTTAAGTTTTAATATGGGTGCTTAAGAAAAATGAACATAGTAACAGAGTGACAGTGAAAAAAATATCCAAGTACCTCATAAATTCTCTGAAAAAGTTGTGCTTTAACATGGAAATCAAGATGATCTTGAATAATTATTTATAGTTGATAAATATTTCTAAAGAGTTAATCTGGAAGGGATGACATAACGGGTCAGAATGCAACATGAATATTAGACTGTTGTAGTATTTTTAATTCAATGTTAAGCAGCTTCACATGTCCCTCTGAAGCTGCAGAAAACAGGACATGTGATAGACAAACATCAGACCTACCACCAAAATACTTATTGCTATAATTGCTGAAACATTCACATGGTTAGACTAGTACCATTCTAGGTGCTTTCCAACCAAATTTGTAAAACTATGTGGAGAACACAGAATCTCAATGGCAGAGGAATAGAAATTAATCTTGTTCTTATTCATCAACTGGAATGATCCAGTATCAGCCCCAAAGTCCAGTTTAAAGATTTTAAAACATATACTTGGTTTGGGTTTTTGCCAAATTTCTCTCTGCATATGTAATTGTATTGCTCTGAAATTTGTATAGTTTTTTCTGTTTGTCAATTTTCTTAATGTCTCACATGAAATATATCTTGGCTGCAACTGAAAGGTAGACTACTGTATTACAGCAGAAATATTTAAAAGTACCCACCTCCTGAGAGCATTGTAAGAAGTGGATAATGTGGTGCTCTTTTTACATTATTCTGTGGTCCTAAGGCTTTCTTCTCATCATTACCTTACCTTGTTGCTTTATCCCAGACTTCTCTCTCCATGTTGCTGCCTGCAAACCCTGTTTTCTCTCTTACTGCCCTGGGTAGGGAAAGATAATCCAGGCTGTCACAGCAGGTCTGGATGTTAGCATGGTGAATTCTTGAGAACTGTGCAAGATCACTTGTATGACCTTAATTTACACTATTCTATTTAATTTCCATACAAATGGCAGAAAATATACCTCAGATGGCTTCAGTAATTAAAGCACATATCTTGCATCTCTATTTTAAGTTTTATGCACTGTTTCTTTCCCTTTTCCCGTTCTCTTAGTTAATCTCATTGTCTTTTTCCTTCTGTTTTCTGAAAACTGTTTAATGACACTTCATTCCCCTTCCCCTTTGTTGTTACACTGGCTGTTTCTTCACTATTTCACCTGTTGCTAAAATATTTCGGGTTTTATTTTCTCTCATGCTTTTTTTATAATTTCACCTCCATCTGTGTTTCTTCTGCCCTTTCAGAGGTACCCAGTGTAAATGTTTGTTGCTTAGATCAATTCAAAGGGCAGGCAGAAGAGGAAGTAAAGGGCCCTGAACAGAGTCAAAATAAGACACTTCCAAGCATGTTCCATTGCTTGACTCAAGCATTGTTTGTAGACCAGAACAGCACAGAGAAGCACATTGTCTTGTGCTCTTTAAAAAAGCAAGAATAGACTAGACCTGCCATTTATTTTTTTGTATTTTTCATCATTAGTACTATAAACTGTTCAGTCTGATCTGCTTGCTTTTCTCTGCAGCCTCTCCATGTCCTGAAGACTTAATCTTTCTCTGCTTAAAAAGACAGTTACTTCTCACTCTTCCTGTGAATAGAGCAGAAAGCTCAAGTCCTTTGATATTTTGTATGCCCTGGTGTTCATGATGGCTTGCCTGGAACTGCTGGCGCTCAAAGAGCAGGCAATCCTGTCATTAGAAACTCCAACAAACTGCTACAAAATTCAATAGGATTGATTAGGTTTACATGTGATGTCGTGAGTGTAATCAGGTCCCTACTGAATCCAAAGGAATTTGATAAAAACTCTTATTTCTTGGTAAATACCTGTGACTTCATTTGTCAAAGGAACAAAATGCATACATACTGTAGCTTATTTCTTTTACAGGTAAGGAGACAGTCACTGTTCTTCCAGGTTCTTCCTATTTCTCCAGTGATGAATCATTTGCAATGATAAGAGGGTATGTAACAACACAAACCCTGATCTTTTTGAAACAGGAAAAGAATAAACTGCGTCAGTGGCTGCACTCATTAATTTCTTCCAAGTGTGGTTAGCATTTAACAACCTGTAAAATTATCATGGCCTTAATCACTGATGGTTTACAGAGGGTTAGGTCTAGCTATTGGAAATAAAAAACCACTGTAACTAATAGGTGCCATGGTGATGTTTGTGCCTACCACCACCTGGCCATCTATAAACACATTTATAATGATGTTTTAACAACTATTTTTTGGTCATTTCCAAGTATCTAATCTATACTTGCACTCTGTATATTTTCTTTGCTCAGCTTGCTACTGTGATCCTCATTCCACCTCCTTAATGGAAATTCAACGTCTGCACCTGTTTTTTGTTTGTTTTTCAGAAAGGAGGTTGGATGCAAACAAATACTAAATCCTAATGGCTCTGAAAAGATAATGGGTGCATGTAAATATGTTAAGGAGTGCACTAAAAAGTATGAGTTCAGAGATGATTGACTGTGCATGCAATTAACCAAACCAGACAAAAGTAGGAGCATTTTTGAGGCTCAGTAGGCATAAAGAGACATCTGCATCAGTGTTTTTCCAGGGGAAAAATCCCCAACTACATGTGTGACAAATGGTTGCTACCTTTGTCATATGCCACCATTTTTAAATTGATGTAATGAGAATGAACAAAGGCTTGTTAAGATTTGTGGGCTGTGACTTGAACATGATATGCTAATTACACACTTTCTGTTGCCAGAGGCCATGTTGATTTGACAATGCTTGGAGCTATGCAGGTGTCCAAGTACGGTGACCTGGCCAACTGGATGATTCCTGTAAGTAGGTTTTTGAACTACTGTCAGTGCACTGTGTTTAGGATAACATAAATGTAGTGGAGGACCAGGCAAAGGAGAAAAGGGCTGAAGTAGAATGGGGGTTGTGAAGCTAAAAGTATTAAAACAGAGGATATGTGTATTTTTCCTGTATACTGCTGGCACCAAGCAATCTGTTATCAGAAATCAGTTTTCTAAAATTATGCTTGGGCATTGTGAAAAGCAAAACATTATTTATGAAAGCCTTTTTTCCTGCCTCTTATGTCTGTGCCTTTCAAATGTCACTATTTTTATTTTTTGCTGAGGACTGATACTTTTTCTTGACAGTGATGACTCTTGTATAGTTGTACCTGGAGCAGTAAGTTAAAGGAAAGTGTAAAACAGCATTTTAAAATTATAAAAAACCAGTTCATTTTAAAATTATAAAAAAGAGCCTGCATGATTTTTTCTGTGTTTTTGTCAAAAGATTGCAGCACTGCCCTTTCAAATACATTAAGAAGAAAGCAATTCTACTGCATTTAGCCAAACAGACCTTCAGGTTTCAATGACAGAAATATAAGCTAATCCCAGTATTATTTAAGCAGCTAATAACATTAAGCCATTCTTTGAACTTTATGTTCCAATATTAAACAACATTAGTAACTTCCATACTGTTGACAAATTTGATATTTTCAAGGACTTTTGACAAGGTACTTTCAGATATGGTTTGTATCAGAGATGTCTAGAAGCAAATTTTCATATTAACCTTGTTTAAGGTAATGAAGCATATTTTTATCTGCCTAAGTAGTGTTAAAGGCCTTTGGAAACTGAAAGATGATTAGAGGAAGACAAAACCCTAAATGCATGTCCTGTTTCTTGGAGAAGCATTAGTTGAACCCAGCAATCTGACTTCTACAGCAGACCTTTGAGCATGGAAATCATGGAGCAGTGGCTGGAGCTAAAGGTGCTCTTGTTGAGTGGGGACAGAGTCTGACATGGGAGCAGCTGTGGGAGCTGCCTGTGTGAGAAACTGTGAGCAATGACAAGGGGTATGGCTAGGCTGAAATGTGCATTTCAAAATCAGAGCTATCAGAAGATGAAGACAGCATTTTGTACTACTAAAAAGATTCATTTACACATACACTTCTTGAAACATTTTAGCTGAGATTGATTGTAATATTTCTCAAAATGGTGCAGATTTGCATGCTCTTCCTCAGTGTTTTATGTTCTCTAAAAGATAGTGATTTTAGTTTTGCATTCATATATATTGAGAAGAATGTTTTTTATATCTGGTACTGCTTATTTTACGTATGAAGTTGCCTGTCAGTTCTGTTCAAGCCCAAATTTATGAACAACAGGTATGTTTTCAAAACAAGAAAGTATAAAATACAACTTTAAATCCTGTTTAACTCTTTGTTACCTTTGAGATATCCCTTGTTACTACATACTGCAGTAATATCAGATAGATCCTTGTGACTTTTTGCTGTCGTCATTTTCCACTCTTACTAATTTTTGTCTGTTTGCAAATTTCCTCTGCAGTAAGTTTGTATTTACATGTGAGTAAATATGCCCAAAGACAATTCATAAATTCAACCAAGAACCTTTCCAAGCAGCAATAATTTCTCTTTGGTTACTTTTATTGAGATCTGTTGGATGGATGATTCTTAATCTACTTTATTGATGTGTTACTACTATTCTACAGATTTTTAAAATGGGATTAACCAGCCCATAGCTATTCAGATCTCCCTGCTTTTCCTATAAATAAGATGATATATTATTGTCAGTTAAATTTAATTATGAGCAAGATATGTTTCTTTTTTAGTCACAAGATTTGTGTGTGGGTGATACAAAGATTGACTTTGCTGAAAACTCATAGTGTAAGAAAACTTCAGGCTGTATTTTGTTCTAACATTTTTTACTTTTCATTTAGTTTTGGTTAAATTTTTCATATACACTGTAGCTTTTGGATTCTTGTATTGACAGTATTTGCCATTATTTCAGAGGCAAGTAGTAGCTCTGTGTGTTTTGAGCAAGTACCATTATGAAGAAGTCCTTTCTGTCCCGTAAGAGCTTGGTAACTCTTGAGCCCTAGTGTGTGCATATATGTGTTTACTTGCACTTATTATTAGGAACTGAGCTGAGGAAGTCTCATTGCAGTAATTACAACCCTTTCTTTGCTCTTATCTGCTGACTTTTAATGGAGAGAAAAATCCCATGAGTAAAGGAAGAAGAGGGTGTGAATATTTTAAGCACATGCAGTAAACAATGCTGTTTGCTTAGGGAGAAGTTACTTCCTAAATACTGGCATTTATTGGTAATTTTATTCCATTAAGCACTACTACTTAATGGCTTTTGTCTTCCTCACTTTGGTATTTCTCCAACTAACAAGAGGGTTTCTGAGGAGAGAAGGGAGAAGGAGGCAAATTTCTGTGAATCTGCTGGGAACAGAGTGCAGTTGCGAGAAGCTGGCCAAGAGAGGCTGAAGAGAAACATGGGGGTCATGATCATGGAGTAAAAAATGCCAGAACAGAGCCCATGGCTGCTGGCTGCTGCTGGATGGAGCCACATTTCACTTCACGAGGGCAGGACACAGTGTCTGACCTACCTGTGTGTCTCAAGCTGATATCAGAAATTGCTGCTAGCAGGGCAGCTTCCCAGCGTGTGTTTTTAAAAGCTGTGGGACTGACCACACATATCCCTGCATGTACTTGCTTTGTTCGAGCTCATTTCTACTAGCGTCTTTTTGAAACCCTGGGAAACAGAAACATTTATGAAACAGTTTCTGCTGCCCTTCCACAAGGGCAGAAGTCTACTACAAAGTACTACAGCCTCAGCTTGCACAAAGTACTGCTTTATTTTCCCCATCCTTCCTAACAAAAGGCACGTAACTATGATTGCTGTTGTGATGTGTATCAGAGGCTGGGCAGAGGTCAAAACAAAACACTGGAACTTCTGCTATGTTCCCCTGTGACACCAAGGTCTCTGTCTTTTTAATATGCATTTCTGAGCATCCCATAACATTAAACAACCCTAATATGACTACTGATAGAGCTGACACACTGCACCAGCAGAAAAAATATTGAAATAATGGAGGGCCCCCGCAGCTGGAAGTTGATGAATCTGAAAGCACAAAATAGATGAAACATCTGTGACATCAGATTTCACTAGGCAGAAACTTCTTACAGGGGGAAGATATAACTGTGCAGTAAATCATTAATGAGAAGGTAGCATAGTCAGGAGGACTACAAGGATGTCATGAGGTTATGTAGGGAAAGTGTTAGAAGATCCAAAGTCCAACCTTATTTGGCCACTGCCATGGAAGACAGTAAAGAGTGCTTCTATAAATACATTAATAACAGAAGAAGGGCTAAGGAAGTTCTCCATGCTTCATTGGAGGCAGAGGGAAACATAGTGACAAAAGACATGGAAAAGGCTGAGCTACCTAATACCTACTTTGCCTTAGTCCTTTATGGTGAGACCAGTTGTTCCCCAGGTACTGAGCCCTCTGAGCTGGAAAACAGGGACAGAGAGCAGAGTAAAGCCTCCACATTTTGGAGGAAATGGTCAGTGAGCTGCCACAATACTTAGATACACACAGGTCTCTGGGACCAGATGGGAGCCACCCCAAGGTATTGAGGGAACTGGTGAATACGCTCCCTGAGACACTTTTCATCATTTACCAGCAGTCCTGGTTAACCTGGGAGGTGCCAGGTGACTGGAGGTTGGCAAATGTGATGCCTGTCTACAGAAGGGCCAGAAAGAGAATCCAGGGAATTGCAGGTCTGTCAGCCTGACATCAGTGTTAGGGAAGGTCATGGAAATAGATCATCCTGAGTGCCATCATGCAGGGTATACAGGACAACCAGGGCATCATCCAGATGGGTTTAGGAAAGGCAGCTCCTGTTGAGAACCTCATCTTCTATGACAGGTTGTCGTAGTGAATGATAGAAAGGCTGTGGATGATATCTACCTGGACTTCAGTAAAGCTTTTGACATCATTTCCTGCAACATTCATTCTTTGGAACAAACTAGCTGCCCATGGCTTGGATGGGGGGACAGTTGGCTGGGTAAAGAACTGTGGGTGGCCAGGTCCAGGAAGTGGTGCTAAATGGAGTTACATCCATCTGGACTGGTCAATGGCAGAGCTCCCCAAGGCTCAGTATTGGGGCCAGCCTTGATTAATGTCTTTATTGATGATCTGGATGAGGGGATAGAGTGCACCCTCAGTCAGTTTTCAGGTGACACCAAGCTGGGTGGGAGTGTTGATGTGCTGGAGGGCAGGAGGGCTCTGCAGAGGGCTCTGGACAGGCTGGATCCATGGCTGAGGCCAATGGTGTGAGGTTCAACAAGGCCCAGGGCTGGGTCCTGCCCTTGGGTCACAACAACCCCAGGCAGTGCCACAGGCTGGAGCAGAGTGGCTGGAAAGTTGCCCTGTTCTGGAAAGACTTTGAGGTGCTGGAGCATGTCCACAGAAGAGCAACAAAACTGGGGAAGGGTCTGGAGCACCAGTCCTGTGAGGAGCTGCTGAGGGAGCTGGGAGTGTTTAGCCTGGAAAAAAGGAGGCTCAAGGAAGACTTTACCAGTCTTTACAATTCCCTGAAAGGAGGCTTTATCCAGGTGGGATCAGCCTCTTCTCCCAACAACTGATAGTACAAGAGGAAACAGCCTCTGGTCTTTTCAGGGCAGGTTTATATTGGATATTAGGAACACTTTCCTCACCAAAAAGGTTGCCAGGCTTTGGACCAGATTCTCCAGGGAAGTGGTGGAGTCAGCATCCCTGGATGTATTTAGAAGATGGGTAGATATGGCTCTTAGTACCCATCATCAAAGAGGCCTAAGGGCTGGTTAATGAACTGGATTTGTGTGAGTTCACAAGGGCAGACAGATACAGCCAAAGGTGCAAAAGAAGCTGGCTGTTTCCTAAGGCAACAGGCTCAAAGCCTTGTGTCCAGAAGTTAACAAGCAGCAGCAGCAGAGATGATATATGCCCTGACACTATTTAGCATCCCTATTCACTACAAACAATACAAACCAAGAAAATAAACTTCACCTTTGTATATTCTTCAAGTGAAATCTAAAATTCATGTTTTGATTGCTAAGGTAATGCAGTTAGTTAGCACTAAGAGAAGAAGAGAGTGATGTAATTTGTGCAGGAGGTGCAGTTGGATACATACATCTCTATCATTCTTTGGAAAGAAGTCCTTAAATTTTAGATTCAGCAGCCTGCAATTTTAATGCTCTAACTTGGACTAGCCAAACCTAAAGGATATTAAGAATGAAATAATATTATGAAAACATTCTAAGCTTTATCAAAGAAGATTATCTGAAAAGAAGAAATCAGGAAATCCAATTCAAATTCAAAAACGAATGTTTTAATTTACAGTCTGTTGAGGTTAGTATAACCTAAGGCATTAGGAATATAATTTTATACATTATTGGTAGGTTTTCTACAGAGCTTCAAAGTACATATTTTGCAGTTTTGGACACTTTGACCTCATTAGTAAAGACAATTTTAACATAGAGGTAAATTGGCAGAGACCAGCCTACTCTGTGTCTGCATGAGGGTTTTTTGGTTTTATTTTTGCCTTCAGCTATTTGTAGTGCCAAACCTGGGAGCAGAGGGCTCCACACCAAGAGTTTTTCTTACACAAAATAATAATTTTTAATGATGGAAGAATGGACATGAATCCCTGAATGCCTGAGGGCACTGCAGGTCTTCTCTGAGAAGCTCTACTGCTCTACTGTTTGTCCCTTTACTTGAGTAGGAGTGTCTTTGCACAAGGCATATTTTCATTTTGAATCCAAACACATTGTCTACTAGTTCTCCTAGTATATCTGAATGCATTAAACTGAGTGTTTTGTTTCAAGCTGTATAGCATTACAAGAAAGTTATTTTGCCTATTAACTATAAAATGTGTGAAGGACTAAGAATGGGCTGAAATCTGTATGAATAGAAAATATGCTGGTTAAATATGCCCAGTGACTGGGTTTCTCTCAGTAATAATATCAAGCTGCCTGAGGTGTAAGACATGAGTAGAGCTACATCAGTAGTTGAACAGAGGAGAAGGATGGGACCTGCAGTTACCCAGTCTTGTTGGAAATCTACTTTTCAATGGGTTCAGTTGGCTAAGTATGAAGATGTATTAGGTTTTTGCAGACACACATCTTGAAATTACGCCTACAGAAATATATCAGCTTACTGCTTATCTCCCAACAAACATGTGCCTGAAAACCCTGCAGAGCCTTTGCAACACATAATTATCACTATTGCAAAAGTCCTGCAGCCAAAAAGGAGAAACTGAGTGTATTGTGTTGGCTCTACTTCTTCCACCTTTCTGAGGGCTTTTTATTATCAACTTTCTTCATGTTTATTTCTCTTCAGACTGCATGGAAGGAATGTAGGAGCTCCCTATCTGTATTTTATTCATGCTTTTAAATTTTCAATGTGGGAAGTGGCAGCTCTGCTTTCTGTATAATGAAAGCAGCTGAAGAAATTCTGCCTTTCTCAAAAATACAAGCATATGTCAAAGGACTTCTGATCTGTGGGTTAGTGGTGAGAACTGTTACTACAATATGGAACCTTCACCTTCAAGTGAGACTAGTATTATGTTGGCAGTAAAGTTTAATTATTGCATGCTATGCTGTGTGTTTTGGAAATGGTATGCAAAGGTAAATGGACAGCTTAATTGTCCCATTACACTGAAATAACATTCATCACTGTAAAGCAAATCCATTTCAATGAAGCATGTCACAGACTGTTTTGCATTGCTCCTGAGATGCATTTTCTCAGTGAATTCGTTTGAATTTTACTCTGTCATTCAAATCTGTTGCCAATGGTTATTTGGTTTATGGCAGAATAAAGGAATAAAATTTGCCCAACTTTCTTTGCATGTGTTTTATGCAGCCCTAATTTTCTGATTATGGAAAATAAAAATATAAATATAGTTAGTGCACATATTTATGTGTGTTACATTTTAAGAAAGTGTTATTATTACATTTTGCGAAGAAAAAGAAGTAATTCAAGAACTTATGCTACATTCTTTCAGAAATTAGACTTACTTTTTAATTTTGCTTTTCACTATTTGTTTGTGTGTGTCTTAGGAGATACCTGGTTAACATTCTTCAAAACCAGGCAATTTCTTGTATGGCTAAACCATACAACTAGAGGGGTTTGTATCTTTTAAAAAAATACATTTACCCTGTTGTGCATATAGATTGAGCTCAGTTTTGTTGTATTCAGCCAGTATTAACATTTTATTGTGTTGTTGCATTACCCACTCCAGTGATTGAAAAATCCTGTTAATGACTTCCCACTGTTTTATTTCTCAGAGTAAAATCTGATCTAACTGTCCTAGTTAGCAGTATAATTTTACAATAATTCTTTAAGTGGGATGTATAAGGACATAAAATCAGTGTAAAATAGAACAAGGATGCACAGTTCAGAATAATTGAGCTTTATCCATCTTTTTTGATACAATCTCCATCCAGTCTTTTTCACTGGAAAAAAGGAAAGTGAAATCTGGAAGAGTTGTGACTTTCATTTTAAAATCGACTGCAAATATACCTGTTCTTTAAATACAGGACAGGACTGTTAGCAAGGGGCAAAGAAGACATCTACATTTTTATTAAGTTAAAGTAGATTTATGCATCTGTATTTTTTTAGTGTTACCTTCTTATTGTTTTGGGATTTTTTTCTAAAACAAATGTTTGAGCTAACATGCACTTTCCCAAACGAACCAGGTGTAACCCCACAACAATTGATGAGATAATTATGTATGGACCTGATGGCCTCCTTCCCTGTGCTGTGCTGTGCTGTTTGATGCTGACACATCTGTGCTGGCAGACAGTGTCTGTACAGAGAGGGAGAGCTGTGTGACTGATGTGGGTTAGTAGTACTGCAGAGAGGGGCAGAGCAGAGACTTTTGAAGGTACCTTCAGTTTATCCTTTTGCCTGCAGAATTAGCACGACTGATGGTGGTGATGGCAGTACCTTGTATCCACTGCATTACCTTAGTTTTTGCTTTTCTCTGTGAAGTTCACACTGTTCCAGTTGCTCTGAATTTTAGTGTCTCTCTCTGGCATGATATAATAATTTCCTTTCATAAGAACACCTTTCATACGTTTTCTCCTTTCATACCTGACACCTTGTCTGTGTCTGTGGCCATGAGAGACAATGCTGGCATCTTTAAATTCTTTGCTCTCTCATCCTAGGCATCTTGTTCACAGTCTTCAGGAGGATGCCTGAAAATTGAGGTTAAATGGGAAGCTTGCAATTTAAACTAGAAGCACTCATTACCTTCTGTAAGACTTTTTGAAACAGCAGTTTTACTAACTTTGAGCACAGTGCAAGGCATATGTATTCTTTTATATTATGGAAGGAAAGAGAAATTTCAGACTGAATGCTATTTGTTTAATACAGTATTAGGGCAGCTGGGAACATGGGCAAGGACTCTTAGAAGGAAAATGTCTTGGCTCCTTTCCAAACAGGTGCATTTTCACCTTGCCTGTGCTTTGATTCAGTTTTAAATGGAATTATTCAAGATGCTTTTACCATTGACAAGTTTTCATTGTTTCTTGAACTCATCATAGCATCTGCTCTGCTGCACTGTTGATGCAATACCTGCATGTCTCAAAAGATCATATTATTTAAACTTAAGCAAAACAATTCAGGTGCATTTTTTCATATGATATTGGGAGTAGTTGTAAAATTCAGTTACAGAAAAAAAGTCCTTCCCCCTGGAAATACAGAGGAAGCCTTTAAGGCACCAGCATGGATTCAAGACCAATTGTGTTAGAAGGCTCCTGAATTTTTCTCTTTTTTCTCAGCTATCTCTTCTGTTTATCTGCTTGGATTTTCTTATAAATTTTTTCCTGTTTGCTATAGCACCTTTCTAACTTGCTTGAAATACCATTTAGGCAAAACATCACATTGTCTTGAAAAATATCTTGACTGTCTTGCCCACACTGGAGTACTCACAAATTTCCACTGGAATGTCAGGTTGTCTTGGCCAAATGACCAAACAAACACGAAGGTTCCTGCTTAGGAATTACTATTAGCCTAAATTAATTCCTTAGGCTCTTTCATGTTGTATTTTGACCACTCAAATAATGTTCAGATATAAATGCATTAGATGAGAAAATACATACCCTTCTCTCATATTTTCTGAAAGATGCCCCATCACCACAATAGCAAATAATTCATTCTGCAATAAGTAGGCATTATGAGAAATTCCACTAGTACCGTGTAGGTTTATGATGTACAGGAAGAAGCAGAAGAGCTTATTATCTCAGTTAATAAACCCCAAAGCTTTAGGTCCAAAATTTCCCTGTCTTGCACTCCAGTAGTATTTGGACTGAGACTTAGAAAACAATGCTGATGAAAGCACAATGGGAAAAGCAGAATTCCCACCTTATATTGTAACTGAGAAGCTGCAAAGGGAATTGTCAGCTTGTGTCTGTTCCCAACCCAACCCTCTGTACAAATAACTGTCAGCACTGGACCTTCCAGCAGTGCTAATTCAAAAAATCTTTTATTCTTACTTCAAGCTCTTTCTGATGAAATGGGTTTTATAATAGTACTTCAAATTACCTGTGCTCTACCATTGCACAAAGTCTTTCCTCCTGAAAGGTTTCTTAAGCTACCAGCACCATTTTAATTAAGAACTAACAAAAATCATATGAAATAAATAAATGGAGGGAGCAGGGTAGGGCAAAAATAAGCAAACTGTCTTTTTGGAATCACCTTTTAGTCTTCATTATTTTAATTCAAATTTAGCATGCAGCTGTCCCCTTCTCCAGTAAGGTGTGGGGAAAAATGCAAGTTGTGGTACTTTGGTAGGTGCACTGAGAGCAATGTAAGTCTCTTATGCTTTGGATATTCCTCAAAATAAAAGCATATGCTTACTTGGCTAGTTGCATTTAATGCTGAATTGATTTGCTTTATGAGGCACCACCCTATAGTGGAAAATATGTTTTTCTAAAGAGGAGGAGCAGATGAATTAGGATTTTAAAATTCCTAAGTCATTCTCTTCAGCTTGCATTTCCCTCTTTTTTCATGCACAAAGAGATGATGTCTCTTCTCTCAGTTCTGTATGACAGCTTCTTCAGGAGAACACTTGTTGTTGACTTTCATCAGCACTTAGTTCCTCAGGAATTTACTTTTTCCTGTAGGTCTTCTGTAGTTAGTAGTACTAAAAGGCATGGAAAATGAGCTAATGGCGTTGTCAGGATAGATGTATTGATAGCATAATCCTCAATGCAAACATATCCAGTGTTACTGGGGAGATAATATATCATCTTCATCTACTCTGCATTATCTTGTCATGGACTTTCTGGCAGGCAGGTTAGAGGTCACTGAAGTCTCTGTGAGATCTGTGTATTTCCAGGCAGGATGGAGAATCATCTGAGCAGTGCCAGGACATTAAGGACAGAGATAAATCCTTTTCACATTTTTATTTGCAAAGAAATATTTAGTAGTAATGATAATTTATGTGATAAATAGTAAATATTAGTGTGACTGAATAATGCCAAAGGGCTTGTTTATAGATTTAGGAAGATGTGACTTATTCTTCAACAGTAGGAAAATAAGAATATTTGTGTGTGTGTGTGAATACTGCTGTTGTGGTTTGACACTGGTCCAGTGCCAGGCACAATGAGAGTCACTCACCCACTCTCTCCTGCCACAGCTGGGCAAAGGACAGGGAAAAGAAAAAAAATTAATTAACTCTTCATGAGTGAGACAAGGATGAGAGAAAACACTTCAAGGGCAAAACAGGCTCAACTTAAAGTTGCAAAGTGAATTTATTACTAACACAATCAGAGGAGGATAATGAGAAGTAAAATAAGCCCTTAAAACACTTTATTCTCCCTGGCCCCTCCCTCCTTCCCACCGGCAGCACAGGCAGATGGGATGGGGGGTCTGGTCAGTTCATCACTGAGATTTTCTTTTGCTGCTGAGGGAGAGGAGTCCATCCCCTGTGAGGCCGTGGGGTCCCTCCCACGGGAGACACTTCTGTGGGAACTTCTCCAGTGCAGGGCCACGCTCAGGAGCTGCAGCCAAACCGCACCTGTAGCTCTGTGA